>CM033399.1:2970000-3570000 GCA_019426215.1 Buddleja alternifolia | reverse complement strand
ATCAGTGAACTTGAAGCGCCTACGCAAGAGGATAGTCAAGCGTCTGATCGTCAAGCGCCTGTTCAACCTCTTAAACCGTTCCAGCCACTTAACCCGTTCCAACCAGATAGACTATGGCTGCGTGATCATCCACCTGAGCAAATTATTGGAGATATTGAAGCACATGTTAGGACTAGATCCGCTACATTTAATGAGGCTATGTTCGCAAGTTTTCTATCTCAAATGGAGCCTAAGAAAGTAGATGAAGCGCTAAGCGATCCAAGTCGGATTGAAGCCATGCAAGAAGAGCTTAATCAGTTTGAGCGTAGTAAGGTTTGGACTCTAGTACCAAGACCAACTCACCAAGGAGTTATTGGAACTAGATGGGTATATAGAAACAAGATGGATGAGAATGGCAATGTAATAAGGAATAAGGCCAGACTCGTTGCTCAAGGTTATTGCCAAGAAGAGGGTATTGATTTTGATGAGACATATGCTCCTGTCGCCCGCCTTGAAGCAATTCGTATGTTTCTAGCGTATGCAACGTTCAACAAGTTTACAGTGTATCAAATGGACGTGAAGAGTGCCTTCCTGAATGGTAAACTCCAAGAAGAGGTATATGTGGAGCAACCAACAGGATTCATCAACAATCATGGTAAGGGTATGGTTTACAAGTTAGACAAAGCACTTTATGGGCTTAAGCAAGCACCCCGAGCATGGTATGACACTATTTCTATTTTCCTTATTGGTAAAGGTTTTTCAAATGACAAGGTTGATACAACATTATTTAAGATTACCAATGATGAAGATATTCTCCTAGTCCAAATTTATGTTGATCATATTATATTTGTATCTACTAACAAGCGTCTATGTGAGAAATTTTCGAAAATGATGCAAGAACAATTTGAAATGAGCATGATGGGTGAATTAACTTTTTTCTTAGGATTACAAGTTAAACAACTCCCTAATGGCATATTTATTAACCAAGTTAAATATACAAGAGATATGATTAAGAAATTTGGTATGGCAAATGCATCATATTCAAAAATTCCAATGAGCCAAACCCTTAAACTAGATAAAGATGAAAGTGGGAAGAAAGTTGATATCACTAACTATAGAAATATCATTGGATCACTTCTTTATCTTACTGCTAGTAGACCTGATATTATGTTTTCGGTATGCATGTGTGCACGGTTGCAAACCGATCCTAAAGAGTCACACTTAATTGCTACCAAGAAGATCCTTAAATACCTAAACGGCACACAAAATGTGGGCTTATGGTATCCTAGGGACTCTTCTTTTAAACTTATTGGTTACTCAGTTGCAGCTTTTGCAAGTTGCAAAATAGATCGTAAGAGTACTAGTGGTACATGTCAATTTCTAGGTGATAGGTTAGTTTCATGGCATAGTAAGAAACAACAATCGATAGCTACCTCCACAACCGAAGCTGAGTATGTAGCTGCAGGAAGTTGTTGTTCACAAGTGTTATGGATGAGGCAACAACTTAGAGATTATGGCATAATTCTAGGTCCAACCCCCATTCATTGTGACAACCAAAACGCTCTAGCCATGACTCAAAACCCTGTTCTTCACTCCAAAACCAAACATATTGACATTAGATACCATTTTCTTCGTGACCATGTTAAAAAGAAAGTTATCTCCATGCATTTTATTAGAACTGACAAACAATTGGCAGATATCTTCACCAAAGCGCTCAATGAACAACGCTTTCTCACTTTGAGAAGTGAACTAGGTATGATCGACTTAAACGCTTAATTATTATGCATCATATTTTGTTGGACATATAATTTAGGGGGAATCCACTTTATTTATGTCCAAAAGATTTTCGAAAAGTTGTTACAAGTTATCAAACTTAAGGGGAACCTTAAAGTTGTACTTGAAACATATTACAAGCGTCAATGATCAAAAACTTTCATATGCATGATCATCAACGCTCAGTATTATTTGTGCATAAAATATTGGACGCTCAAACATAAAATTTATCTCAAGCGTCAATATTACAACAGTTACAATAAATACCAACAAGTGGTGCAACAATGAGTGGTATCTGTTAAGCATTGAACCAATTCTATTCAACACTTAATATAACATTATTTATAAAAATCATGCATAAATTTTACAAGCCTCTTGAAGTAGTGGATAGACTTAACAGTCTATGTTGTACTCTATCTACACGCTTCCATCACATCAAACTGGCGGGTAATCAAAACTTTTCAAAATGGCGGTTCAAAAATAACACGTGTCTATGTACGTGTCAGTGTACCATCAGGCACGTGTACTACACTCTGAAAATCCCAAACTTTTTAAAAATTTAACTCGGATGTCAAATTTGTATAAATGGGAGTTACCAAATGTAACTTCTCTCTCTCTTACACAAAACTCGCGTCCGCAGTTAATACTTTTCATGGCTGAGATTAAATCATTTTACATGTGTCTACATCTTATTGAGACAAGAGAACACAAGTTTCAAAAGTTTCCTTCTATGTCATTTAAAACACAATTTTTGCAGAAAATTATTTACTTTACTCTCTGCAAATTTTACTCTTTCTCTCTCTCTTTCAAAGCAAAAGAAAATCTCAGTTCATCCCTTTACTAAAATGGCACCAAAGAAATCTACTTCTGCTGCTGCCGAGCCTATCATCAAGGTTATTGAAGGCCTTGTTGTCAATTGGAAATTTCTTTATGAACAACCTCAGATCAATCTAACTGATATGATGGACATGGTAACCAAGGTTGGGCTCAAAACATTCTTGACTAAGTATTCCTATCTGTTTTCAATGGAAGTCGACACCTTCTGGAAAACTGCTAAACTCTCCGCAGACAAGAAGTTTATCTCTTGTCTTATTCCTCTATCCAAGAAAGTGCCACCCAAGGAATTCGTATTGACTGCTGCTTCCATTGCCAAGAACTTCAATCTTCCAAATGAGGGTGAGGCATTGGACAGTGTAACTTTAGAACAAATCAAGAACGCATGGACGACTATGAGTGCTTATGACGAAGTACCATACAAACAGCACTTTGAAAAGAAAGATTTACTGTCCAAGTACCGACTAATGGCTGATTTTTGCAGTAAGATCATAGAATGCAGATTGGGTACCTTTGATAAGGTGAACCCAATTCAATTTTAGATGATGACGGCGATACTCCTCAACCTCAAGATCAACTAGAGTGAGTATATCTTTAGAAGGTTTCGGGACTGTTTAAGCGCCCCAAATAAACCCTATAGGCTTGTTTTGAGTGACCTACTATATCAATCAAACTGTGTCTATTCGTCTGGTCAACTGCTAAACAAAACCAAGTTGCTTGGAAAAAGGATTCTAAACAATCTCTTTAATTCTCCCAAGGTTGGTGCTGCTGCTATACCACTGTCTGAGCGTCCGATTATTACAAAGAAGAAGGCTCCCAGAAAGCCTAAGGCTCAAGTCATTCCTTGTCCTCAAAAGGATGATGAGGACACTGATGAAGATACAGAGGACAAGATACCTCTCATCTGGCATAGACTTTGCGAAACCAGCTGTCGCTCCTCCTGCTCAAACACTAAAGCCCGTTGAAGGAGTCAACGTGAAGAAAATTTTCAAGCGTTCCAGGACAAGCAAGCGTCGAGCTACTCCTGTTCCTGAAGAGCCTGAGACTGTTGAGCCAAGCGCTCAAGTTTCTGTTGAGCCAAGCACTCAAGTAGCTGTTGAGTCAAGCGCTCAAGGTGCTGATGAGACTCGTTCTCAGGGTAAGTTTATTTCTTCCCACAGCATTTCCTTCCCTACATCTGTAGAAGATCCTATTCTTATAGAGGATAGTTTTGTGTTGCAGCTTTAGTTCTAGCTGCTGCTGAAGCGTCAACAGACGTCCACCTGGATGTTGAGATGACAAATATTATGGCCATTGCCAAAGATGCTGCCACAGAAGCTACTACACTTGAAGTAGAGGAACCTGCTCCCAAAAAGGTTCAAGAGTTAACTAGTGTTCCGGTTATAACAGAGACATGCTCAGAAAATCAGAGCATTGCTGAAGACGTTACAAAGCCAAGGCATTTTTTCAAGCTGGACCCACTGAAGATGATTGATCATTCAATCAATTATATGCCCCCAACGCTCAAAGAAGACTTCATTCCAGCAGGATATAATGAAGAAAGATACATCAATGCTAGGAATGAGGTAGCCTCGCTGATTGACATCGACAATCAGATCAGGGATATAGTGTTCAATAGTGAGCTGACAGAAATTGAGGAAAAATACTATCTGGCAGTTCAACTCGGTAAAACTCCTGATCAGATACCGTCTTCCCTTATTCTTCAACAAGACAGACAAGGAGGCAGAACTCCTAAGTGTGATGTGGATCTGGCTTACTATCTAGACTATGGGCACAGCAAGTCAACCGGTTTCGCTCTAAGGGACTACAACATCAGAGTGTATGATCCTCTTCGCCCAACCTTTCTCAATCCGTCTGAAGCCATCTTGAACAGAGAAGGCTACACACACTTTCCTCTCATAGCAAACAGTGAAGAGAACTTGAATTCTGCTAATCCACTTCTCTTGTGGAAGAATAAAGGAATTCACGCCAGTGAGTGTCTAGCATCTCTCGCAGCTGTGATCCAGACTGAAGCTGATGCATATTTTGATAGCGTCTGGAATTCAAACTATCAAACTGATAGATATCGCTTTGAATCTATCAGAGATATTCATCATCAAGGCGTTAGAGCTATGATTAACGCTAGGACATATTACTGTATGGCCGAGGTAAATTGGGCTGGAGCGTATGTGGGTCATAGATACACTTTCCCGGAGTTAGTTCAAGTTCCCCACTTATTTGGCATAGGCATGCATGACAAGAAGCGTCAGTTTGCCAAGTATTGCCTTAAGAAGCGTCAACTAAGAGTTGGACCTGTTCTCAAGCTCCCACTAATCCGACATCAAATTGAGTAGTGTTTGTTTCAAGAGCTTCACAGACTGTCCATTACTCCTCTTCACTTCAACGCTAATACATCAACAAGAGGCAGTACTTCAATATCTAGCTTGAATTTTGCTCCAAGCCACTGCAATGATAACTTCAACATGAAGGTGAAGATTTTGACTCCCGTATCTCTTTTCGATAGAATCTTCACTGCCAATCACTAAAACTGGAACGGTTCAATAATCTACCCTTTTCAAGGATATCCCTTGCTCCTGTCTATTCGCCAGGAGGTACTCAGTTACTATGAGTTTGTCCTCTCTTTGGTGGAAATAAATCAGGGACTGGCTCAAGCTATATATCCTTATCTGGAAGAGTACTATAATTCGTATGTTCTTGAATCTCAACGTCTTCAAAGTCTTCCAAAAGACAGGTTGATTGGATTCTCTAGGAATTACTGCCCAGATGCGATTTTCTCTATCTGCTAAGCGCCGTCTCAAATCTTTCCAAATCATGTGCTGGATATCATTGGTCCAATGTACATCAGGACCATAGATAGCCCAATTCGCACATTCATTTAAGGGACCTCCATATTTCGTTCCAGGCTGACTGAACTTCTGGAAATTGCTTCAAATTCCTATGCTACTCTCGCCTCTTGGAACTTCCAATTTGATGACTTTCGTTAAGATGAATCAGTGATTGAGGAAGCGCCTGCTAAGTTGGTTGAAGAATCCGTACCAGCGTCCACTTTAGAAGTTGCAAGTACTCCAGCGTCTGCTGAAGAACCAATTCAAGCATCTCCACCAAGAGCTACTCCTGACGCTCCTGAACTCGTTGATTCTGTTGCTGCTGATACTGCTGAGGATCTTCAAACTGATGTACAAGGTATAATTTTTTATCCTGCATATCAAGCTCCCCTTGACTCACTCAAGCATACATCCAGATTCAAGCGACCAGCTCCTCAAGCGGTTCCATCGGATGTGGGTTAAGCGTTTGGACCTTTGCTGAAATCTTGAAATCTAAGTTAACTTTATAAAAATTCGTTGGACGCTTGAGAAGTTGGCGCTTGACCTGAGCGTCTAATGAAGACAATTTTATAAAGTTAACTTAGATTTCAAGATTTGAATACTACAACCAAATAGGTTTAAGCGTTCACTTCTTTAATCAGTGTTAGCACAGCGGAATAATTTTGTAGTCTTCTTACTTCAAAGCTTTAGCGTCACAAACGGTTCCTTAGTTGCTTAGCGTTCACTTGAGTTTTACTTAACAGATTTATACAATGATATAATAATATGAAAAATGACTGTAAAGTAAAGAACACGATATTTGTAAGGTTCGTTGCGTGGTATAATGCCAACTACGTCTTTCTTCTCCTTGAACACTCGGAGGCAATCTACTAAGATGGTTCTCAAAGAATCACACAAAAACTTCTACAAATTTGGGAGAGATGGATGTTGATGACTTGAGCTCCTTGATCACGCAGATTTCTGCTCCAAATCACTTCTATTCTCTTGCTTCTTTCACCCAGAAATAATGCAAGTATCAAACTTTGACTTCACACAAATCGCGAGGCTTGGATGAGGTTTTTCTAAACGATTTGTTTGATTTTGATAAAGTTCAAACAACTGGGAATATCTCAATAGTAGTGTAGGTTTCTCTGAAAAGAATGTTTGAGATATTTGGTTGACTGTCTCAGGAATTGAAGAAAAGTAAAGAGAATGTTTGCTTGAATATTCTGGCTTTTCTGAGATTTTAAGGAATGAGAGTTCAATGCAACAACAATTTGGCTTGGAGTGGATCGTTATTTTTGGCTAGTTGTTGAAGTCCTATTTATAGGCATTCTTGGAAAAAGTGTCTGTTTGACACATGCACAGGCGCTGTCTCTCACTTCCGCGAGTGAACCACTTTTGTCCTTTTTCCTGAAAATCTACTGCATAAAAGTTGGTGCTGCAGTCTGTGAATAGTTGACATCCAATAGGGTGGCTTCTCCGTACGTCTGAAAGTGCTTATCACATTTAATGCTCTTATCAGCATTTAATGCATTTGAATTAAATGCCCGTTGGCACTTAATGCACTGAGAATATTTGCATTAAACTCCTTCTGGACTTGGAAATAAATTCAGGTGAAATCCATCATTGATAGACGCTTATCCATCCTTGAATCACTTCTGTCCTATAAGGTGACGCTTGATATAGTTGGTCATTTGGACGCCTGGAAACTTCATCTTCATTCAAACTTCGGGCGCTTGAGTCTTCAAACTTTACTACTGATAAGCTCACTCAGAATTCATTAGATGCTCAGCCTAAGATTTCTTAGCCTAACAATCTAGAATAAAGACAAAACAAAATCTATAAAGCCTATTACAAATCTAATGCTTCAAAGCTTATACATGATTTCTACTAAAATTAAACTTACATATTTTGGGGGTCAAACATAAAATCCTAATTTGTCATCATCAAAATATCTAATCATGAAATTCCTAACAATACCCATAATACCCAAACCATATTTATTGCAAAGAGCTAATTGTTCTCTCTGCCTACCAGGGCTATTCAGCCCTCTAATATTCCAAGCTTTGAGGTTTTTATGATTAGTAACTGTGACATTTAGTACACCAGGCTCCACATATACCTCTTGTGCACTATTGCTTGTTGAAGGTTTTGCCCTTGGAGACAGGATCCCTTCCTGAACATCTATACCTTTACCATTCTTGGCCACAGTGTGGCAATCATTGTTATCTCTTTCCCCTTTGCTTGATCTCGAAACAGTATCTGGTTGGGGATCCCCTTGCATCTTCTGGGCAGGCTAATTTTTAACTCCCTTTGGCACCCACATCTGTTTGCCCTTCCTCTTCTTGCAATTCTCTACTTCATGCCCATACCCTTTGCAATATCCACACAAAATAGGTTTCCACTAGTAAGAAACTTGTTGTTCAACGACACTGCCTCTTTCATTCTCAAACAGCATCTTATCAGGCATACTCTTTACATCAATTTCCACAAGGATTTTGGCATATTGAATCCTATCCTTTTGAATAGTCATTTGGTCAGCTAATATACGGGAGCCTATGACACTTGTAATTTTACTCAATGATGTAGGACTCCAATATTTCAAGTCTAGTTTTGGTAACGGAATCCACACAGGGGTCCTCTCAATACTACTCTTAATGTAATCAAAGTTCTCTGTCCAAAGGGCCAATATAACAGGTTTTTTATCAAAGTGAAAAATACCCTGTTGTAACACCAGATCCCTATTCTCAACATTATGAAATCGTACCAAGAAGATACCATGTTGCTTCATCAGAATTTTTTCAACACAATACTTACCCCAAATACGCCGAATAAATTCATTGATCACAGCGAAGGGTGGATTAGCGCCTAATATGTAGCAGACCAGTGCTGATTTCCAGTATTTTACCTCCGAGTGTATTATGCCCATTTTTTATTCAGGTTGTTGAAATTGGAAACGCATGCAGCTCCTCGCAGTTTAGAAACATCAAATGAGTCCCATACTGATCCCAATTTCACATTAGGACTTTGGGTTTCCTTCGAATCCTGTTGCTCACTCTTTTCCTCCTGATTAGTTGTTCGATTCTGCCCATTCCCCATGCACTGTTGTACAACTAGGTTCACTTCAGATTCAATATCAGTTTGCTTCGCCAGTTGTTGGATTTGGTGAAGCAACGCCTCAAATTTGCCCAATTTTTCCTGCCCTAAATCCCCATTTTCTTCACTTCGAACAGTCACTCCTGCGATTTCTTCTTGCCTCTTCACCGGTGACCCCTTACTCGACTCTACATATGTACTCGGAGATGATGTAGGTGTAGTCACGATGGTTTTAGCGAGTTTGGCAGGTCCTTTTTTCCTCCTCGCCATAACGACAGTGCACGCTAGCTAACATATGCTGAGAGAGAAAATCACTCTTATATTATTTTTGTCTACACTAAATTAATGAAGTTATTAAACCTAGTGGGGGATTGTTATGAATAAATCTTTAAAAACTCCATTATAATTGTATTATAATGTTTAGGTAAAGATTTCACAAAATTATATCCTCCATTATAAAAAATATATGTTACAAAAGTTATAACTTTATTACCAATGTATAGTAGTTACAATATATAAAATTCTTATGGTTATTCAACTGAAGGTTACAAAATTAAATTTTCATAATCTTTATCACTATAAAAAGGTGTCTCCTACAAATCTATTTATATACTACTACATATTCTTATACACTCCTATATTTATACTCCTATAACCAAATATATCCGTCTATTAATTTTATACTTATATGTCTATTAATTTTATACTTATATGTCTATTAATTTTATACTTATATTTTTAGGGCAATTTGAGTGGTTTTGTTTATTAGACTCACTGTGAACGTGCACATAGTAGGAGACACACTGAGAGCAATTGAGTTTTATCTTAGAGTAGTGACAAGACGCAAGCACCCGCACGTAGGGAGGCTATCGCTACTTTAGGACAATGACTTTGTTGTGATTTCCAAAAATCTAAGCGTTTGATTACCCGAGAATTCAAAAGGCTAAGTGTTTCTTATTCCTATTAACATTAAATTCTTAATATATATTTAAAGTTGTGTTTTCATTATTATTGAATTATGGGCTTAACATTGTTGAATGCAAACGCTATTGTAATTTTTGTAGGAACATAAGTACAAAATTTCCAACACAACACACAAGTTTGAAACATGACACATGATATCATTGTCAATTCTAACCCAAATAAATTGGGAGATAAATGCTAAGGGCGTGAGTGACAACTGTAAAGCATGCGGAATCATCTCTTGAGTCTTTGACACCCGTTCAAGGGCAATTCTATGTTGGACCGAGACCAAATATCTCACCATTGGATCCCCAAATAGGGGAGGCATTTGCTAAATTACCCCCAGATCCAATGGTGAGATTTGGACCGAGACCAACATAGAATTTCACTCCGATCATGGTTCTTAGACTATGTCACATTGCAACAAGAACGTCACATTTTAAAATGGGGTGATTGTAGCATTCGTCATCGACTAAAATGGGGTAATTATTAGATACATCTTCTGGTAATTTGTAAATCCATTTTAATTAGTTGTTTCGGAGTTTGGAGGCGACTCATGTCCAACGGACCACTAGCTCGTAGGCTAGCGGCATGAGATGTTTATTTTTTAAATTATTGTTTATATATTTGTACAAATCAAAAGTGTTATGTGTGTGTATATATACATATATGTATATATATTATTTTACGATGAGGATAAGTGCAACCTCCATATTTGGAGACTAAATGAACTATGGCTGAATTTGTAAAGTACAGAAGAGAAGGCTTCTTTCTAGTGAGAGGAAAACCGAAAAAAGGTAAAACATAATGACCTCCACTAGAATTTTGTGCAATTATACACAAAATCCAAATAGGACAAAGGATATATTTACCTTAAAAATAAATAAGCTAATTACACAGGTAATTGAAAAGATAAGATGGGCCACTAACTTTAACATCTCGAGCTTGGACTTCATCAGTACACTTGGACCTGATCTAGGACGCAAATGCCCAATCTGAATTCTTTGAAAAATGTAGGGCAAAATACATTTTTGTACCTGCTGAACCACTCACTTTCACGCATTTAGATCCCTAAATTATCAAATATACCAAAAAGGACACGGAACTATTAGACGTAACAAAATAGTTCCTCGATTTGATGAACGTGTTTGGTTTGTCGTGACATGTTCCTGACGTTTGTCAATTTTGCGCTCACGAGCTTTTAATAAAATGAGTCTTTTATGTACTTGTAATTTTGCTATTTTTTAACCATTTGGTTATCATTTTTTATGTTTTTTGTGCAGAAAATAATACACCGATTTTCTACTAATTTATTAAGGGAAATTTACTAAAACCTACTTAAAATAAGCTTTATACCCAAAAAAAAATCTATTATAATATTTTTTAATCCAAAAAACGCGTTTCACCAACTTTTGTTTTAAAAAAATCCAACATTTAGGGTCAATAAATTAATGGATTTATTTGTCCTTAGCCTTGGAGAGCAAAAATTAATCAATTGTAGTTCTATCTAAAAATTTAAGTATGCAGAAATTTTTTTATCGATAATTGATACTAATTATGATTTTAACTTTACATTTTCAAAATGTTTAATCTTCTTAAAAATTTGAAAAAATAAATGTTAAATAATTACCATATTCGAAAAAAATTATGTAAAAATATTAAAGTATTTAATATTCAAAAATAAAATTAATATTATACTATTTTTGTTAATTTAAAAAGTTCGAAAAAAGAGATTCTGATAAAAAAATTACTTGATCAATTCTGAACTTAATAAATGAAGGGCAATTTAGAACTAGCCAAGTAATTTTTGTTACCCTTTATTTATTAAGTAATTGGACTAACTTATCCTTCATTTATTAACTTAAGAATTGAACAAGTAATTTTTTTTACATATCTTTTTGTTTAAATCTTTCAAATTAATAAATAGTATCAGTTATCAATTTAAAATTTCTAAATAAATAAATCTCTAAATAGAACTGTAATAGATTAATTTGTAATCTAGAAAACTAATGGCAATTAAGTTCATACATTTACTAACTTTAAATTTAATTTTTTGGAATGAAATGTGGGTGAAATGGGTTTTTTCTATTAAAAATTATTATCATGGATCCTTTGGATATATAAGTTCATTTTAAGGGGTTTGTAATAAGTTTTCCTAAAACAAATTAGTAGAAAATTGATGTATTATTTTCAGCACAAAAGTTAGTAGAAAATGGTGTCAAAATTGTTAAAAATAGCAAAATTATAAGCACACAAAAGACCCATTTTAAAGAAAGCAAGTGAGGATAAAAATTTTAAATTTTTTCAACAATCACATTGCAATGGTCAAACACAATGTCACGTCAGCAATATTTCACGGCAAGCCAAATACGTCCTTAAGTCCAGGGTCTATTTTGTTACGCTTGATAGTTCAGGGACCATTTTGTTACATTTGATAGTTCAATGACCTAAATATGCCCAAAAATATATTAATCTCCCATTAAAGCTTTCTAAGAACCTCAAAAATCTTTAATTCGAAATTAAGATGCAAGTACAATGTATAAACTGACTCAAAATATGAAAAGCAGAAAAAAAGGAAAAAAGTTTGGTATGGTCATAGTTAAATAAACGAATGTACCAATTAATTTTTTATAACTAATTATTTATATCATTCTAAGACAGAAGATTTCAGTCAAGGAACTGGATCCAATTCAAATCGATAGTTGAAACAGCTTGCAATAGGGATCCTGTCGACGAACGGTGAGACAATGGACTGATCTAAGGAACTTCAGACATGACCATATCGAACCAATGTTTGTGTACTGCATCTTACAAAATATCAAGTTTGAACCTAGGATACTACAAAAAAAATAATATATTAGTGACAAGATGTCAAATAACAATGTCAAAACTGTCACTATTTAAATACTTTTAGTGACAAAAATTTAAATCTTGTCACAAAAATAATTGACAGTTTTACAAAAAGAAGGCTCCTGACAGAGCTCAACCACACACTGCTTCACTTGATTCCCAAGTGTAAGAATCCTAACACAGTTGGAGACTTTATGCCCATTGCCTGTTGTACAGTGCTCTACAAGGTAATATCTAAGCTTATCTATAATAGAATTAAAAGTGTGTTACCAAAATTGGTGGGACAAGCTCAGGGGGCGTTTGTCCAAGGTCGGTCAATAGTTGAAAATGTACTCTTATGTCATGAATTGGTTAGGGGATACAATAGGAAGGGTGTTTCTCCTAGAACAGTTATGAAAATTGATATTCAAAAAGCCTATGATACTGTTAGCTGTGGTTTTTTGGAGGAATTACTGTTGGCTTATGGTTTTTCTAGATAGTTCACAAAGTTCACCATATTGTGTGTATCCACTGTCAAGTTCTCTATAATGTTGCATGGCTCAGTTTTTGGATACTTTTCAGGGAAGAGGGGTTTGAGACAAAGGGACCCGATGTCCCCTTATTTGTTTGTTATGATAATGGATTATCTTACTAGGAGCTTAGCTAGACTTCACTCTGAACCTGACTTCAAGTTCCATCCAAAATGTACGAGAGTTGGGCTTATAAATTTGTATTTTGCTGATGATTTTATGCTATTTTGTGAAGGGGAGGAAAAATCAGTAAAACATATCAAGAACATTTTTGAGCAATTTTCGGAGATATCAGGATTAAGAGCAAATCTTGGGAAAAGCCAACTGATCAATGGGGGTGTTAGTGAGGAGAAGAAAGTGCACTTGCTGAGAATTACAGAGTATGTTGAAGGGAAGATGCCAATTAGATATCTGTGAGTACCATTAGTCTCATCTAGTATTACTGTCAAGAATTGTCAGAGCCTGATTCAGAAGATAATGGTCAAAATCACTTCATGGACTTGGAAGCACTTGTCATTTGCGGGGAGAGTGTTGTTAATCAAATTAGTGTTGTTTGGTGTGCAACTCTATTGGAGTCAAATTTTTCCTATGCCAGTTACTGTCATTCAAGAGATTAAAAGAATGTGTAGGAACTATTTGTGGAGTGGTCAGGCTACAGGTAGAAGCTATGCAACAGTAAAATGGATAGATATATGTCTACCTAAACAAGAAGGGGGATTAGGTATTGTATCTCTAGCCTAGTGGAAGATGGCCGCAATCTTCAAGCAAGTGTGGAACATTGCAACCAAATTTGATTCCATGTGGATAAAATGGATTCATGCATACTACCTAAAATAACAGAGTATCTGGACTATGGTAGCAAAGGTGAGTGATTCATGGTACTGGAAGAAATTACTGGCCATTAAGGACAAATTATTGGATGCAGTAGACATTGTACAAAATCAATGGCGGGAAGGGAAGTTCTCAATACAAAAAGCTTACACACATACAAAGGAACACTTTGAGGAAGTGGTGTGGAAATCACTAGTGTGGGGGAAAGGCCCTATAGCGAGACACAGGTTTATAGTCTGGCTAGCTATGCTAAATAGACTTTAAACCAAAGATCAAAAAAGCGCATGGCAACACATGGAGGATACTACCTGCTTATTGTGTCAAAGGCAGGAGGAAAGCAGAAACCACATTTTCTTTGAATGTGAGTATGCATGAGAAGTTATGATGAAGAGTTGGTTAAAGATGGATATCAGAAATCTGTATGTTAAGTGGGATGATTGTCTGATCTGGACAATGAAAATAAGTATGGGGCAGACTATGCTAAGTCGTCAGAAGAGAGAAATGTTTGTTGCGATTATCTACTTTCTGTGGAGGGAATGTAATTGTCGATTGTATTGTGTTGATCATAACAATGTGGATAGTTTAGAAGAGAAAATCCGAAAGAATATACAATGTAAACTTTATAAAAACTAACCCCCAGGTATGCCTGGTGAAACTGTAAAGCTGTTTTGAAGTTAAATGGAAAATGATTACCTTGTTCCTGATGGGTTATAAGTGGAGACAATCAAAGTGCAAAGGAAAAAGCCAAAAAGATGAAGAAAAAACATTCTGTCAATGTGGTCCTGTGGTGCCAAGTTCTACCAAAGTTTCTGTCAATGTGGCGCTGTGGCACCATATCTGGCACTGTGCCGCCATGATCGCGGACAGCTGTTTTAGTTCACGCGTGTTTGGGCTACTTTGGCAAGTTTTTGGGTTTTCTAAGTGTATTAGGGCTTGTATTACTTAGTCTCCAAAGTTTTACTATATAAGTAGATGGTTATTCATCTTTGTAATGTGGATCACTCTCATACATCAATAAAATCTCTCTAGCATAGGTCCGTGGATGTAGGCAAATTGCCGAACCACGTAAATCGTTGTCTTGTTTCTTGCTTTGATTTTTTATTTTTAAGTTCTTTTATGCGCATTAATTCCTAACAACTGGTATCAAGAGCACGGGTTATAGTGATCTGTGTGAATCAATGGCGTCTAAAGATGGAAAAGTGAAGATTGACAAACTTGATGGAAAAGACTTTGGATTCTGGAGAACACAGATGGAGGATTATCTGTACCAGAAAAAATCCATCAATCGTTGTCGGGGAAGAAGCGTGAAAAGATGTCAGATGAGGATTGGGTGTTATTGGATAGGCAAACCTTAGGTGTTATTCGATTGACGTTATCAAGAAACATGATGTTTAACATCCTAGATCAAACTACAACGGTGGGTTTGATGAAGGCGTTATCCAATATGTATGAGAAGCCATCCGCATCGAATAAAGTCTACCTGATGAGACGTTTATTCAATTTGAGGATGACGGAGGGAGGATCGTTGACCAACCATATCAACGAGTTCAACGTGATTATCACTTAGTTGAGCTCGGTTGATATTAATTTTGAGGACGAGGTAAGGGCCTTAATATTATTGTCTTCATTGCCAGAAAGTTGGAGTACGACGGTAACTTCTGTGAGTAGTTTGTCTGGCCAAAGGAAGTTAAAACTTCAAGAGATTCAGTATCTGATTTTGAGTGAGGATATTCGCCGGAGGGAATCAGGAGAACTCACGTCTGCTGCATTGAGTGCAGAAAGCATAGGAAGAGGTGTTCAACGGGGTGGTCAGAAAGGTAGAGGTCGATCCAAGTCAAAAGGGCGAGGAAAGTCAAAACCGCGCAAGGAAGCTGATTGCTAGGGCTGCAGGAAGAAAGGACAAGAGGGATTGTCCTGAAAAGGCGGGTCAGAATCAAAACAGGGAACATCAACAAGCAAATGCAGCAGTAGACGACATTGGAGATGCTTTGGTTTGTTGTGTTGATAGTCCAGTCGACCAATGGCTTCTGGACTCAGTTACGTCGTACCATGCTACTTCATGTAAGAATTATCTAACAAATTATGTTTCTGGAAAATTTGGAAAGAGTTTTCTTGCAGATCACGAACCCTTGGAAATAGTTGGTAAGGGTGAGGTCACAGTGACGACGGCACAGGGAATGCAGTTGACATGTTCCGAGGTTGAGGAAAATTTGATCTCAATGTGTCCAATTGACAGTGATGGGTACACCACAGTGTTTGGTGGTGTTGTATGGAAAATCACCAAAGGGAATCTGGTGGTGGCTCGTGGTAAGAAGTCGGGGACTCTGTATACCACAGAAATTAAAAAGGACTCGTTTGCTGCAGTCGAGGCCATAGAGGATCTTCACTTATGGCATAGGTGACTAGGGCACACGAGTGAGAAGGGAATGAGATTCACGGCATCCAAGGGAAAGCTACCAATCTCGAAGATGGTTGAATTGGGTCTTTGCGAAGACTGTGTGTTTAGGAAGCAGAAAAAGGTGAGTTTTTCTAAGACGGGTAGAGAACCGAAGGCAGAGAAGTTGGAGCTTGTGCATACTGATATTTGGGAACCGACTCCCATACAGTCACTTGGAGGGTCGATATATTATGTTACCTTCATTGATGATTCCACTCGAAAGTTATGGGTCTATTTTCTGAAAAATAAGTGGGATGTGTATAATACCTTTAGGAAGTGGAAGGCAGAAGTCGAGAATGAAACGGGGATGAGATTGAAGTGTCTAAGGTCGGACAATGGCGGGGAGTATGATAGGCAAGAGTTCAAAGACTATTGTGCAGAGAATGGGATCAAGATGATCAAGACCATTCCGGGAACTCCGCAACATAATGAGATCTGAGAGCGGATGAATAGAACCTTGAATGGACGAGCTAGGAGCATGAGGCTTTGCTCCGGGTTGCCAAAGACATTTTGGGCTGATGCAGTAAGCACGGCGACTTACCTCATCAACCGGGGACCTTCAGTACCGTTGGACTTAAAAATACCGGAGGAGGTTTGGTCTGGAAAAGAGGTAAATTTATTGCATTTAAAAATATTCGGTTGTTTATCTTATGACTTGAAAAGTTCTGATGACAGGGATAAGTTGGATCCTAAGGCATAGAAGTGCATCTTTATCGGCTATGGAGGAGAGAGTTTTAGGTATCGGTTCTGGGATTACGAAAGCAACAAAATCATAAGGCATAAGGATGTCACGTTCAATGAAAAGGTGCTTTACAAGGATAGACTTGGAGCAAAGATGGAGGAAAATGAGAAACCAAAGGCGATATTGGAAGAGATCACTCTAGACGAGGTTGCTGGGAATGACACTGAGAATAGGATCGAGGATGATCCGAAGACTCCACCACCAACCTTGAGAAGATCAAGCAGAACTCCTCAACCAAACATGAGGTATTCCCCTTCCTTACACTATTTACTTTTGACGGATTCGGATGAACCCGAGTCGTACAAAAAGGCAATGAGTGTGGGGGATTCTCTCAAATGGGAGCTAGCCATGAAGGATGAAATGAGCTCGCTTAAGAGAAATAGAACTAGGAGGTTGACTGAGTTACCGAAGGGAAAACGGGCCTTGCAGAACAAGTGGGTATTTCGGGTTAAGGATGAACCGGATGGTAGTATAAGGTACAGGGCGAGGTTGGTGGTCAAAGGGTTCTAGCAAAAGGAAGGGATTGACTACACTGAAATATTTTTGCCAGTTGTTAAGTTGACTACTATAAGGATGGTTCTAAGTGTTGTTGCTGCAAAGGATTTACATCTTGAGCAATTAGATGTAAAAATGGCATTCCTTCATGGGGATTTGGAGGAGGATATCGACATGATTCAACCGGACTGTTTTCTGGAGAATGGACGAGAAAACATTGTATGCAAGCTAGAGAAAAGCTTGTATGGACTTAAACAAGCTCTGAGGCAATGGTATAAGAAGTTTGACACTTTCATGGCTAGTAGTGGATATACTAGGTGTCAAATGGATCATTGTTGTTATTTCAAGAAGTTTAAGGATTGTTACATCATTTTGCTACTGTCTGTGGATGATATGTTAGTGGTTCGTTCTAACATGAGAGAAATTGATAAGTTGAAGAAGCAACTATCCACGGAATTTAAGATGAAGGACTTGGGAGCTGCATATACAATCCTCGGGATGAGGATCATTCGAGATAGGTCGAGTGGGAGTCTTAAGTTGACTCAAGAGAAGTATATTGAAAAGGTACTTGCTAGATTTGCAATCTCAAATGCAAAGTCTAGAGGTACACCTTTGGGGAGTCATTTCAAGTTGACCAAGGAACAATCACCTAAGACTGAGGAGGAGTGAGATCAAATGGCAACGGTTCCCTATGCCTCTGCCATTGGGAGTTTGATGTACGCAATGGTGTGTTTAAGGCTGGATATAACCTATGCAGTGGGAGTTGTGAGCCGATATATGGCTAATCCGGGGTTGAAGCATTGAGAAGCGGTAAAGTGGCTACTGAGGTATTTGAGGGATATATCGAGTATGTGCTTGTGTTTTTCGAGCAGTAGTGTGACTTTAGAGGGCTTCGTGGATGCAGATTTAGGTGGTGATCAAGATGGTCGGAAGAGTACATCGGGGTACATTTATAGTTTGGGTGGCACGGCAATAAGTTGGACTTCTAGGCTACAAAAGTGTGTAGAACTCTCCACAATCGAAACTGAGTACATTGCTATTTCAGAAGCGGGCAAAGAAATGGTTTGGTTGAAGAACTTTCTGAGGGAGATTGATAAGGAGCATCGGGATTGTGCACTTTATAGTGATAGTCAAAGTGCCATTTGTTTGGCAAAGAATCCGGTGTTTCACTCGAGGACAAAGCATATTCAATTGAAGTATCATCATATCCGAGAGATGATAGATGATGGGACTTTGGAGTTGAAGAAGGTGCTTGGTGCAAAGAATCTGAAGGATATGCTAACTAAGGGGGTTACCACCGAGAAACTGAGGCTATGCATGGCCTCAGTTGGCCTCGAGTTTCTGTGATGAGGAGGCCGACTTATGCTAGAGAGAGAGTGAGTTTACTTGGGGAAGTAAGGATCACGGGTTTGAAGATGGGATTTCATTCTACTTTGAATTAGTCTCCAAGTGAGAGATTGATGAGTTATAAGTGGAGACAATCAAAGTGCAAAGGAAAAAGCCAAAAAAATGACGAAAAAACATTTTGTCAATGTGGCGCCAAGTTCAACCAAAGTTTCTGTCAATGTGGCGCTGTGGCGCTATGGTCACGGGCCAGTTGTTTTAGTTCACGCGTTTTTGGGCTATTTTGGCAAGTTTTTAGGTTTCCTAAGTGTATTAGGGCTTGTATTACTTAATCTCCAAGGTCTTACTATATAAGTAGATGCTTATTCATCTTTGTAATGTGGATCACTCTCATACATCAATCAAATCTCTCTAGCATAGGTCCGTGGATGTAGGCAAATTGCCGAACCACGTAAATCGTTGTCTTGTTTCTTGCTTTGATTTTTTATTTTTAAGTTCTTTTATGCTCATTGATTCCTAACAGTTTCAAAAAAGTAAAAAAATAATTCTCAATAGTTTAATAGTGACAAGAATTGTATATTAGTTGTCATCCATGTCAATTAGTAACAAACAAGTTATTGTCACTATTGATAATTAGTGGCACATGTTAAGTGATAATTAAGTAACAACAAATATAGTTATATGTGTGTTGTCACTAAATAGTCACTAATAGTCAATAGTGAAAACTTAAAGGAAGATTCTTGTTACTGAAAGTCATTAGAGTGACAAAACAAAAATTATTATAACTCATTATGTGTATCTAGTGACAACTTTAATACTGTCACTTCGCGTTTGTTAATAAGATTATTTTTTTGTTGTGGTAGGAAAATTTCAGGATTCAGAACTTAATAAACAAAAATTTAACAAATATAACACGTATTCTCGTTCATTTAGACACAAATCATCACACGGCCAATCTATCTACACACCTTGAAAGTATTGTAAGGCTCCCAAATCCTTTACAAGAAACCTGAATTTTTTTTTTTTTCAAATATCGTGGTTTATTGCATAAGATCCCCCTGTAATAAGCGAAACATGCGCCAAACACCCCTGTGTTAAGTTTTTTGCGAATCACCCCCTTGTGTCATTTTTTATTCTGCATACTCTCCTTTTTTTGATTTTTTTTTTGTGTTTTTTTCATCATAAATGTCAATCCAAATGCATTTTTGCCCCAAACATGTTTATAATAGATAAATAATTTAATTTGGGTTGAATTTAAAACATTTATGATGGAAAAAAACACAAAAAAAAATCGAGAAAGGGAGAGTATGCAGAATAAAAAATAACACAAGGGAGTGATTGGCAAAAAATTTAACATAGGAGTGTTTGGCGCAAGTTTCGCTTATCATAGGGGGGTCTTATGCAATTATCCCAAAATATTGTCAATCTTACAAGCAGATCTACTAGTATCATCCGCATAAGTCAAGAAGGAATAAAACTATTTTATTCTTTTACCTTTGACAAAATATAAATAATCATGTTTAGTTTTGGGGAAAATTATTTTTTTAGTCCGTTAACATGATCTCCTTTCCGTTTTAGTCCGTTATCTTGACACTTTAAAATTTAGAAAGTTGAAAAAACTGAAAATTTTCATTAAAAAATTGAAAAAAATCATTAAAAAATTGAAAAAATTGAAATCCGGAAAAAAAAAATTGGATTTTTTTCAGATTTCAATTTTTTTAAAATAATCCAAAAAAATTCATGAAATATTGTTGGGGAAAATTATTTTAATGAATTTTTTTGAATTTTTTCTTTAAATGAAATTTAAAGAAAAATAATTTTTCCCGACAATATTTAATGAATTTTTTCTTTAAAAGTCTTCAGATTCTTTTGAAAAAATTGAAATCCGAAAAAAAACCCGAATTTTTTTTTTTTCGGATTTCAATTTTTTAATGATTTTTTTCAATTTTTAAATGAGTTTTTTCGGTTTTTTCAATTTTTTAATGAATTTTATGTTTTTTCAATTTTTTAATGAATTTCCTCCCAAATCAGCAATTTCCCCTCAATTTTCCATCCATTTGTAATTTATTCCCAAATTAAGATGCAATTTATCCCCAAATCAGCGGAAAAGGACTAAAATTAAAAAAAATACCAAGATAACGGACTAATTTTGTAAGGTGTCAAGTTAACGGACTAAAAGGCAAAGGAGACCAAGTTAACGAACTAAAAAAATAATTTTCCCTTTAATTTTGTAATAATCATCTTCTGACAAGGCCAAAGTATTTTTTTCAATCCATTACCATGAAGTTAGCTCTAGAGTCTAGACCATAGAGAGAATTTTTAAGTTTACGAACTCTAGTACCAGTCGTACTAAAATTCCCTTAAAGTAGAGTCATTTGAACTTCTCCATGAAAGTCACCATGGAGAAACGCATTATTAACATTCTTTTATTAACATTCATTTGATACATATACCAATTATTAATTACTGCAATTGCAATCATGGAACACACTTTTACCATCTTAACTACTGACGAAAAGATTATATGGGAATCAATTAATATATCTTTAACCATTAACCTTACTTTGTATCTTTCAACATTGTCATCTAACTTATGCTTTATCTTATAGACTCATGTACATAAATTGAGTTTTCTAATTTCTATCTTTAAGAAGACTAATAAGAATCCAATTATTGTTATCCTTTAAAGCAATCATCTCAAAATCCATAACTAGTTTCCAGTTAGGATTCGCTAAAGCTTCTTGAAAATTATAGGTTCTTTAATTTCGGAGAAAATTATTGAAAACTCCCTAGAATTTACTTTATATTAACAAATCTCTTAAAAATATTTTTTCGTTTAAAAAATCCATTCACACTAACTTCTATTTTTTTTTAAAAACACTCACCTAGGATTAAAAAATTTATGGAGTCCATTTTCGTTAGCCTTTTAGATTATAAATTGACTATTGACAACTTCTGTTATTTATGATTTTATTCCAAATTCTAATGTTTTTGTATCTTCTAAAAACAAAATTGAAAAATATTACTTTAAGATACTTAATATGTTCATTCAAGAAAATTACATAAAGAATTTTAAAATTTATAATGTTAACAAATCCATCGGGATAATTGCATAAGACCCCCCTGTGATATGTGAAACTTGCGCCAAACTCTCCTGTGTTAATTTTTTTACGAATCACCCCCTTGTGTTATTTTTTATTCTGCATATTCTCCCTTTTTCGATTTTTTTTTGTGTTTTTTTCCATCATAAATGTTCTAGATCCAACTCAAATTAAATTATTTAACTATTATAAACATGTTTGGGGCAAAAATGCATTTGTTTTGGATCCAACTCAAATTAAATTATTGAACTATTATAAACATGTTTGGGGCAAAAATGCATTTGGATTGACATTTATGATGAAAAAAACACCAAAAAAAAAATCAAAAAAGGAGGAATATACAGAATAAAAAATAACACAAGGGGGTGATTCGCAAAAAAATTATCACATGGGAGTTTAGAGCAGGTTTTGCATATCACAGGGGGGTCTTATGCAATTTTCACCAAATCCATCAGATTACACAACGTAGCCACTTTAAAAGTGTGAACGAGATTCTTATAAAACAATTACTCCATTTTATTAATTCTTAATTTATGATATAAAAGATAATTTAATCCCAAAAACCGTTTACATTTGTTATTTCAAATGAAAAATGAAAAATTGGTGGGATGGATATTTTAGAGTGAAAATTATGCAAGTGAGTAAGTTAGCAACTCTGGTCGATTTACGAATTTTGAGCTGACTTTTAAGTTAACTGAAAATCATTATCAGTAAAAGTACCTATAGAAGTCTAAACGTGCCAATATAGTCTTTCAATAAATTATTATTCACGGGGTCATTTTTTCCTTTATTATCGGCATTTTCATCATAGACAAACTTTCTTGATCCATGAAGAGATGTTAGTATCATCATATGAAAGAATAAAAAATATTTACATTACGATACTGACCAAAATCACTGCAACAAATAATGATATTAGTTATAAATTATAAAGTGACAATTTCAAAATTGTGTCTGAAATATACATAAGATGTGAAAATGATTTTTGTCATTTCACAATAATTATTTCTAATAATGCAAACTCTTTTTCAGTTACCATTAATGACAATTAGTGCGACCCATTTTGTGATAACACAAATATAGTGATAACTATTTATTGTAACTAAGTTATCATTAATTATCAATAATGACAATAATTGTTTTTGTCCCTAATTGCCATGAGTGACAACTTATATACAGTTATTGTCAATATTAAAATTTTGAAAATTATTTATTGCGAAAAATAATTTTGTTTTTCAATCAATTTAATATTTATATTTATATAATTATAATGACAATTTTAAGATTCTCACTTGACTTCTTGTTACCAATATATTAATTTTTTATACTGAATAACTACTAACAACTTCATCATATTTAAATAGAAAAATTGTTTCATTAAATTTATCTCTAGAAAATATAAATCTATTATATGTTTGCAATTTATAATTTTATACCCTTATTATTCATAATAATCCACAAAATAAATTTGAAATCACGATGTTTACATTTATCCTTATTTTCCACAACAGATCAAACTTAAGTACAAAATCGAATAGATGGTGATCAATTACTTACAATGTAGGTCTTACATTCAATAATTACAAGTTCAACATATGGTATTAACCAAAATCAAATCATGAAAACAAATCCATAATTTAAAATCTGTAATTTCCCCTTTTACACGACCTTAGTCTTGATATTTTAGTTCATAATTGAAAATAATAAATTAATATCTATCTCCAAAGACATAGCTAAAGAACTATCTAAAATAAAAGCTTCCACATTTTGTGCGGTTGGAAATTGGATATGGGTCATGGGTCGCCCATGAAGGCTTGACTCTACCCATATTATTTTGAAAGAAAGAAAAGGAGGGAGTAGTTTTTTGTAGGATAAAACTACCCCAACTCCCTCCTTCTCTCCCATATATACATCTTATGTTTGAAATAAGATAAATAACAATACATATACAAGAATAGAGAGAAAATTCGCAGCAAAAATGAGGGGCTAAAAGTGAAGGCATAAAAGTGTCATTTTGGTGTGATGTTGGCAAAGAAGATTCACCATTTGAAGTACTTGGATTGTGGATAGTCATTTCTCTCCCCGTGATTGAGAATGCAGACCTTTTAGAGCATCAAAACCGTGTGGAAGAAGTGTGAAACAACCAAGTTGAGATCCGCATTTGGTTAGTATTTAATTATGTTGAAATCGCATGTTTTATGTGATTAATTTCCGTCATTGGTATCAGAGCGAGTTTGGTTGTGTTCCAAACTTGCTTCCACACGAAAATATGATAATTATATGCTTTACCATGCTTCCCGTTTTTACGTAAGATATGGGTTCATTCATGGTGATTTTATGATATGTTCATAATATGCTTTAATTTTCGAAATGTAGCATGCCTAGACCATGTATAAATATAGTATGAAGTTATATGTAAGCATGCTTGACATTTGATGAGAAATTGATGTTTTTCGTAACTTTAGAGGCAATTTCGAACCGTTTTTTGTTGTTATTATTATGCAATTCTTATATGATTAGAATCCTTATGTCAAGAGCTTTCCAAACATATATCGCATGTACAAAACGGATTATAAATGAGAGAGATATAGCCTCTCAAAGTTGTGGTCGCGAATTGAAAAAATCTGAAAAATTCTGAAAAAATAAGGAAGACGATGAACAGTAACCGTGACCAATCCCACTCGCGCGTACGGAGAGTGAACTCCACTTCCTACCTGATACTACTCGGAAAACAAAACTGAGACCACTGTTGGATTCTTCATAGTTGAAAATGGGGGGATTGCCAAAATTTCGAAGCCGGAAGCACATGCGCCGCCACTGCCGCACGCGCCCACGCACCTGGGGGCGCGTGCGTGCACCTCCGGGGGCCGTTTTCAGCCAGAAAATTTCAGATTCTCGGAAATCTATTTTGGGAATTTTGGGATATTTAAAATATATTTTTCAGAGAAGAAAAAATATTTTTCTTTGTTTTTTGAAATTAAAAATGATGAAAAAAAAATAGAAAAATAGTTTTTTGGGCAAAAAAAATTCGGAAATTTTTGATTGATTTTCTGAAATTATTTCTCATGCCTTGGCTACCTACCACGATGAAGATTTTATGAACACTTGCAATATTATGCTCATTTTTTGTTAAACGCATTTGGAATTATTATTTTTCCTAAATTAAAATCGTTGGAGCATAATTGTTATTTTTTTTAAGTGTTAAAATCTTCATATAAGGTAATGTATTATGATTGGCTTTGTGCCCAATCTAATACAAATTTTTATTTTCATAGATAGCGAGACCCCATATTTATTTTTAACATCCTCCGGAGAAGAGTTAGAGCGAGAAGAACTCGTGTGCATTTGGTAAAGTTAAAAATTGCTGAGGTGTTATAGAATGCGCCCCGAACATTCTTTGCGTGAGCATTTTAAGATAATGAAAATGAAGTACAAAGAGCTACTTCATTTGGGTCATTATTTTGGTGGTCCAAACCGAGAAAGAGAATTATGGAGAAATTCTCTAAGTTTTAGAGAGGTGAATTTTATAGGTTTTACTCTGAAAATAAAGACAGAGATTTACGTCTCTTGAAGTCTTTATGGGTAAAAGTGTGGAAAGAGAGAGAGCTGGAATTAAAGACGAGGAAATTATTATCTTTAAGGATGAATAATGGTCCTCGGCGTCTTTTGAAATTCGCTTCTAGAGATAGACTCTCAAATGGGATGGTTAATATGGTTTCTCGTATGTATAGAAATACTTAGAGCTCGTTATATTAGTAAATCACATGTATATACGTTCTTTGCATTGAAAAATTGTTGACATGTAGCTCATGCGATTTTTTTTTTTTTTTTAAATGTATATGTTGTTTTCTTTATGATATTGAGCTTTAATGACTTACATGCATATGATAAGATGTGTTATGTTTTCTTATATATATTATGATATGCTTTGATCATGATATTAAGTGGGAGTTCTAAGGTTGGTTCAAGTTATACTTACCTAGAACTTTATGAGATTTTTTTTTACTAGGAAATTAAATTTGTGATAATGAACATTTTGACATGGATGATGATTGGGCACTACGTGACCTTTCGAATCTGTACATTATGGTGAATTGTCATAAATGTTAATTTGCTTAGTACGAAATCAATGTTGTATAGATGGGCATGTATGATATCTCTAGTATGACCATGGCAACCAAAATCTCATATGAGTATTGAGATTTTAGAACAGTAGATGAGTACTAATTAGTAGAAATTGTGACACGTCGTGTCATAATATTTTGGAATATGTAGAATTGCATTAGATACTCTAGAGCGCAATAACCAAGTCATGTAAGACTTATGGTGAGTCTTCCTACTCAATATAAAAGATCAATGAGTTTATCATAAGCGGAAAACAAGGTCCACTGCTTATGATGTCTTTGTTGATTGTATGATATATGATCTCATATGCGAATGAGAAATCATACTATTGATCTATAAGTGGACCAAATGAGTAATACACCCGTAAAATGAACTGAATTGGGATTGTTGACTATAGTATTTGATGATTAGAAGTATACCCTAAATAAGAGAACAATGAGTCGCTCCTTTTTTTAGGGTAAAGCTGAATACTATTAGAAATTAAAAGTCAACATACAATGACTTCTCTTATGAGAAGTGATGAGTTCAAGTTTTTGTACAATCTCTTTCTAATAATGAAGACATCTAAAGATCAAGTCTTTTATTTGTGAAAAGACTTTCATAGTCAGCGTTAGCCATATTATGTTTTGTACATAAAAGGCTTATTGATACTATGATAATGACTTAGGACTTTGTGGCTGATCTGTTTTAAAGAGATTTCGAGATTCTTACAGTAAACGAGATTAGAACAAAGGAAAAGTCATGAAAGAGACATATGATGAATCTAGGGAGAGCAAACTTAACCACTAATGTGAATAGAAGTGGACTAAAGGTAAAAGTGCTATATTGATATATTATTGGTCATTTTACTCGTGTATACCATAAGTTGAAACAATTGACATACGGTTGGTCAATTTTACTCGTGTATGCACTGAGTTGAAAACATAGCACTTGTAGACGCTTAAATAGTGCATCTCACATATTAAGCACTGAGATACTAAATCTTGTCCTATGTGGATTTAGGTTTACGGTTATCAATTAAAAAATGTTTGAAATTCTTAAAAAGATCATTGGAAGTTGGTCTTCTGGATTGTTCTCCTGTGATTGTATTACTCTTGGATTTGAGTTTTTGACTTGGTTAGTATCTATAGAATAGATAGACAAAGTGGTGCTAGATTTGTTTCTTCTTGAATGGTTTAAGGGTGAATTGTGACCAAGACACATTGATTATTCGATCATAATCAATATGTGTTCATTAAGTAAAGTGAACAACTATGTGTGTGCATTTTTTTTGTATACTTGGTTAAGTCAAAATGAATTAAGACACTAAGCTAGCAAGAGAAACTCTCTGAATAACTTTCGTAGTTACTTGTCAATATGTGGTAAATCATATGTGACCATTCAGAGGTTAATGGGTAGATCTTTCATTACATTTAATTTTGTTAGACTTCTGTGATTTAATTAATATGGGGGTTGGGAAATGAACCTCCTATTCCATTACTCCTTTACATACATTGATCCTGTCTGTTTTGATTTATCCTAATATGAAACGTTAGAATGTTTCTTTGAAAATTATGAGAGAATAAAATTGATGAATTTATCTTTGAGAGGTTAAATTCAAAGGGACAATGTATTTGTATCTCAGAGATACGCAAATGATCTAAGGTGTACGTGTTCTAAGTGAACATGATGAGGTGAAAAATTAGTAAATCACAGAATGTCCGGAGAATTTTTTATTTGGATGAAGAATCTTGAAATTGCTAAACCTCGAGTCAGGTTTAACGATTCGTATAGTGGCTTTGTGCCTTATAGATCACTTATGAGAATCGTGTTCCCAAGTTTGAGTGGGAGCAAAATTATCGTAGTGATCAAGTTAGTTGAATCCAAATTTTGTGCAAACACAAAATATTCTCTAGAAAATTAGATAAAGTCTAATATAGTAAGACTCCGTCATATTCTATTATCTGAGAAGATTGAATTAATGCAATGAAAGAGTATTTATAGAATTACTAAATCTATAAACATGTGTGGCACCAATAACTCGTGACAATTGCTGAGGAGGGGATAGTTGTCTGTATGGCAGCAATTGCCCTCGTGGTATTGTCTGTGTGGCAGCAATTGCCCTCGTGGTAAGGTCATAGCCAAAATGTGGTATTTCGACTTTCACATGGTTTAAAGATTTGAGTTGCATAGTTTCTCTTAGTTATAGTGTTATAAGTATGTTGTAGTCACCAAATTGTATATAATCAAACCAAGTTTGGATTCTGGTTCAACATTAAACGTGAGGATATTGAGAACTTTACATGTTCTCGAAATCTACTAAGATGTTGATACTTAGATTTTGAGGTACAAAGCTCACCCAGTAGCAAATGGTATATATATACATGTGTGTATATATCTTGAGATAAACTTATTTGCTAGCGGTGATACTTTTTAGTTATTATGGACATATGAGATTAGAATTATGTACAAATGGACATGGGATTGCATTTCTTGATTGAGATGTAATTGAAAAGATATACATGGAATGCCTTGAGGATTCCAGAGACAAAGGCCAGTAGGTAAAGTCTGTGAACTTATAACCTTAGTTGACAGAATTTGTCTTACAAATAATGGAGTATGAGATTTTATGAATACATGATCTTATACATGTGTTTTCATCTTCATAGATGTAGACCATTATTTTGTAGTCCGTAAGTCCATTGAGATGCTTGAAATTCTATCTCTTCGTTAGTAATGTCTTGTTAGCCGAAATGAGAAGGAATACATTAAGCCATTGAGAATATTTTTCCTTTAGCTTATGAAGTAGAGGACATGATGAGCAAAGTGTTTGATTTTACGTAAAAATCTATGTCAATCGTTAAAAATGAATCTTGCTCAGTGTCGAGATCCATGTTAGGTTTTTCAATAGCACGGTTTCATAATGGATACTTATGCTCATCAATACTCCAATAGTGTAAAGTTGTAGCCTCGAAATGTGTCCGGAGAGTCCAAATAGAAATGTCTAGACCACCATATTCCAATAGTTGTTTGTTTTTTGGATCTTGAAGTACAATGTGACTTGTACTCGCTCCAATACTTGTTATGCCATGGGTCATAAGGTATTGTCCAATTCTAGTATGACGTATTGGACAATAGCTGGTAAACACTGCAAATGATTTCCTTAGTATGGAGAAAAGTTGTCAAAAGAATATACATATGTGGACTTGAGGAGGGGATTTGGATAAGTGTGAGTCTACCTCTGAATTTGCTTCTATTACAATGCTGACTCTAGAAGTAGCACGAAGCAACTTGTGTAACATTGTGCGCAATTAAATATTATTTGTGGCATGTATATTTGCAGTGTGGGATAATGTTTGGTTGAATTTGTTTTATAGCATGTGGGAGTTGTAAGCAGTTATGTGGGAGCTGTGATTATATATGTGAATATATATCGTGATAAACAGCCAGCTAATGCTTACATAGAAGTCTTATTATTGACCTATTGCTGTAAAATCGAACATCAACACAAAATATAATTATATGAGATATCATTGTAAACCAATGAGTGGTGTTACAACTTGTGTATACGCATTTAGAAGTGGCTAAAGTTGCTACTTGGCCTTAGCCTAGAGATATATTTGTTGGTCAAGTTAGATCTCTAGAATTGCGTAGAATGCGATCTCTTTTGAACTAAAGGATGTTCATAGAGATTTATGCCCATAAATGTTTGACATTTGAGTGATGTGCTTTCTAAGCATGTATGTGATGATATGCACTCGATGTCAAAAGGTATGTCAGATAAGTTCGAGATTGACTCTCTCACACGAGCAATCGCCTCTGACATTGAGCAATGTGCAGAGATGAGACATTTTTGATTTTGTGGCACACTAAATCATACGTAGAGATGATGTCGCCTTGATTGATAATCAAGATGAGATTACTGTTATGAATTTATGTAATCGAAATGGATTCCCACCATCCATTGACTTATCTAGAAGCCAGATGTGAGTTTTCTTGAGGTTGTTATTGATAGAGGACGAACAAGAAGAAAACTCAGGTTAAGTGTGGAGATATACTTGAACTAAGATCTGTACAGTGTATTTGATTTGAATCATGACATACGCTTCCAAATAGGAAGAAAAACATTGTAGCACGCCTTTCATACCGCGTGTGCTATATGACCATTGGAGTAATGAGAAAAATCCCTGCTTTCTCATTGTGTGAGACTCAAAGGTTTATGTAACCTAAATTATACCCTTATGACTTTCTACTGTTTCTTAAAGCTTTATTTTAGTGTTGCTACTTTAGCATATTACCAATATCCACGAATGATTCGGCAATGCGGTATATGTCTAGGAAAGCAGCTATAATATAGTTGAGAGATTCTAGTGGGAAAGGAAGACTATCTTTGTCTGACACGTATTTTGTATTCACAGGCCGGTCATTTATGTCAAACTTAGTGTTTCAAACATAATTGTGAATACATAGAATTGATTGGAAGTCAAGTATACTCTTGAATATTGTTTGAGGGACAAGAGATACATTGACTTGTGTAATAAAAAGATGTCTGGGGTATAGTGAGAAGTTGTCCTCATATTATTCGATATTGAGTTGCTATACATCCTTAACCGGTGTATAGCTTGAAGCTCATCATATATGCTCGCTGGTCACACGATCCATTTGCTTGTATGAAATTGTGAATATGTTGTTACGGTTACACCAGATGTATGTCTAGCCCTCATGTGCGAGTGGGAGATGTTGGAAATTGGATATGGGTCATGGGTCGCCCATGAGGGCTTGACCCTACCCATATTACTTTGAAAGAAAGAAAAGAAGGGAGTAGTTTTTTGTAGGATAAAACTACCCCAACTCCCTCCTTCTCTCCTATATATATATCTTATGTTTGAAATAAGATAAATAACAATACATACACAAGAATAGAGAGAAAATTCGCAGCAAAAATGAGGGGCTAAAAGTGAAGGCATAAAAGTGTCATTTTGGTGTGATGTTGGCAAGAAGATTCACCATTTGAAGTACTTGGATTGTGGATAGTCATCTCTCTCCCCGTGATTGAGAATGCAGACCTTTTAGAGCATCAAAACCGTGTGGAAGAAGTGTGAAACAACCAATTTGAGATCCGCATTTGGTTAGTATTTAATTATGTTGAAATCGCATGTTTTATGTGATTAATTTCCGTCTTCGTTACTCGCTTAGATCTTGAGTTCTCCTGTTCTCCATCTTCATAGTGGAATTCGAATTCGAATTCGAATTTTTCAAGTTATTTTTCTCCGTCTTTAAGGTTTTCCGAGCCCTTGATATGTTTGAATACGATGTGTAGATCTCCCAAATTCTTACCTCAGTTGCCCTTTTGGCGATGAAAAAACGCAGACATTGGCGCTGTGGCGCTAGACACCCAGTGTTCGCCGCCAACTCTTTGAAGTTTGTTTTTCCTTTTAATTTCGCTGCTTATTTGATTACTATTTCTTCAATCCTTTACCATTTATACTTTTTCTTTAATTATTATTATTATAATTTTTTACAATTTGTACCCATAAATCACCCTTGTACCCTACGAAGTAAAATATAAATGGATTAACGTACAACATAGGATTAATGTAATAAAATATCAATCATAACCCAATAATTTAAACGTATAAATAATATAAAATACGAACTTACCCCAAAACGCACCTTGTAGCGGGAGATGAATTTTCCAAAAATATATCTTAGTGGCAAAGTCTCTTTTAGCACTTTGGATCTTCTGTTTTGATTATTATTTCATTTTCTATTTCATTGAAGAAAAACATGTATGATGTACTGTTAGGAATCAATACGCATAAACGGAATTAAAAGCGAAATATAAAGCAAGAAAACGAGACAACGATTTACGTGGTTCGGCCAATAATGCCTACGTCCACGGATCTATGCTAGAGAGATATTATTTCTTTGTATGAAATGCAATTACAAGAGGATAGTGTATGTATAATTCTAGTCTTTTCTTATACAATTTTTACACTAATCAATACATAACACCATGAAGATATATATAGGCAAAGAAGAACCAAAAATGTGTCCAACCATGATTACAAACGCGTCCAAACCGTGTGGAGTCATCAAAAACGCGTTGAATCATCATCACAAGTGTCAAGAGCCGTGTCTGGGACAATCTGCATTTTTGCGCCGCGGCACTGTGCCGGGGCACAATCTTGATTTGTGCCGCGGCGCTGTGCCGCGGCATGGTCTTGATTTGTGCCGCGGCATGGTCTTGATTTGTGCCGCGGCGCTGTGCCGCGGCACCCTTTTCCAGTGCTGAAATTTTCTTTCTTCTTCCTTTTGATCCATTTGATTTGTCTCCATACTTAATACCCATCAATCTCCCACTTGGAGACTAATCTCAAAATTGAAGACACAATCCCGATATCCCGTTCATAACTTCATTAAGTGAATCCACTTTCTCTCTCTAGCAAAAGTCGGCCTCCTCATCACATAAATTCGAGGCCTACTGAGGTCATGCAAAACCTCAGTTTCTCGGTGGTTACCCCCTTCGTCAACATATCCGCCGGATTCTTCGTACCAAGCACCTTCTTCAACTCCAGAGTCCGATCATCAATCATCTCTCGGATATGATGATACTTCAATTGAATATGCTTTGTTATTGAATGAAACACCGGATTCTTTGCCAAACAAATGGCACTTTGACTATCACTGTGAAGTGCACAGTCTCGTTGCTCCTTGTCAATCTCCCTTAGAAAATTCTTCAACCAAACCATCTCTTTACCTGCTTCTGAAATAGCAATGTATTCGGCTTCGGTTGTGGAGAGTGCTACACACCTTTGTAGCCTTGAAGTCCAACTTATAGTAGTGCCTCCCAAAGTGTAAATGTACCCTGATGTACTTTTACGACCATCTTGATCACCACCTAAATCTGCATCTACGAAGCCCTCTAAAGTGATACTACTTTGCAAAAAACACAAACACATCCTTGATGTACCCCTTAAATACCTTAGTAGCCACTTTACCGCTTCCCAATGCTTTAACCCCGGATTAGCCATATATCTGCTCACAACTCCCACTGCATGAGCTATATCCGGTCTTGTACACACCATTGCGTACATTAAACTCCCAATGGCAGAGGCATAAGGTACCTTTGCCATTTGATCTTGCTCCTCCTTAGTCTTAGGTGATTGTTCCCTACTCAATTTGAAATGACTCCCCAATGGGGTACTTCTAGACTTTGCATTTGTGATTGCAAATCTAGCAAGTACCTTTTCAATGTACTTCTCTTGAGTCAACTTGAGACTCCCACTCGACCTATTTCGAATGATCCTCATTCTGAGAATTGTATTTGCAACTCCCAAGTCCTTCATTTCAAATTCAGTAGACAGTTGCTTTTTCAGCTTATCAATCTCTACCATGTTAGACCCAACTACTAACATATCGTCCACATAAAGCAATAGTATAATATAACAATCCCTAATTTTTTTAAAATAGCAACAATGATCCATTTGACACCTAGTATATCCAGTACTAGCCATGAAAGTGTCAAACTTCTTATACCATTGTCTTGGAGCTTGCTTAAGTCCATACAAGCTTTTCTTTAGCTTGCATACAAGGTTTTCTTTTTTATTTTCCAGAAAACCTTCCGGTTGAACCATGAAAATGTCCTCCTCCAAATCTCTATGAAGGAACGCCGTTTTTACATCTAATTGCTCAAGATGCAAATTCTCTGCAGCAACAATACTTAGAATCATCCTAATAGTAGTTAACTTGACAACCGGTGAAAATATCTCATTGTAGTCAATGCCTTCCTTTTGTTGGAACCCTTTAACTACCATTCTCGCCTTGTATCTTTTACTACCATCTGGCTCATCCTTAACCCGGAATACCCACTTGTTCTGCAATGCTCGTTTCCCCTCTGGTAAATTAGTCAACCTCCAAGTTTTATTTTTTTCAAGAGAGCTCATCTCATCTTTCATGGCTTGCTCCCACTTGAGAGAATCTCTTACACTCATCGCCTCTTTGTACGATTCTGGTTCACCCGAATCCGTCAAAAGTAAATAGTGTAAGGAAGGGGAATACCTTAAGTTTGGTTTGGGAGTTCTACTTGATCTCCTCAAGATAGGTTGCGGAGTCTCCGGATCTTCTTCAATCCTATTTTCAGTGTCATTCTCCGTAACCTCGTCTAGAATGATTTCTTCAAATATCGCCTTTGGTTCTTCATTATCCTCAGTCTCTACACCAAGTCGATCCTTGTAAAGCACTTTCTCGTTGAACGTGACATCCATATGCCTTATGATTTTGTTGTTTTGGTAATCCCAGAATCGATAGCCAAAACTTTCTCCACCATAACCAATAAAGATGCACTTCTGTGCTTTTGAATCCAACTTATCTCTGTCATCAGAACTTTGCAAGACATAAGATAAACAACCGAAAATTTTTAAGTGCGATAAATTTACCTCCTTTCCAGACCAAACTTCTTCCAGTATTTTGAAGTCCAACGGTACTGAAGGTCCCCGGTTGATGAGATAAGCCGCTGTGCTTATTGCATCAGCCCAAAAAATCTTTGGCAACCCGGAGTAGAGCCTCATGCTCCTAGCTCGTTCATTCAAAGTTTTATTCATCCGCTCTGCAATTCCATTTTGCTGCGGAGTCCCCGGAATGGTTTTAATCATCTTAATCCCATTCTCTGCACAATAATCTTTGAATTCATGGCTATCATACTCTCCGCCATTATCCGACCTTAGACTCTTCAGTCTCAGACCCGTCTCATTCTCGACTTCCGCTTTCCACCTTTGAAAGATATTAAATACATCAGATTTATTTTTCAAAAAATAAACCCATACCTTTCTTGTGGAATCATCAATGAAGGTGACGTAGTATCTCGACCCTCCAAGCGACTGTACAGGTGCTGGTCCCCATACATCGGTATGCACAAGTTCCAATTTTTCTGCCTTCGGTTTTCTTCCCGTCTTAGAGAAGCTCACTTTTTTTTGCTTTCCAAGTACACAGTCTTCGCAAAGACCCAATTCAACCGATTTTGAAATTGGCAACTTTCCCTTGGATGCCATTATCCTCATCCCTTTTTCACTCATATGCCCAAGTCGCCTATGCCATAGATGTATATCCTCTGTGGCATCGACTGCAGCTAACGAGTCCTTGTTAATCTCAGTGGTGTACAAAGTCCCTGACTTCTTACCACGAGCTACCACCAAATTTCCTTTGGTGATTTTCCATGCACCACCACTGAACACCGTGGTGTACCCTTTACCGTCAATTTGACCCATCGAGATCAAATTTTTTCTCAACCCCGGAATATGCCTAACATTTTGCAGTTTTAACTGCATCCCTTGTGCTGTTATTATGACAACATCACCTTTACCAACAATTTCCAAAGGTTCACCATCTGCAAGAAAAACCTTTCCAAATTTTCCAGAAATGTAATTTGTTAGATAATTCTTACATGAAGTAGCATGGAACGACGAACCTGAGTCTAGTACCCATTGGTCGACTAGACTGTCAACACAGCAAACCAAAGCATCTACGACGTTGTCTGCTGCTGCGTTTGCTTGTTGATGTTCCCGGTTGTGACTCTGACCCGCCTTTTCTGGACAGTCTCTCTTGTAATGGCCTATCTTCCCGCAGCCCCAGCAATCAGCCTCCTTGCGCGGTTTTGACTTCCCTTGCCCTTTTGACTTGGATCGACCTTTACCCTTCTGACCACCTCATTGAACACCTCTTCCTCTGTTTTCCGCACTTAATGCAGCAGATGTGAGTTCTCCTGATTCCTTCCGGCGAATATCTTCGCTCAGAATCAGATCCCGAATCTCTTCAAGTTTCAACTTCTTTTGGCCAGACGAACTACTCACAGCAGTTACCGTCGCATTCCAACTATCAGGTAAAGAAGACAATAAAATTAAGGCCCTTACCTCATCCTCGAAAGTGATATCAACCGAGCTCAACTGTGTGATGATTACGTTGAACTCGTTGATATGAAAGGTCATCGATCCTCCTTCCGTCATCTTCAAATTGAATAAACGTCTCATCAAGTGGACTTTATTTGATGCGGATGGCTTCTCATACATATTGGATAACGCCTTCATCAAACCCGCCGTCGTGGTTTGATCTAGGATGTTAAACATCGCGTTTCTTGTTAACGTTAATCGAATAACACCTAGAGTTTGCCTATCCAATAATTCCCAGTCCTCGTCTGACATCTTTTCAGGCTTTTTCTCCGACAACGGTTGATGGAGTTTCTTCTGGTACAGATAGTCCACTATCTGTGTTTTTCAGAATCTGAAATCTTTTCCATCGAACTTGTCTATATTCACTTTTTTATCTTCAGACGCCATTGATTCGCACGGATCGCTGTTACCCGTGCTCTGATACCAGTTGTTAGGAATCAATACGCATAAACAGAATTAAAAGCGAAATATAAAGCAAGAAAACGAGACAACGATTTACGTGGTTCGGCCAATAATGCCTACGTCCACGGACCTATGCTAGAGAGATATTATTTCTTTGTTTCTTTGTATGAAATGCAATTACAAGAGGATAGTGTATGTATAATTCTAGTCTTTTCTTATACAATTCTTACACTAATCAATACATAACACCATGAAGATATATATAGGCAAAGAAGAGCCAAAAATGTGTCCAACCATGATTACAAACGCGTCCAAACCGTGTGGAGTCATCAAAAACGCGTTGAATCATCATCACAAGTGTCAAGAGCCGTGTCTGGGACAATCTGCATTTTTTTTCCGCGGCATTGTGCCGGGGCACAATCTTGATTTGTGTCGCGGCGCTGTGCCGCGGCATGGTCTTGATTTGTGCCGCGGCATGGTCTTGATTTGTGCCGCGGCGCTGTGCCGCGGCACCCTTTTCCAGTGCTGAAATTTTCTTTCTTCTTCCTTTTGATCCATTTGATTTGTCTCCATACTTAATACCCATCATGTACATATTACTTATGTAAGTATGAATCCAATACATTTTAGATACAGATTAACCATACAGTGAAATAGAGGATTTGTGAGTATAAAAATCATCATTTTTGCACGTTCCGGGCCTAACATACTCTAAATCGTTTCTTTTATCATTCGAGTTAAAGTCCTTTTTATTTTAGGCTAAAAATTCTCCATACTTAGTCATAGGTACAATAATATTATATCTATATATAATAAAAAACAACTTTTGAGGTCATCCAAGTAAGTGTATATGAGGATGGTTTAATTGAATTTGATGGAATCATTTATTTAATTTTGGTTAAATTGTTAATATCAGCCTATAATATTCAAAATTTAAAATTCAAGTTGAGGTAGTGACAAGAATAATTTAAATTAAAAAAAATAACTTTTCTATATTTGTTTATCAATCACTTCATTTCTTAATATTCGTTTTATTCAGCTTACCAATTATGTATTATTATTTTTAAAATTAAAATAATATAATTTAATACCCATATAATAAATTTTTTGCATCAAACTTTTAATTTTGTATATTATAAAAAAATAATGGTACGTAATAATATATATAATCATTATCTCTGACGGTGTTTCACTAGTGCATATTATAATATAAATGCCACTAAGCAGAAGCAACCCACTAACTAATTATCATCAAAAAAAGAAAAAAGAAGAAGCAACCCACTAACATCTTGCGTTAGTTTTTATTTTAATTTTAAAACTATATATATTCTGCCATTGTCACGAAAAGAATTAGGTTCCTTCTTCCTTTTCTCTTTGACTTGTACAAAATGTCAACAATGTACACTATTGATGATAATTAGAAATAGGGAAAATTACACTCACACTCCCTTAATAATGGGATAATTACACAAACTTCCTCTCACTAATTGATAATTACAAACACCTCTCTTTAGAGGGTCTATTTGTTAGGTTTACAGGGGTGGAATTGTAAGAATTGTTACACACAGGGGGTGCAATTGTAAGAAATCTTTAAAATAAAAGGGTGTGTTTGTAATTATCAATTAATACGGAAAAGTTAGTGTAATTTTCTCATTATTGAGGGAGTGTGAGTGTAATTTTCCCTTAGAAATAACTCAACCATTCAAATTTATGTCACGGCAGAAGCTGAGTTGTAAAAGCACTTTATAGTTCAATCTGATGTCCACGTAGTGGTGTGTGTAGGAAGCTCTCTTTAGAATCATCATTATGGGAATTGATTCTTGGTTGGGGTAAGAAAACTTGAATGCATGCGGGAATGATTCTTAGGGGTCCCATTTTCACCACCACCTGCGCCGCCTTCGCCACCACCACTGCCCTACGCTTCACATAAGTGGAAATTCGACATGCGTTGTGTATGCGAAAAAATTGTATTTGGTTTAGTAAGAACTGTTGGCATACTTTGTACTATATATCTCTTTTATTAACAGTGAAATTCACTTATTCTCTCCCGTGGACCTAGACAATTGCCGACCCGCATAGAAATAATATTTGACATATTTTTTCTGACTAATAAAATAAAATATAGTTTTAAAACTAAAATAGAAAATGGTCCTACAATTAAACAAAACAAAACATAAAATGCCTAAAAAATATGATTTGACTAATATCAATTTTAACATTTCAAATTAAAAACGGCAATCCTCGTTATATTTTATCAATAATATCTAATTTCGTGGAAATCGACTATAAAAAGATAAAGCAAAAATAAAAAAAATACTTATTATGAGAAAAAACGAGAAACAGTTGATGAGATTTGAACAAATTATGGATGATGAGAAAATGTAAAACTATTACAAGAATTCTAACTTAAAATTATGATTATATAGCATATTGAAATATTCAATTGAGTCAATTGTTCTATTATGTGGGTTTGGGCTAGTTTGTGGATTAAGAATGTGAATTACTTTTGGTTTTTGTTATTTTTGAGGGGGCGAAAATACAAACTTTAAAAAATTTATACGCGAAAATAAAACTCCTCTAGCGTTGTTTGTTTGCTTTCCATCATGATGCGGCTCTTAGCTACTTGCATGTTGTCATGTAAGTTAATTTCATAAATTTACATGATTCCCATAAATTGTGAGCTCCATGATATTTATATAATCGTAATGAATAAAAGACTAACATTGATCCATAACATTTATTGGTTGTCTTTTCACGTTGATCCATTGTCATTAGATTGCAAAGTCTCCTGAAAAAGAATAATTTCTCTCTCTTAACCCCTCATTCATGATGAAAAATACGACATATTCTTTTCTCTTTACTTTTTTTCCATTCCCGTTGTCTTGGTAAGTCAGTGATTCTGTAAATTGGGTAGGGGTAAAGAGAGGACCAAATTCCTCTTTATATAAACTCTAAAAGTTACCTCCCATCAAGACACTTCTTACATGGAGTTGTGAGTTATGACTCTTCTTTACGTAGAGTTGTGTCTCTCCTTTATATTATGATTAAATCAAAATTAATGTGAGTCATGGCTGTTGAATGTCATTAGCTCAACATAGTTCCTTCCATGTACTCGACAGTAATTTCTAGTTAATTATGACCCCTTAATGAAGAGAAAATAAAGGTTGAAGAGAAAATAAAGGTCCAACTTTAATGTTTTATGAAAGACGACTCCTATTACTGTAATTCTATTTCATAATGTATACAATATTGAAAAAAAAAGAGATTTCAAAAACACATAATTGTGCACAAGAGTATCGAACATAGTAACTTATATGCATAACATAATCCAATTATGATGTCCTATAATGTCCATTCTTTCGACATGCTCATTAATTAATTATCTTGAGTAGTAATCTATAACACCCACCTTTTGAAATGCTCATTAAAATCATGGGGCATGGTCCTAATATGTTCGGTAGATAGTCTTAGTTTCTGAGTTCTTCTTTAATAACAAAGTACTTAATTCGTTGTCTTGCACCCTTAGAGTACTTGTCATTCTTTGAAAAAAAAGATTGCAGTTTGTACAAGTTTGAAGATATACCAAACTCCCAACACCAAAAATATTTAGAATTATTTTCATTTATTCTCGTTCCAATTCATTCTTTGGACATAGCATAATTCCAAATTTATCTCCTTTCTGAATTAGAACTATCTTTACTAAACATTTTTCCATCTTAAACCTTTCTAAAACTCTATCCAATAGATTTGTGACACAATCGTAACAATCCTTCTGATTCATTATAAAGTATTTAAATTCCCATCACATATTGTCTCTCCCATGTCTTTCATAGTTCTTAGAAAGATAGCTTTTGGTTTCATGTAACAAACCAAAATCATTAGTAGGAAGTAAGATTTCATTAATACACAAGACTAAGAAAATAAACTTACTCCTATTGACTTTCATGCATATAGTATATACACTGACCAATAGTGTTTTCCTTCATTAAACATAATATACAATTGGCGGGAAGCTTCTTTTAGTTTGTGTATTTGACCTTTTAAGCTGTAAGTATATTAGTACCAGCAAAATTAACTGAAATCTAAACGAACATGTAGCATTATTGGTTCTTCTTTCACCCTAAAGTCACCATCCTTGAATCTCCATAATGTCCTCAATATGATTTCAATCAGGGTCATTTAAATTAAAAACATAAAAACCAAATGGGATATTGGGTACTTCACCATGAGCTACTTAGATTTTAAGAGTGGACCAACTTCTCTAAAAGATGTCTATGTTCAATAAGAGTTGATTTTATAGCATTCATTTCTTCCATAAGTGCAGGACGTTCTTTCCTAAGTGTAGCACATAAATTATGTTTTTCTTTTAAAGATTCCTGGATCATCCTTATGCCAGAACTTGATTTGTTTGGTTTAGGACCAGAACCAAGTCCTACGATAAATGATGAACTTTTTTCGAGAGCATTGTCAACAATTTTATCAACACTCACTCTCTCGCCTCTTGTTTCAACATTAATCATGCGATTTTCCATTTCTACCTATAATATCGTAAGGAAACTTTTTTTTAGAATACTATCTTATAAAACATCATACTTCGTCTGACGGGGTTTGATTTTCACACTAGGAAATTCGATAAACGAAAAGATAATTTCTTCTTCAAATGATAAACTAGAAGTATTTTCATAATTGGAAATATTTAGAAAAAGTAGAGAGAAAGAACAAAATAAGATGACCTTTTTATTTTTTGGAGAGAAAAGTAGAAGAAACTGTTCTATTTTTTTGTAGAGGTCAAATTATAATCAAAAAATTACAAAACTCCTCTCTTTTATACCCTAAGTGGCCATCCACTTCCCGCTCTTCCTTAGTCAAAGTGATCTCTTTTGGTAGTTGAGGATAAATGGGATCAATCCCTATATTTTAGGGATATAGATTGACCAAATATTTGATTTGATTCACTTCAGTCTTCTTATCAGCTCTACTATGAGGCCTTTAACCCTGCTATCTTCAACCTTTCCTTCCAGCATCTCCTTTAGGTAGCCCATGAGCTCATCCTTGAGCTCAATAGCTTACCTTGTGCCTTGTATAAATCATAAGCATTACTGTGAGCTCCCTTTTCCGTCTTTCCTTGTCCACATTCCCCATTAGTTTGGCCCCGTTTTGCCATAGGTTCTCGAGGCCCAACTCCCTTAAGCCCAATTATGAAAAATGATATTTACGACCACATCATAAATCCTTTTACTCTTGAAAGTTTAGAAGAAACTTAAAGTCTCGAGAGTATAAATTACACATGAATTGCAACAATTGGACCAAACGAGAGCCAACTCGCGAGGCTACTCGCAAGCTGCATGAGGGGGGGGGGTAGGGTGGGGGGGGGATTCCTCCCTTATTTTCTCCTTTTTCCCTTTATTTATTTATTTTTGTGTGGTTGTCTTGTAGTGAGTTTCTCTCTCCTCCAAAGATAAGCCTTCCCAAATCTTCTAGGATTCTTTCCACTTTTCTTCCCAACAATCTTTTCCTTCTCTCTCTTAGACCCCTTGTAGGATTAAATAATTTGTCTTTTATGATTTTCTTTTTGGTGGGATTTGTAGTTTATCTTTTCTTTGAAATCTTCTTTACTTGTCTTTTTAATCTCCAACTCCTCTTTTTTCTACATGCAAATTTTCGAAAACTTTAAGCCTTGAAATCCTCCTCCTTCTTTTTTCTTTTCTTGCACCACTATTTTCTTCGTATCTCTTCGCAGCCAGCTCCTTTTCTCTAACTCATGTAATTTAAACATATGCATACATGTTACATATATAGATGTGTGTAAATATATATGCATATATATGTACACACACATATACGCAAATATATAATATATATATATAATTGTTTTCCTTCTTTCTCGTCTTTTGTTTTTAATTGTTGCATAAATATATATATATATATTCCATTTTTCAATAAATCCGTGTACCATTATTTTTCATTTCTTGATGTAATCCCGCACTTTAGTACAGGAGAGAATAATGTCGTCTTCTAGCCATGAGTGCTCGTCTGAATCAAAATCCGCTCATAATTCTGGCATAAATTTCGAATTAGGGGGCTAGATATCGATATAATTGATATGCATGATGAAGGAAGGACTCAAAACCCGATCCTATTGGCATGAATTTCGAGTCCACTTCTGCCAATGCTAGTGGGCTTCCCGAGATAGCAGGCTCATATCTCGAGTTGCCTACATCATAATGTAGTGTTGATGATTGTGATGATTTTGATGATGAAGGTACCTCCGAGCTTACAGTCGAATCAGCTCACACTGAGGACAGGGATGGCACTGGGCAGGGTCAGATGAGTATTCGCCCCAAATCCGCTCCGATTGGGATGAGTTTCGGTACACCAAATGGCTTATGGGGCGGATTATGAATATTTAAAAAGGACCTGCTCAAGTATGGGGCAGGTAATGGATTTGGTGCAATCCGCCCCATAAACCGCTCCACTAATGTTATTATAGTAAATAGATTTTTATTTAATATCTTTAGCACAAGTAAGTTGCTTAAGTTTGCATAACTTAAAAACTTTTTTATTTTTTATTATATTTTATTGGTGAACCAAAAGTGATTAGTGAAGCTGAAAAGTCTAAAAAAGAGAAAAAAACCCCAGATGACATATTATTTTATGGTTAAGTTGATGAAGAATTTGGAATATTCTGTTTTATGACTTATTTTAAATTTTATTTAGTAGAATTGAAGTACATGGCCATGGATGTCATTTAGTGTAGTATAGTATTGATATGGGTGTAAAATTTGGATTATGAATATGCTTTGATTATTGTTTGTGTGGATTTTCATAATGTTTGTCTATGTTATAAGTTTATTAGTTGTTGGATTATTCGAACTCGGGTTAGGTCATTGCGGGTTGGATGAATTAATGATTTTTTATGACTCATTCGGGTTTAACGGGTAAAACTCGAACACGTCGGGTATTTGGTGGGGGGAGGGGGGTAGGGTTGGTAGGAAAGTGGGACGAGGCAAGTTTTGGGTTTCAATAAAGTTAAATGGGGCGCGTAGTTGGTTTTGCCAAACCCATTTCATACCCGCCCCATTGCCATCCCTAGCTGAGAAGACTCAAATAGCAGTGGGGGAGCCATATTATGCAGTCTACTCTTCCCGTTTTACTTCCTCACGTGCCCGTAAATTGAGAAAACGTACAAATATCTGGAGTATGAAATTTTAGTCTCATCTCGTAAGGACAGGACTCACACGCCCCCTCCTGGTAGATGTTGGTTTGCATTTTTTCCTCACCGCTTTGTATGAGAAAATCTTTAGGCGATATAAGGTATCCTTGTGCCACCTTTCTCCAAATTCCATAAGGTTGATGACTGCCTTCTCGATGGTGACTTCTTATTCAGGTGAAAACCCTTCAGCTAGCATTTTCTACTCATTTTTTCAACTTAAAACATTGGAGAGAAGGCTCTTTTACTTCACTTCCCGGGCAGATATCAATTTTTTAAAGCATAATTTCAAGACCCATGGTGAATAGAAGTGAGAGTATTTTTTATTTTCTTTTCCATCTCGTGGGACTTTCCTCGTAAGTGGATAGAGAATAGCACCGGGTACCCTCGGTTTTCCGTAAGAAAGAGTCCTTCTTCTCATCAACAAGTACTGGACTCTTTGAATGAGAGGGAATATGAGATACAACTGTTGCTTTCTGAGGATTTTGCTGAGTAATTTTTTCTCAAGCCCTAGACATAGACGTATCCATGATACCTTAGGTATAGCATACATGTTTTCACACCCATCTAGCGTAATTGCTTTAATATCCTTTCTATCTTTAAATTTTATCATTACATAATGATAAGATTTTTAATTCTTCATGTTCTTGTTATGCAGATACAACCATGTTTAGGACTCTTCTCAAAGGGAAAGCAGGGTAGTCTTCCATTAGAGAGGAGACAACTACCAAGCGAGACAACCCTTCTTGTCTCTCGGGGGCCTCTGAGTCACTTGTTATTTTTCCTCTTCCTCCTCCTCCTGCTGTGGTGAAACCTGGTGATACTGCTAAGGGTAAACATGAAAGGGAAGTTGCTGAGACACCTAGTAGGAAGGAATAAGGGAAAGCTCTTACACGAGCTTGTAGGGCACCCTCTCCTCACCTATCCCATGAGCTTCCATCTCAGCATTCTTTAGATGGAGCAGTGCCACCTCCAATGCAGCCCCGGGGGCTCCCCCACCATGAAAATTCGAATGGCCCAAGGTCTTTCTAGCGGTTACCGGTCCTATCTTTATTCTCCATCTCCGCTAAGAAAACGTCTTATGAATTCTTGTTAGGAATGTCTTCTCCCCGAGATTGCCGAGATCTGAACGATCTTTCTGATTCAGCCCTCTTTGAGGACTTCTTTTCTACTATCTTACAAGTACTCATGAGGGTTTCCTTTGTTTATCATTCTTTTTTTTGTTTAACGCTTGAATTTCTTTCATATACAGCTTGTTAATTATTTATCTAACCTGATTTTCTTGTGCTCCTCTAGGCAAACCTTCAAGGTAATGACATGATAGGTCGTATTCATGCTCGTGCCTCTAGCTCTATTGAAGCCTCCAAGAAATTGGGTGAATGGGAGAAACATGTGCTTTCTTTGACTGACTATTTGACTAAGGAATAAATCCTGAGGAGGGAGCTATCTTTAGAGTTGGAGGAGCTAAAAGGCATACATGCTCAGCTAAAAACTGAACAGTTTGGTGAGATTGAGAAGGCTTGTTTGGAAGCTTGCAAGAAAGCTAGTGAGGAATCAGTGTCCAACTTCTCTCCTTCCATTAAAATTTTGGCGGTACTAGAAGCTAACTATAAGTGTCGTCATGAGTCCTTTCTTCAGTATTCGAGTATCAGGAGGTGCTTATGAACATAGCTATTGTCATGGTTTTTGTACTTGTGTAGAGCAGCTCTTGGAAGCTGGTTGTTTCTCTTCTAGTGAAGATACCTCATTTCTTCACGAGGGAGTAGGTCTGGATTATGCCCCGATCCAGGCAAGAAGGTGCCTACGTGCATTTTAGCTATCAACACCAAAGTTGATGGCCTTACTAATATACCTGCTATGGGGGTGCTAGCGAGAAGATTGATGAGCTAGTTATAGATGATGATGATGCTTAGAGTCTATCTTGAGCACTTCCATGGATGGGAGAGCCGACAACGAGGCTGCCGAGGATAGGAGGTAGCGCCTGAGAAATTCTTCGAGGTCACTAAGGAGCTTGCTGCTAAGGGTGCTCTTTAGGCATTTTGGAAGATTACCACTTAGTTGATATCTTTTTTTTTTTTGTTTTGGACTTTTGGCATAGTTTAGAGTAGTTCATTATTTCCCTTTAGATTACATTGTAATGCTCACCTTTTTTTGGCATAGATTCCCTGTTTCTTTTGTAAGCATTTTATTTATTTCTAGTTTACTTTGCAGCATATTCCTTTATAATTTGGAGAACTATTTCTCATTTGTGTAAGTTGTATGATGTGGCGAGTATCGAACTCGTGTGGTGCTTGAGTGTAGGATTGATTGTTAGAGTTTATGCATGGTGCACCAATTTGGACGTCATTCTTTGTAAATATATAAATCCTGTTAGAAAAATCCTTTTCAAATAAATAAAGTCAATATGATTTATGACATTCTTTATTCTTAAAATAGTATATCTTGGCTTAGAATAAAGTCCCAGAGAGTTACACATAGCTATGGGACATCGTTGCGCATCGGATATGGCAATGATGGAATATGTCTCCAAGGCTATAACTTTCAAACCTAATTCCAAGTCGTAAAAGGATTCTTCAAGATGAAGGGATATCGAAGTAACCTAAAAGACTTGCTTGTATGATGCATACTCTTGGAGGAGTGTATCTTGTTCCATAGATACGGGCACGGTGAAAGCCAGTGCACGTATGAGGGTTCCTATTTAGGAAATAGTTAAACTGATCAACTCCAAACGAAGTTCCATATAATGGAATCCCAGTTGAATCTGGAAATCCCTATGATCTTATAGTATAAGAGTAATCCTTATAGACTTGAAAATCCATAGGTTGTCTTATACATGATCGAACATATATTGCTTTGTTACATGATCACTTAGATGATCACCATGGGCGAATTCGGATATGGGTTGATCATGTATGAAGGCACATGAGAATCAGGATAGGATCTACCTCTAACATTAGCTCGTCAATGAATCTCCTACGTTTACATAGTGGATCGACTTAAGAAAATCTTTGGCCGAAGTAAATGTTAGGTGTTATGCTCTCTATGCCATTAAGGATTTAGATTTAATTGGGCATTTTATTTATATTGTATAAATGTTTTTTATTGTTAGAAAAATGCATTGAATTTGTTCTTATAAATCTAATTGTGGCATTAAACGTATTGAACAAATAGGTCCTTAAGATAGAGGTGTACTCACCACTAGTTATTTGATAAGTAGAAGCACTGGTGGAGTTAAGTGCTTGATCTTATAAACAAGGTTCGCGAGTTAGAGAATCTTAATTGAGCATTAAGATTCAACTCATATGACACTTGCTTTGACAAGAAAGTTCTAGTCTTACACTGATTGGATAGTGGGAGCTGGTGTCATGAATATGATTAATGGAGTTAATATATTCGAACACGACTCATGGTAATCCTATCACATGGGTTTTTACTCGGTGACAGTCAATGATAAGGATTACCAGTTACAATAGTATGAGTGAGCTTTAGACCTAAGGAGTCCTTTACATTGTGCTCGTACCATTGAATAAGCTATTAGAGTAGTTAGGCCCAATCACCTGTTGGTGGGTTGACCTCGAAGTACGATTCAATCAGTGTGTTTGACAATAGGAAGTGGACTGCCAATAAGGAATTCACTATCTTAAAAGTAGATGAGAAGCGACCTGTACGTCATAAGGTGTTGTGAAATTAAAGTCTTTGGCCAAAGCAATTATAACTGACCTGTATTGGATACTAAGGGCAGTTTGGTAATTCCACATCGATTTGATTATATAGTACAATATCAAGTTATATGAGGTTGACATTCCATGACTCTTACTTGATCGGGTTGCGTCAGTGAAGAGCTTATACACATATGGTAATTGTAACTTAAAGGTTTGGGATGGCGTATTCATCTCGCACTTAATTGGGTTTCGGTATAGCTTCACGAGACTAGCTTGGTGATAACTATATTCTTGGTATCCTCCTAATGCCAATCAAGACGAGCCAATCAATATTAATGGGATTCTTATTAATTTAGAATTAATAAAATACTATTAATTAAAAGAGTAAAGTATTTAATGAATTGTCAATTGGATTTGACTTGGATTTATTATACTTAACACTGAGCTTGGAATTGTATGAGGCCCAGTGATCCCATCCCTAAGGCCAATTCGTCCCTCCCCCCCCCCCCCTGTGTAAGGCATAGGAGTGATTTTTTTTAATCACTTGTTGGTTAATTTAAAAAATCATAACAACACATACACTTTTCATCTTAGTCAGAAAAAGAAGTAAAAGCACAAAAAATTCTCTCCCTCCCATAAACCCTAGCCGTCCGCCCCGACATAGGTGAGCAGATTGGACAAGAACGAAGATCATCTTTGTGTGATATTCTAGAGGAATGAATGATCTGTTGCTTCAAAAGAAAGCAGACTTGAATTAAATCATGAAAAAGGTAATTAGATTACCTAAACCTTTTAATTCATCTTTTTGTGTTAATAAAGATATCAAATAGCACGATTTGTATCTTGGTTTGTGAATTGGAAATTTTTTTATCCGCTAGAACAATTCACAAAAGTAAGGTGTCTAAACAAGCGAAGCGTTTCCTTGTTTAGATGATCGAAGTCGATCTCGGCATATTTGGGAAACAAGTAATTGAATTAATAGAGCTTCAACCTTAGCCATTGCTCTAGATTCACTGTCTAGGTCTTCGTGGGACGTTGTTAGATGGTTACCACAATTTGTAAGTGGCAAGGATTAATGTGGTGGCTAATTCAAGGCTTGATTGAATAGAAGGATTGATTTAATCTAGTACTTTCCATTTTAGGAAAGTACACTAGCACTTTGCGAAAGTGTATTTACTACTAGAGTGTAGATGAGCATAAGGGGTTACACATTTAACTTTGGAGGTTTACTGCTAAAATAGTGTGATTAATCAATTTATGAAAATTGAGAAACATTAGGAAGGTATAGTACTTTCCTAATATGGAATATGAAATAATTGATGATTTTCAATTAATTGGACTTTTTATTTGATCTAGATGGATTAATTCAATTAATGGACCTTGTTGAGTCCAAGTGTTTTATTTAATTGGGCTAGGCCCAAAATTAACTATATAATAAATTGGGAAAAACATAATTTTATTAGATTTAATTATATATATGACCTATATAATTAAATAAGAAGTTATGAATTGAAATTCTTGGACTCCTAGTGAACAATTTTTGGAGAGAGAGAAAGGGGAGAATTCGAACTCACCTATGTAATAGGAGAGAGAAGTTCGAATTCTTGGTGGAAAAGAAATTGGTTTTTCTTTTTCTCCAAGTCTTGGAAATTAAGGAAGAGGAAATTGCTAGGTAACTTTTTCTTGCTTTATTTTTATGGAAGATGACTTTAACTAGGAGAGTTTTTATGAAGAAGAAACTCTAGGAGATTGTTTCCTTCTTCCACTAAGACTCTAAATGAAATTTGCTTCTATAAATACAAGACAAAAATAAAACCCTAGTATGCGAATACTTGCAATTTTTGAAATACACAAGAGAAAGAAAAGAAAATTCCTCTCTTCTCTCTAAGCCAAAAACCGGCCATCACCCCCCTAACAAGAAGTAGTTTTATTCATGTGTTGAATTTAGCCATTTACTCTATATTCCTTCCTTTCACATATTAGCCTCGCTTTTAGTCTAAAACTACTACGTTGGCTAGCACCGGAAACGAGATAGTTGGTGATAGAGGCGCGACGCGTGGAGCACTTCTATCGGGATACGCAAACAAGACGGACGATTTTTGGTGATAAAATCATGTGGAATTGCTACAGTGGTTGCGAAGATCCAATCGTTGTAGAAGACGGTGATGTTTTATATTACTAGGTAATATTCGTAATCCTCCACTTTGTAGTTTAATTGACCAAATCATTATTTCTGTTTTGGGTGGTCATACGTTTGTTGTAAATTTTTAATTTTTGCTGCCACGGGCCACCGGGGGAATACCCAACCCAACATTGATAACATCAAATGACAACATTAAGTATTTGAAAATATATCCTTGTGCAAGGTGTACTTTAATTGAATGAAGCTCACTTGTAGCAAGTATTTATGAGGTAACCCTCAACAAGGGTGAGCTCGTGGTTTCTTCCACGCCTCTTTTTCAATGATCAATGCCTGCTTTTCCACAAGGCATCCTACATAATTTTATTAACAAATGCCTGATTTTCCATAAGGCTTTTAATGATAAATGTCTGATTTCCCACAAGGCTTTTAATGATAAATGTCTGATTTCTCAAAGGGCATCCAACACAATATTAATAGCAAATGCCTGATTTCCCACAAGGCATTTAATGATAAATGTCTGATTTCCCATTAGGCTTTAATAAAAAAGGCCTGATTTTTCACAGCGCTTGTATTAATCTCGTAGACTTTAGCCTGATTTTCAGGGCTTTTGCTTGTTCTTTATAGGGCTTTTGTCTGATTTCTGACATGACTTTTGCCTATTTTTTTAACAGGGCTTTTGCCTGGTCTTTACAGGACTTCCGCCAGGTCTTTCACGGGGCCTTTGCCTGGTTTTTCATAGGTCTTTTGCTTGCCTTTTTAACAAGGACATTGTCTGATCTTTACAGGGCTTTCACCTTGTATTTCTCAGGGCTTTTGCCTACTAGCCTTTATCTGTAATTTTCGCTTTCATTTCTTTTCTTTTGTTCTTCTTTAATTTTCCTTCTTTGGATCCCAATTTTAATAGTCATAGAAGAGGTTTAGTATATACATATCATGCAATTAATTAAATGAAAATTTGAGTCTAAGTTGGGAGGAACCATAATATCGATGAATGATTATGGCAAGATGAGCTTACGTTCGAGCATATCACGACAATGATTCAATAAAAGTGCAATCACAAATAATTTCTATAAAAAAAACATAGATAAAAGGAAAATGAATATTGATTGTAATTTCGTACAACGAAATACATAGAAAGGGTAGGCACAAGTACGAATCAAATAATGTTGTAATGAAGTAAACAAACTAAATATGTAATTGATGACAACAACTCTCATGAAAAAAACAAATGAGACATGACATGGAACGCCACACTATGAGAGCATAAGCAAAAAAAGCATGAATCTTATTATTAACATGGAAACTAAATACGAAAAAATGAAATAACTAACTTCTTGATGTCAATCCTGTTTTCTGCTATGTATAGAACTTTCTCAAATTTTGCACATTCCATAGCCTAGACAACGTTCTCCTATCCATGTCTTCCAGCATATAGACTCTTCCACTTAGGATCAGGGCAACTTTGTAAGGACCCTTCCACTTGGGTACTAGCTTCCCCACAGGTTTTAGAATGTCGGCTCTTCGCAAGACCAGATCTTTCACTTGTAGTTCGTGGCTGACAACCTTACGATTATAAACAACATCGATCCTTTGCTTAAGTTTTTACATCCTTAAGTAGGCCCTATTTCTAGCCTCCTTGATAACATCTAAACTTGCTCTCATCAACGGCTCATTTTTCTCTGCGTTAAAATACCTAACCCTATGTGAGATCACGTTAACCGCAGGTGGTATAAAGGCATCGACTCCATAGATAAGGTTGAGCGGGGTATCTCCTGTGGTGCTGCAGGGAGTAGTACGGTACGACTACAACACGCTCAGCAACTCATCGACCCATGAACTTCCTCTTCATTATAGCCTTGTCTTCAAGCCTTGCCCATTATACTGTGGTTGTACAACAACCGTAAACAGCTGCTTTATGCCCATGTTTTGGTACCAGTCTTATATCTTCGCACCTCGGAATTGTCTCCCGTTGTCGGACACAATCTTCGGAGGTATCCTAAATCTTAATAGAATACGCTTCTTCAGGATTTAATCACTTCATCTTCAGTTATGTTTGTCAAAAGCTCTACTTCAACTCATTTGCTAAAGTACTCAACAGCCACCAATAGGAACTTCTTTGTCCGACAATTATTGGAAATGGTCCTACTATGTCTATTCCCCATTTGGTGAATGGGTAAGGTGACCTAATGGCTCCCATTGGTTTCGTTGTCTGATGATACAATGGGGGCATACATCTAGAACTGCTCACACCTTTGTACTAATTCTTTAGCATCCGCCTTCATGGTAGTCCAAAAATAGCCTGCTCTAATTGCCTTAGCTACAACATCACTCCCCCCACGCTTGGTTACCGCACATGCATTCATGTATCTTTCTCTACTTAAAAGACACCTCAGGTAGGGCTGCGCAAATGACCTTTTGTACAACTCTTCGTCTAGAATGATGAACCTTAGATTTAGGCGCTGCAACCACAAGGACTCCTGTTTGTCCTCAAGTAACTTTCAACCAGAGACAATTGATGGTTGAAGCTCTCTAATCACTTTCTTTTTCTATGGCTTTTATCTCTTCTTCAAGGGTTATGAGGGTGTTGGCCAGTCTTGCCACTTAATCAGCTTTCTCATTTTCTGACCTAGGTATTTTTTGGATCTTAAAACTTTCAAATTGTTCTCACAAATCTCCTATCCTTCTTAAGTACTTTGCCATTCACGGATCTTTAGCTTCATATTGGCCCTCCACCTGACAGACTACCAACTGGGAGTCAGAGTGGACTACCAGATGCTTAGCTCCTACTCTTAGTTCTATCTTTACCCTAGGATGAGGACCTCGTACTCCGCTTCATTATTTGAATACCTAAACTCAAATTTCATAGCGTACTCAAGCTCATATCTATCTTGGGTAGTCAATACAATCCCGACACCATTCCCAACAGCTATCGCTGAGCCATCCACATGCAATTTCCATATTTCTTTCTCGTGCTCGCCAGTAGGCACCTCAGATATAAAGTCAGCCAAAACTTGTGCTTTTATTGCTGGCCTTGGAGAGTAAATCAAACTCTTAACTCTACCGCCCACTTGATCAGCCTTCCCGAACCTTCCAGTTGTCCTAATATTTGCTTCGGCAGGTGAAGAAAAAAAAGTAGGGTCCCAGCTTTCTTGTCGCGGTCATGAGGGCAAATGCCACCTTTTCTATTTCTGGTGCTTGGCTCTTTCCATCTCCCTTATTATAACTGAGCCAATAGCTTGCTCTGGGACTGCTAGGTAGAGGTACATCAGTTCTCTTTAAATTGGTTTAGTCAATAGGGGCAAGGTGATAAGGTAAGCTTTCAGCTCCTCTAAAGCTACCTGGCATTCTTTGTTCCATCAAAATTGATTAGCCTTTCCGATGACCTTGAAGAAAGGTAAGCTACGCGCTCCTAGCCTAGAGATGAAATGACTCAAGGCTGCTATCCTTCTGGTAAGCTTCTAAACCTCATTACGAGTAGTGGGTAGAAACACTTCTTGTATAGCTCGGGTTTTCTCTAAGTTAACCTTGATGCCATTATCCGTTAATATGTATCTGACGAACATTCCACTTTTAACTCCAAATGTGCAATTCAGGGTGTTAAGATTCATCTGGTACTGCCTAAGCACCTTGTAAGTCATTCGTAGGTCACGTATTTGATCTTTAGCCTTCCGACTCTTTACCAGCATATCATCAACCTATACTTTGATGTTTCTTCTTAATCACTTTGGGAGCATCTTGTCCATTAGCCGCTGATATGTTGCTCTAGCGTTCTTCAGGCTAAATACCATAAACACATAGCAATAGGTTCCGAAGGCTGTTATGAAGTTTACTCTCTTTTGGTCCTTAGGTGCCAGAGGTATCTGGTGATATCCCTGAGGTATCCATCAACTTTAGGAGCTCGTACCTAGAGATGGAGTCCACCAACTTGTTAATGCATGGTAGAGGGTCACAATCCATTAGGCACGCCTTATTAAGGTCACAGAAGTCTATACGCATTCTCCATTTGTCTCTTCCCTCGGGGATCAACACGGCGTTAGCTATCCATTCAGGGAATTGGATCTCCCTTATATGGGCAGCTTCTAACAACTTCTCTACCTCGTTTTCTATTATCTTATCCTTCTTAGGCCTGACTTGCCTCCTTTCATGCTTCACGGGCTTCACCGAGGAGAATACGTTAAGGTGTTGTGTTACTACGATTGGGTCAATTCCGAGACGACTAGAAGAATGTGTCTACATATTCTCGCAACAGTGATGTCAGCAAGATAGGGGCTCCGAGTCGAGCTGTGACCCCATGCGAGTGGACTTTGCAGGATTCCCTGGCACGAGCTCAATGGTAATCGAGTCCTCTACAAGCTTAGCTTTAGGTTGTATTTGCAACTTTTTCCTTTTCTATTTGATCCCCATAATCTCCCTTCCTCTAGATTCATAGCCCTGTTAGCTTCATAGCCCTGGAGTGATTCTATTTCTATATCATCAACTCGTTCTCCTATTTTTATATCTTCCACGTAGTATTTTTGAGATATGTGCTGATCACCCTTAATTTATCCTATACCTTTCCCTACCAGGAACTTCAACTTCATGTGGTATGTTGCGATGAATGCTTGGAAAGCGTTCAAGGTAGGCCTCCCTAGTATAGCATTGTATGTTGATGGCGAATTCACCACTAGAAACTTGGTCATCCTAGTTTTTCCGCCAAAGTTAGGTCCCTAGTGACAGGGGGTAGCTGTATTTGACGCAAGGGTAGAATTACTTCTCCCACTAAACCGAAGAGAGCCGTCTCCGCCTGCTCCACTTTTATATCTTCAAAATCTAAGTGCTTAAGTGCGAGATTAAAGATCACATCTGCCAAGCTCCCGCTATCAATAAACACCCGACCTATATCATAATTAGAGATGGTAGCCGTGATAACTAGTGCATCATGATGAGGACGATGAAGCATATGACAATTTGCCAGCCCAAACTGGATGAATGGCTCAATATTCATGTCAGCTATCTCTAAGTAGGAAGACTCCCAGAGAGCTCTAATATAAGCTCGTCTAGCTCTATGAAAATCTCCATTAGTGGGTCATCCCGATATCATGCTGATGAACCCCTTACGGTTAGTATTAGTCTCTTATCAACTCATTTTTCTCTGGCTGAGCTTTTGGGGGGCCCTGAAGGAGTGGTTGCAGTCCCCTGTTATGCCTCTTTTCTTCATCACGATACCTCACTGCAAAGGGCTCCTTTCGAACAACCTAGTGCTTTTCTCGTGGTCTCAACATATGAGTTCTTGGATATGTCCACTTTCAATTAAGTTCTCTATCTCATTCAGCAGGTGTTAGAATGTGTTAGTATCATCCTCATACTCCTTATAGAACCTACAGTATTTGTTAGATATAGTATTGACAAGCCCCTGTAGTAACTCCGAGGGTATTTTATGATATTCTTGCGCTCTACTACCATGAGTGCTTGAGCTGGTGTCACTTTCAAGGGCGTATGTTGGATGTACTGGCGCTCTTCTTGATAGTTGCTCTCTGCATAAGGTCTCTTGGGTGATTGTCTTGTGCCCCTTCATTCCTTGGTGGTTATACTAGCTCCGGCCCCTTTCACCTTGGCAACTTCTTCCGTATACGCATACTTTTCTACTCGAGCTAACAAGTTTTCAAAGGCAGTGGTGGGTTTCTTATTGAAGGACCGAAAGAATTCGCCATCATTCAGGCCTTGTAGCATGTCAGCACTAGTTGAGGGAACCTCGTGGGAAGCAGCGTTGAATCTCTGTATATACCCTCGTAAGGGTTCATTGGTCACCTGGTGCATGTTAAACAAACTCAAGTATGTCTTCTGGTACTTCTTGCTACTGGAAAACTGGTGCATGAACATTAAGCTAAGCTCCTTAAAAGAATGGATAGAATTAGGAGCTAGCTAATTAAACCACGGTTACGCAGCTCGCGTTAAGGTCTTCAGGAACACATGACATTTCACCCCATCAGAGTACCGATGCAACAGTGCACAGTTTTCAAACTTCCATAAGTGTTACGTGGGATCCGACGAGCTGTCATATTAGGAAATTTATAGAAATATTTGAAAATTTATAATGAAACTTTATGTAACTTTAAATATCATAATTATGCATCTTTTACATAAATAATATTTTTATATATAATGCATGTATAGTGAATTTTGACAAGAAGTATGACTAAAACCTGTGGCAAAAATTATAAAATAAATATGATTTGAAAGTAAAGTAATAACCAAATTTCCTAAGAACTTCATTAAAACAAAATAACACAATCATTGATAGACAATCATAATAATTTGGACTCATTCTTATTTAAAAATAAATAATTAAATATTATTTTATATTTCAAAATATTTTGGGTTTGGTCAAAATTTTAGGAATTTTCGTGAAAATGTCGGGAAAATTTCGGGAAATTTCGAGGAAATTTTATCGGTCTTAAACCACTCTAGTGATCGAATTTCCTTCAAGACTAGTCATTGTAACTCATGTCTTTTTGCTCAGAATTTCCCACTGACGGCGCCACTTCATGCGATTTGATTTTCACACCAAGAAATTCGATAAACGGAAAGATAGTTTTTCCTTGAAATGATAAACTAGAAGTATTTTTTATGATTAGAGGGAAGAACAAAATAAGACGACTTTATTATTTTTTGGAGAGAAAGGTACAAGAGATTGTACAATTTTTTATATAACTGAAATGATAATCTAAAAATTGCAAAACTCCTCTCTCTTATACATGAAGTGGCCGTCCACTTCCCCTCTTCTTTAATCAAATTGGTCTTTTTTGGTAGTTGAGGAGAAATAGGATCAATCCCTTGATTTTAGAGATATAGATTGACCAAATATTTGATTTGATTTACTTCCATCTTCTGCTCAGCTCTACTATGAGGCCTCTAACCTTACTATATTCAACCTTTCTTTCAAGCCTCTCCTTTAGGTAGTCCATGAGCTCAATAGCTTACCTTGTGCCTTGTATAAATCATAAGCATTCCCGTGAGCCATTAGTTTGGCCTAATTTTGCCATAAGTTCTCGAGGACCAATTCTCTTAAGCGCAATTATAAAAAACAATATTTACCATCACAAAATCTTTAATTTATAAAGCCAAAATAAAAACATCTCTATAAAAAATGAATTTGGTGAAGCATATAGGATTTCAGCACCTTTGATCCAAATTTAGCACTTGAATAGGTTCTGAAATTGCCACTCTTCTAGTGCTAAAATTGTTAGGTTTCGTTCCAAAAAGCATAAACGCAGCGGAAGAGATTTCAAAACTTAAAACGAAAACCCAATTGGTACTCTTATTCGCATAATTGAATCTAAAAGCGTATAACGAATAAAACTTACTCGATAATATGAATATGATGATGGAGAAAAACTTCTTCTTCTCCAAACTCGAAATATTGAAGCTTCCAAATCTTCAATCCTTTGGTTTGATTCTTCAAACTTGAACTTGATCCGAACAACGAAAATACGTCGTCTCGAAATCGGCACGTACGGATCAACAAACGAAAAATCCCCTTTCTTCTTTCTCTATGGTCGACGGCTAGGTATAGAGGAGGGGAGAAATATTTTTCTTTCTTTTGAGAGTTATGTATTCTTGTGTATTCTTCTTCTTTGTTCTAAGTCAAAGAGGCCTTATATACCTCATGACTTATTGAACAAGTCAAAACAAAAGAACCCTAATATGAGGCCTCTCAAAGACGCCACTTTAAGGCCTCATAGGCATCCAATTGGACTCTTTATTTAGCCCGGGATTTGTTTTGTTTAATTAATTTTTATTTCAAATAATAATTTATTATATCCAATAAATAATTAAATTAATTAAATAACCAAATTAATTAGATAAATTAATTCATTAATATATTTCAGAAGGAAATTAATTAATAATTAATTTTATCATTATAATTAATTATTTCATCTAATGAATAATTAATTATTTAATTTATCCAATAAATTAAAACTCCCAGAAGAAATAATAGAAATTCTTTTTTCTTCATTTTTCTTTGTCAATCCTTTAGCGCGACTCTTTAGGTTCGTTTCGTTTGGCAATGAGAGGAAACCAAAGGAAGTGGGTAACACCTAGCCAGTCACGTGGCCCACTTCGTAACCCAAACGAAAACGAATGATAGGATCATTCCGAAACCTTCCAATCGTAAATACCGTATATGTATAAACCCTTTGTTCACGCTCCCCAGTCAAGTGAGAGTCATGGTTATGTCAAACTCACTGAACTAGACCTTATGTATTAATCATAATAAATGCGAGATCATTGATATCGATTTAGTGCTAAGCACAATCGTCTCGTTTTCTTTGGCCAAAGACTTTGATCTCTATTTATCTATAATTACATAGGGTACATACTCATTCACTTATGAGAGAACAAATCTCATATTAGATATCTGCTAAGATTACCACTTGCACATCGAGTCCGCATTTCGAGATTGACCCCACCAAAGGGTGAATTGGGTCTAACTACTCTAGTGAAAGACTTGACGTCACAAGTGCATCTTCAGCCTGATACTTCAGGTCAAAGGTTCACATATACCTATTACGCATAATCAGTTCCGTCATTGACAGTCACAGAGTGAAAACCCATGTGACAAAACCGATGCGAGTCGTGTTCGAACATATCAGTTCCACTGACGTGTCTACAATCTTAATCTCCTATCATCCCATGATACCAGACAGACACTCCCATGTCGGAGCTAAGATTGTACAAGTATTCGAAGTCTTTATTTGTCCATTAAAGAATTCATATTACTTGCGAATTTATTTTAGTAATCAAGATCAATCTCTCTAGTGCCAATCTTCCTATCCCATAGGAAGTAGAGGGATCACACTGAAAACATGGACAAAACATTTTACACAACTTATAGATTCAGATACGAATTAATTGAAAACTCAATAATGGCTTTTATTTAAGAAGAGTTTAAGTTCAATACAAGATATATGCCCTATACATTCTATCATTATGGCATCTGAGGGCATAATCCTAACAAAAACAACACATGTATGGTGTTGTTTTCAACGCCTAAACTAGTGTGGTTTTCAACACATAAACAGGTAGTGTCCAACGTTTTGTAGAATGTCAAGTGGGGCTGCCTGGCCTACTAGCCCGAACCCACCCGACATTACTGTTTGGGCGGGCTTGGACCCAACCCACCAAATGAGACGGGTCGGGCCAGGCACAGACTCGGATCTAGCCGGGTAAAATCCCGGCCCAAGACCAAAATTAGTTCAAAACTTTTGGATATGTTTTTTTTAACAAAAACAACTCTAGACAAGTGGTTATGGCTTTCCTAGCCTTTCTTGAGGCCAAGGGTTTCCAAAATCATAAAAATTTTGGTTTAAATTTTTTTTTTTTTAAATTAAAAAGTCCAAATTCTTACAGTTGGAGTCCAACGGTCAAATTTTTAATATTTTTTTTTCAGATTTTCACGTCTAGAAATAGGAGTTGTATGATGCATTTCTAAATACAAAATCAATAACATCAAACAAATTGTCTTTCTCATCTCAGTATTCTAATTTTACAATTGGGTTCAAAATTGACGATAAGTGGAATTCGAATGTTGATCAGTTATTGTGGTACCTCCAAAAATCAATCGGCAATTGGAATTGGAACGTGATCGATGATTGTGGTACCTTCTAAAGATTAATCGTCAATTGAAACTTCTAACTTCATTTCAGTAACATAGTTTTAATTTTGCAATTACTTTGTGCTTAATATTTCGTGCTTAACATTTTTTACGTAATATTTTTGACTAATATTTTTTAGTTGTTAAATTATATTTAGTTATTAATACTTTTTTAGAAAACATTTCTAATTTTAGAAATTTAATCACTAGAAAGTCAGAATGTCCTTTCCCCGACCCCCCTCGTATGATCACTTCATTTAAAGTCCCTCTAACTAGTAAAAAATGATTGTCATATATGAGCACCGAAGAACAAGAATTTCTACGACATGATACAATATTTTTTCGGCACAGACTTATGAAGAAGAAAATGAATTTAATGATGAATAAGTAGAGGAAGAAGAACCATCGACTAGAAGTAGTACAAATAATAACGGAAATAGAACTAAAACTAATACATAGTTGTCTTATTTTACACATAATCCAGAAACTCAAAAAGTTATTTGCATGCTCTTTAATCATCTTTTTTTCATTTAAAACGAATAGGGGTACCGGGACTTTGAAAAGGCATTTGGAAGGTAAACATCCAAATTGGGAAACAATAGAACTTGATGGAGAGGGATTAAATATACAAGAATTGCATAAAAGTAGAATGGTTTATTGCAAACTTTAAATATAGGGAAGATATAATGGAAAAATGCTTAAACCAATTAGTTATCCAAGCTGAACTTCTGTTTAAATTTACTGAAAACGTGTTTTTTGAAAATTGGAATTGTCAACCACATTAATTTAAATGGGTTTCACGTAATACATGTTATAAAGATAGTTTTAATCAATATAAAGATGAAATAGAAGCTTTGAAAACAAATTTTTCAACAGGAACATCAAAAATTTCTTTAACATTGTATAGGTGGAGAGGTAGGGGTTACCCTCATTATATTTGTATTATCGTACATTGGATAGATGAAGATTATTATTTAGAAAAAAGAACAATCGACTTTCAACGACTTGATCATCCACACACAGGTTACCACATTTCAAAAGCTATAAACTTATGTTGTGACTTTTGGAATATAACAAATAAAATTATGTCAATTTATTTTGCAATTCTACTGTTAGATATACGAACATTAGTTTTAAACCTATTTTAGATGGTTCATGTTTAATTTTAAATGTATATGTCATGTTATGCATCTATTTGTCAAAGATGGTTTAGATTTTATAAAAAAATATGTTCAAAAAATTAAAAATTTCATAACACGTATTAAAGCTTCTATACATAAAAAATATAAGCGTCTAGTTGAGAAAATAATATGATGTATAGAGCCCCGTACTTAGATATGGAGGTTAGGTGGAACTATACCTATAATATGTTGACCAAGCTCATCCTTATTTTAAAATAATTAATGAAATTTGTAATAAAGTTTCGTTGGGGAAAATGGGGGGAAATATATATGTACACATGAAGCAGATTGTGGTATTATTAATACATTTGCTCCTTTACTAGAAGTATTTTGTGAAGTTACTACAATTATGTGCAGTTGTTATTATACTACCTATAATATTATGTTGGCTAATATGATTCGAATAGTAAAAATGTTTTCCCTTAATAGATATAGTGATATTGTAGAAGAAATAATAGCTAATATGGAATTGAAATGGAACTATTATTTTTTAGTACTCCCCCAATATGTATTAGGTTGTAAATTTGATCTTAGGTGTAAAAAAGAGGGTTGTTTTGTCTTAATTCAACAACATTATACACATCTTAACCTTGGTGACTTATACATGGATTACAAAAAAAGGAAACAAAAACTTGTTAAAAAATATAGTTGACTTATATGCATCTAATTTGTCTTTATATTCTTCATCCACCGATATGACCACATCATCAAGTAGACCTAGCTCATCCCGAATATTTTCTATGATAGATACAATGAAAAGATCATGTACAACAACAAATAGGTCAACATATGAAATAAAGAACTACCTAGAAATGTCATACACTGATGATGATGAAGAATTTGATATTTTACAATGGTGGAAACTTGAAAGTAAAGTATTTTCTATTCTTTCTTTTATTGTTCGTGATGTACTAACACCTCAAATATCTACTGTAGCTTCCAAAAGTGCTTTTAGTGAAAGTAAAGGAGCATTACCAATAAAAGAAATCGTCTAAATTCACAATGAATAAAGTTTTGTGTATGCTACAAGGGATTGGCTTGATCAAGAATGGAGGAGGAATGAGTTCCTATGGGATGAAAATAAATTCAAACCCAAATTGATGGTCGATGTCATTGATGAAGTTGAAAATGATGATGATATTGTCAGTATGGCAATCGACGAATCACCGCTTGAAAAAGATGGCACTTTCCAAGACTCATATTCGCAATATATTCAAGATAATGGATACCGATATGGAACCCCATTGAGTGCCTACAACGGCGAATGGTCACAATTGCAATATCATTAGTGTAGTAGTATTCTAGTTATTTTTTATGTAAATACTACTACATTCAGATATTTTTTTTCTTAATATAAATACATAGTAAAAATAATTTTTCTTTCTTGTACCGTATTTTTTCCATAATCTTATGTAATATTTATACACTTTTAATGACTTTTAAATTTGGGATATTTTTAATCAAAGTATCTAATTGTCTCTTCAAATTAATAATCAATTACACTATGTCTAAGTGTATTTTTTGGTTCTAATTTTTGAATATTAAATTTTAATTATAAATTTTAACATATAAATATGTTTATTAAACATATAACAACTAGAATTAAAAGTCAAATTTAAAAACTTAGGAGATAAATAAATATTTTCAAATTGAATTTTAGACAAATGTAACTTCTTAGACCAAGTGGTTTGAATACTATTCTTTCAAATCTGAGACTAAGGTTCAAATCCATTTGGCCCCAAATGGAGTTTTTTAAAGTCCAAACATAAATATATATATATATATATATATATATATATATATATATATATAATAGACTAAGCTCGGACCGGGCCCAATTAGTGGGTCGGATCAGGCCTGGCCAAACAATAATCTAGGCCAGTCTCGGTCAAACAAATGAACTGATTATGAAATTCTACATCTTCAGGTGATTTAATTCCACCAGCATAGGTGCCAAAATAGCACATGTTAGATCTAATATTTGCACATTTAGGGGCTATTTTTCAGTCCTTCCAACTAAAAGAATCTTTTAAATTCTACTAATAATACAAATAAATTTATTAAAATACAAAAAGAATGAAGCTCATTTTTTGTATATGTAGATCAAATTGTAGTTAATTCAATTCTAATTCCACATAATATCAAGTTTATAAATGTGGAACCTATATCAATAACACACCAAGTGTGTGTCATTACAAATAAAAACTTACCAACACCTACCATAATGCAAAAGAGAGAAAAGTAAATACAGATCAATCGCCATATTAGCATAATCGATTGTAAACATCAACACCCCATTTCATTAATATAGAGATGCAAAAAACATAGGGATTTACATGATTGTTCTAAGATTGTAGTACTAATCAATCATTTTCTTTCTGTATAATGAGTATGCTTGTGAAAGTATATTGTATCAACGTCATCGCCATAAAACTCTAGTTCTTGGTCTTGTGAAAACTGGCTTCTAGGTAGATATGAGTCATTTCTCCATAAATAAGCTATATTCTCAAAAACCATTAAATTACTTATAAGTATATGACAAGCTTCGACAAAAGATCTAAAGTCGTAGTTATGATTTGTCAACATCATCAAGTGATTTTGTTGGTTAATGTTGGATCTCTCCTAATACTTGGGATCGTTGAAAGGTTTAGTGCACAACATTTCCTATTTCTTTAATTTTTTTTTTTTGTGAGTTAAGCTTGTCATGCCCCAAATTCAATCCCAAAAGGGCTCAACCTAAAAGGCAGAGTCTAGCTATCATTAGAATAGTCCAATCCAAAATTTGGTCCCAATTTACCAATTAATCTTGCAGAGTTAGAGTCCTAAAACTATCAACCAAATTCTTAAGTTAGAGTCCTAAAACCATCAACCAAATTGCTAAGTAAACTTATATCCATGACTCAATCTACAAATATTCACCTCTAAGATTGTCCAGGTTTATACTTGTGCTCCTCCAAACTAGTCTCACTGCTCAACTCACCTACAGCAGGAAGGAAGAAAGTGAAGTACATAAACAAAGAATTAGTGAGCGCCAATATTAGTTTGAAAGATACTTAAAATAGGTTTTAGACCCAAAATAATTAATTAATATGGTGAAAACAAAAATAGTTTTTGTTTTTCGAAGGACATGAGTTAAAATGACATTTGTATTCATAATAATGGTTAAGTAATAAGTGATATGACAACAAATCCTTAGTATATGTACAATAAAATTTTGTTCAAAAGTCAATGAAAGGATGATAGAAAATCGAATTTATAATCATAATAACAGTGGAACAATGAGTGGCACGATACTCAAATTTCATTTTATGCATCTACTATATTCATTTAAACAGTATGATGTTCAATACAAGTAACATGTACATACTATGCTTAAGCAGAATTGGGTCATGTTAGCAATAACATCGCATCCAATAACTTTGCTCAGGGCTTTTTGGGTCCGCCGATTCATCATTATCACCCCTGAACATACAACTTAAAATCCAACACCTTATACCTCCCCACGCAAGCTCACGATGCTTGTTTAATCATATCCTAGATATATGGCGCACGTCTTACGACCCACTTCAACCCTCAAAACACTTCGTCGTTGGTTGAAGGAATTTGACCATTGATAGCGGGAACCAAGTAAGGTCATAATCTCATGCCTGACCAGTCGAACCCTAGCTTTATCCACAGCTGACACTTAGGCCTGACACTCAACCACATACAATATGCAATTACGTATCCCAAGATTGATGCAATAGTAGCTTTTGCCTCATGATAGAATATTCAATGAATTAAATAGATTTTAGGAAGTTCATCGAAGATATGTTTTCCTTGAAATCATTCTCACGATTATGCTTATGAGATTATTCTCGCAAAATATGCATTGGAAATCATTCATGCAGTTAACAGTTAGCACCATGATATGGTTAATTCAAAAGGGTTTCATGATTTGATTTTTAAAGTTCTGAGACTCATTTTCATTTGAAACATTCCACCATGATGGAAAGTATATGTATATAGGGAAAATTACACTGAGTACCCTTGAGGTATTGCCTAATTACGGTTTACATTCCCTAGTTTAAAAAATTACATCTAACATCCTGTAGTTTCATATATTGATGTAAGGTTGGACGGAAGTTTCAAATTGACCTAAATACCCCTAACAGAATATTTAAAAAAAAAGAAGAGAAAACATTAGAAAAATGAAAAAGACTGAATTACCATGTTGCCCCTAAGGAAAAATTATATTGAGTACCCCTGAGGTATTGCCTAATTACGGTTTACATCCCCTAGTTTACAAAATTACATCTAACATCCTGTAGTTTCGAATATTGATGTAAAACTATTTTCTGAAATTATCAAATAATACTAGTTTGTTTATTTCTGAAATCATCAAAAATAAAATCAAATGAAAAACTATTTTCGAATAAATTATAATGTGATTAAAAATAATTAAAATATTTTCAAATAATATTGAAATTATAACTCAAATATTGAAACATTACATATAACATCTACACCATTACAAAATATTACAAATAACACCAAAAGGGTATAATTGTCCAAAAAATTAGGGTTTTCAGGTTCAAAAAAATTTCCCGCCAAAATAAGGGGTATTTTCGGAAGTTCACAAAAATTTTAACGGCGCCGTACTGAAACCCTAACGGAAGGTGCCGATTGTTGGACGGAAGGAAACTTTAGGATGTTAGATATAATATTTTAAACTGGAGGGTGTAAACCGTAATTAGGCAATACCTCAGGGGTACTCAGTGTAATTTTCCCTATGTGTATATATATATATATATATATATATATATATATATATATATGATGTAATCAAATTTCTTCCAATTTTGAAAGATGTACATTTGCAATTTTGGTTGGCAACTCACATTACACTTCTGAGCTACTTAGGATAGTCACCGATCAAATCTTCGACACTACCTGCTTTAGCTAAACATCACATTAGAATCCTATTTTCTATACTTGATCTTAATACCTATCCGACTTTACTTATCCAGATAATATCTAAACCAACTGACAAAATAAGAAGACAAATATCTGACTATAAGAAACAAATTTTATTCACGCTCGAATGACTTATGATGTACACATGAAAACAAACAAACATGGAATCCTCCAACAAAGTTTAGCTTGATAGGTTGTAGCGTGTGAATTTTATAAAATAAAAGAAAGCTCAAAATGATCCCAATAATCATATAGAAAAATTATAGAACCAACTTCATTTGGGTAACACCGACTTTAAATGTTAAAACTTTCATTGCCAATGCACAAAAAAATCAACTTGAGCAGTCAACTCTAGAGAATTTTTTAATTTTCAATACAACATGAAAATATAGAAAATTTTCATATTTTTTCTCTAATAGAGCAATTGTTATACAGTAAAAGTTTCTAAAGAAATGGAAAAATGTCAAAGTATGAGTTTTTAAGATCCAAAGTGGACTTTCCCAAAATCAAAAATCATTTTGGTAGTAGTGATTTCCAAGTTTTTAGAAACTTTGTTCCAACTTCAAAACTCACAAATTGGTGATACCATTTCTAACACTTCAATAATAGTACAATAAAAGTTTTGCAGGAAAATAAAATCTATGAGTACGAAATTGTAGGCTCCAAACATGACTTTCCCGATAGAAATAGAGTATAAATTTGGCAGTTTTCTTTCAAAATCTTAAACAAATTCTAAAAGACTAAAAAAATTACTAAAATCTACCTGATTGTTATAACCATAATAAGGTTTATGGAGAAATATTTTGTCTCCAAAATTCATTCCTTTCGGCCTTCAAATACATTCAAGAACACACACGCAGAAACTGAAATTGAGTTCGTTTTACTTTCATGACAAAACAATCATTCACGCATTAAATGATTCTTGAAAACAAGTTAAAAAAATTCACATGAAATCATTTATCTATTATCACCTAAATAAATGGTCATGAATCTATATTAATTTGGCCAAATCCTTCACTCATTCACACAGGCAACCAAAGTTTCAACAGTAGATTATAATTTGCTTCCTTCATGTCCCAATTTAACTTCTAATTAAACAATTCAGAACTAGTCTATAATCATACCAAGAACTCAAGAATAAATGCATACTAACATCGGTTAGGGTGCTTGACCTTAGTATTTGGTTGATAAGAAAACAACAAGAGAACAATATTCTATTGGAGATGGTAGAATTCAGGTCCTAAAATAAAGGATCACAGTTTGAGGCAAATCTAGAAGTTTTGATAACAGATAATAAAAATTCAATTCAATAGTATTGTTCGTTGTCCTCTTGATCTGAATTTAAGCTAAAGAACGTACAAGTCGAAAATACAGAAGTTGTCCTCTTGGTCTGAATTTAAGCTAAAGAAAGTACAAGTCGAAAATACAGAAATTGCTAGACTGGGATTTCCTTGAAAAAACTGCTTGGAAAATATGGTTTTATTGTTGTGGGTTAAGCTTTCTATTTACGTGGTTCTCTTAAATGGGTTTGAGATACTGTGTGAATGAGAAAAAATGAATGAGCAAGATAGATGTATATTTATCAGGTGTGATGAGGGCTTGGTGGTAATTTTTCTATTTGACTTATAGACCTTACAGTATTCAAAACCTCTATAAGTGGCATGTTTTGGATAGTTTCATCTACTAGAGAAAATTTCTTAAAATGTTTGTTTAGTGTATGGCGTTGAGTTCTGCATCGGTTCTTTAAAATGTCCAACACATCTTCTATATTCTCTTTAGTTGGATTATCTATTTTCAAATTCATCTACATAAAAAAGGAACCCAAAGTGGTATTTTAAAAGATGAAACAAAAACATAAGGTAATAAAGAACCAATGACTTCGTAAAGTAATATACTAACAGCTACTTGGTCAAAAGTCGTCATCAACTCAACCTTCTTAAGATTCTTCAACTTTGTACGAACTGACAATGATTCTCGAGATATTTGTCCAAGCTCACCAGACAATTTAGCTGACTCCATGCTATCAATTGGACTCATTTGTATGTTAACTTTTCTTTGTTCTTCTTGTTTAGCCTTCGCATAGCTATTTCTCGAGTTGGTCATCGATTACTTTTTTCTATGTGTTAGAATCTATATTGGCAAAGAATCAAAAAAATGTACAAGTTATATAAAGTATACATGGGATTGTGCTTAACGTAAGAGCAGTTCTAATAAACATTTCACCCGTACTACTACGAGGAATTTGTTGAATAGTAAAATTTTGTTGTGAGGGAGACATTTATCCTTGAGGAACTGATGCTCCAAGTTGTGCAAGAGATGGAGAGGAGTCTTGCTCGATAATGCATTAACCCGATATTTGAATCATATTAACCATCTTTCCAATCCATGGAACTAAAAAAAGACATATAGCAAGCAATGCATATGTCAATTGAAAACAGTAAATCAAGAAAAAAGTATGAATGGTAACACAATCGATAATGAACATCAAGAATAATGTACAAAAGTTAAATATAAATAAGAAGTACATTAACATGTTTTTCATAATATAATTAAAATTTTGTAGTAATATTCACCACTTATACAAATACCATCAATTTTACACACCTAAATGTATTAATTGATTCCAAAAAAAGACATTAGAAATAGTTTGATAAATAAACAAGCATGATAAAATGTAGAATAAAGCTTTATGATTACAAATATTACTTTATTATTGTGGACGATAAAGAAAATACATATGACTGTATTCCAAAAGTGACAAGAAATATGTGGCAAGTTCATATTTCACTATTGGGGTAACGACATTAAAACCTCCGAACTATTGACTTTTTTGCATTTTTTTAGAGATACTTTTTTTTTCACTTTGCACCCTGAACTTCATGGGATTCGCACATTCTTATATAACAACATATTCTGGAGAAATATTAGTCCAAATTTGAACTTTACCCAAAATAAATTTGCACTTTGCATCCTCAACATTTTTGTTTTTTCCACTTTGCATCCTCAATTTTGTGTTCAATTGCATTTTTTATTGGAATATTCTGCCGAAACATGTTGTTATATAAGAATCTGCAAATCCCGTGAAGTTCGAAATGCAAACTGAAAAAAAAAAAAGTATCTCTAAGAAAGTGCAAAGAAGTCAATAGTTCGGAGGGTTTAATGTCTTTACCCTTTATTTCAAAATTTAGGTGATGGTTTCAGCACCTAAACAAGTGCTAAACAGGTGCAATTTCATCACCTATTCAATGTTTCTTTCAGCACCTAAACGGGTGTTTTTCAATGCTAGTTTAGGTGCAGAAAACATAACATGTTCAATTGCTGAAAGGTGCGATTTTAGTGCTTAAATTGCACTTATTCATGTGCTGAAACAGCCACAACAGAAGCTGTTAGGTGTTCTTCAACACCCGTTTTGCACTGAAAAAAGTTATCCTGATGCCACCTCATATCCTCAACTGTTTTTAATGACATAAACAACCTTTGTAACCTTGGTTAAAAGGTAAGTAGCACAAAATCTTGTGTATTTTCTTTCCCTTGTTATTAACTTTCCATTTAGATGTCGCATACATAGGACACTTCGAAATTTTCATTCTCTTTCCAAATAACGCACAATCATATTTACATCCATGTCTTGCAATGTACCCAAGTCCAAATCATTTAAAATCATTTTTGCATCATATTACGAATTTGGAAGAGTTTCACCATTAAGTAATGCATTCTTCAGTAGTTAAGTCAAATGATTTATTGATTCACTTGTTAAACAGTTTCAATTAGAGCAAATGAATAATGAAAGACAAAGTAAAGTACCCCAAGCAGCCTGAATATAATTCTTGTTGAGCCTTTTTCAATAATTCGAGAAACGTCATAGGTCCTGTGATTGATTTTATGACTTTCCTCACAACCACCAATATCTTCATAGAACTTCACAAGATCAATTAACAAGTCATCCACACCAATATTTGTGTGGTTCTGATCTTCATCCATATCATTATTCCCATAATCACCACCAGAAATTCGATAGTCAGAACGTTCACCATGATAAATCAACCTAGTGTATTAGTTGTTTATCCCTCGAATAACTAAATGTTCAAACACTACCTTCTAACTATTAACCTATGAGTTCAAGAAATTTGAACATACACATTCGATTTCTCATTTCGCCCAAAATGGTCAGCTACGAACTTCATAAATGAATCAACTCCGCACACATGCTCATATGAAAATCTTCTTGCATTCATCCAACCTCTGGGGCATATATAACATAGCAAGTATGCTGATATGAATAACAAATAATCTTGAGTTTTTATAAGTAGTAGATGAAACATTGATTATAATATATCAAAAAAGTCAATGAATCAAAAAATATCTCGGAGTTTATGTGATGTTCTTGGAGCTTATAACTCTTTAAACGTATTTTAAAAATAAGTTTACGTGACCAAAATGACATAATTGTGACTCAAAAATTACTATCAACACTACTACAAAAATACTCTATTGCAGCGTATCTATGACAGCGATTTTGCATAGGGCTATTTGGTTCGGACCTATGACAACGGTTTTGCAAAACCACTGTCATAGGGCTATTCGGTTTGGACCTATGACAGCGGTTCTCCCCGAACCGCTGTCATAGTGCCGAGATATGACAGAGGTCGCCACGAATCGCTGTCATACATTTTTCAGAAAATAAAAAACAATAAAAATAAAAATCCTGTGGCAGCGGTTTTGCTTCTGGGAGAACCGCTGTCATAGTGTTGGGATATGACAGCTGTTCGCCCCGAACCGCTGTCATAGGCTGTCGGGTTTTTACTAGGTCAGATAGCCGCCCCCCTAATTTTCTCACTCTCAAATTTCAGTTTTGCCTTTCTCTCACTACTCTCGGCCTCTCTCTCTCTCTCTATCCCCCCCCCCAAAGGCTCGGCACCACCGCCGCCGCCACCACCACATACATGCGCCGCCGCCACCACGACCACGACCGTAAGCCTGCCTCGTCTCTTTCTCTCACTATATATATAAATGTATATTTGTATATGTGTGGGTGTATGTATATTTGTGTATATGTGGTTGTATGTATATTTCTGTATATGTTGATGGGTGTATGTATATTTGTGTATATGTTAATGGGTGTATTTGTGTATGTGTGAGTGTGTGTATATTTGTGTATATGTGGTTGTATGTATATTTGTGTATGTATATATGTGGATGGGTGTATGTATATTTGTGTATATGTTAATGGATGTATTTGTGTATGTGTGGGTGTGTGTATATTTGTGTATATGTGGTTGTATGTATATTTGTGTATATGTGGTTGTATGTATATTTGTGTATATATATATGTGGATGGGTGTATGTATATTTGTGTATGTGTTAATGGGCGTATGTATATTGTGTATATTTTGATGGGTGTATGTATATTTGTGTATATGTTGATGGGTGTATGTATATATGTGGATGGGTGTATGTATATTTGTGTATATGTTAATGGGTGTGTTTGTGTATGTGTGGGTGTGTGTATATTTGTGTATATGTTAATGGGTGTGTTTGTGTATGTGTGGGTGTGTGTATATTTGTGTATATGTTGATGGGTGTGTGTATATTTGTGTATATGTGGTTGTATGTATATTTGTGTATGTATATATGTGGATGGGTGTATGTATATTTGTGTATATGTTGATGGGTGTATGTATATTTGTGTATGTGTGAGTGTACGTATATTTGTGTATTTATGAAAATATTTCTCGGTTGAAATTTTGTGGTGTCGGAATGACACGAAATTCATACGGTCATAGAGAAACGGTATTCTGAACAAAACGCATGACTTTGTCATGCATTCTCGTGATTTTAGCCATTTTAGATCGTTTAAGGCCTCAAATTTGCGTTTTATTATGAAAATAGGGTATTTTTGTAATAAAATGCATATTTGAGGTCTTAAACGATCTCAAATGGCTAAAATCACGAGAGCGCAAATTTTGCGTTTTGTTCAGAATGCCGTTTCGCTATGACCGTGCGAATTTCGTGTCATTCGAACATGGTAACATTATAATCGAGAAAATAAAATTAAAAAAAATAAAATAAACGACCCTATGACAGCGGTTACGGCTGAACCGCTATCACAGGATCCAAATTAATTTTTTTTAACCCCTATGACAGCGGTTCAGCCGGAACCGCTGTCATAGGGTCCAAATAAATCTTTTTTTTTTTAACCCCATGACTGCGGTTTTTTAACCGCTGTCATAGGTCAAAACCATATAACAGCGGTACCTATGACAGCGGTTAAAAGCCGCTGTCATAGACCCAAAAAAACCGCTGTTATAAGTGATTTCTGTAGTAGTGCAACAACATAGTTGTTGACCACGTCTTAATCTTGAAAGGTCTCGCTTGCATATGTAAAAGTATCTACGTCATGAAATGCAACATATGAATGACCACAATCTATTTAATATAGATCTTTGTAAACCTTTTCATCATATAATGAATCCACTATCTGTTTAGCCAAAATATCACTTTTGCCTAGAACTCCATTATGTGGAGGAAAATTTGATATTTTACTTGGTACCAAATCAAGACAATGATTTATTTTCATCACAAGCAATTTATCGTAAATTCCCTCGTGTAGTTCCTTCTGGAATTCACTCGAAAAAAATTCTAATTAATTTCCTAATTATCTGTAACCTCTTCAATAAGAGCCGATACCATATTTTCAAGAATCATCTTTAGATATTTAATAATGTCACATTCACCTATTTTTTCAAAAATGAAATTCTAAGGTTTGAGGTATTTCTTCTTTGTGATCACCACGGCAAAAATCAGTATGAGGAGGTTTATGAATTATCTCCTGAAACTTCTTATCTTCATGATTATCATTGTAAAACGTAGCACGGGCATGAAACCCGTGGGATGTTAAGGGATTACCACCAATGGTTGGCTGGATCGAAGGCACAACACAATCAAGAGCCCAACCATGATAAACTTTCCTATTTGCACCAATATTAACGCTCAAATCATGGATCGCACAAATTAATTCCGCAAATGTCATTTTCTGAATCATCATGAATTGTTGTAGATCTGCCCTATGTTCTTCGACTAAAATATGTTTCCCATCCTTACCGTTGTTGGCCAGCTTCGTTTGGGGCAAATCCCGGCTCTGATTACCATTTGATGGAGCAGAAGCAATGAATTGTGTAAAGATCGAAGATTAGGTCTTCAAAACTTATGGATAAGGTTGAGCGCACTAAAAAGGATTTGCAACAGCAAAGTTTTCTTATTAATTTTGTATGATCATTATAATAACAATCTAAAAAGCTTGTATTTATAGAACCACTTTTTCAAATCCTAAAAGCATTTGAAGTCTTCTATTCTTACTCTATAACTATATGACTTTTCTAACTTAACATAAATTAAATGTGACTCTCCTAACTTATATCCAATAGGATTTGGACTCAATTATAACAAACTAACTCTAAAATTCGTCCAAAAATAAATAGAAAATAGAAAAGTGGTCTAAAAGTGACTAAGATGACATAATTGTGACTCAAAAATTACTATCAACAACATAGTTGTTACACACACCATAAAATCTTGAAAGGTCTGGTTTGCATATGTAAAGAACTTCATAACTCCTCCCAGGTCAAAAGTTGTAGGCTTCTTGTCCTACATCACGAAGGACCCCATGTTCCATTTGAGGACTAAACACATTCAGTTGAAGTACAATCACATTTGGAGATGATTCATGATGGGACCTTGCAGCTGAAAATATACTCAGTGCAAAGAATCCGGTAGACATGTTGATTATGGGAGTCACCATCTAGAAGTTGATGCTTTGCATAGCGTGAGTTTTTCTCGAGTACTGTGATAAAGATAGTAGCCTACAGTAGAGAATGATTTTACTTCGAAGAAGTAAACACAATAGAAGAAGAGTTGTGATTCGCGATCAGTTTCAAAGTGGAGATTGATGGGTTTTGTTGGAGACGTGTCACAAAACGTCAAAGGATGTGCGCCACATTGAGGAGGTGGTCCTTACCACAAGTTTGGCTCTGCGACGCAAGGACATTGCGTCGTAGGAAGAAAGCCACCCTCAAAAGCTGTAAAGATTACGCTATGGCGCCATTTCTAGCATCTTAGCGTGGCGAGAAGAGTTAGAGTGGCTGTTTTAGACGAATTTTGGGGTCTATCTTGGTAGGAGTTGCTTCCTATGATGATTATAACTACAATTCTTCATGTAAAAGTCTCTCATCTATAAAATGATAACTCGTCTCGTATTATGTATCAACCCAAACATTAATAAATTCTCTGGTGTAGGCCGTGGATGTAAGCATTTTTTAGGAGAACCATGTAAAAAATCCTTGTCTTTTATTTGATATTTTTTTATTTTTTTTTTCACTTTTAAGAATCTGTGCATGCTTGATCCCTAACAATATGAGGAAAAGGAAAGAGTCGCTTGAAAGGATGCATATAATAAAATTGATCTTTCAATAAAAGATCGTACACATAGTTGAGGATAGTGGTGTTGTTATTTAGTTTTGTATTTTAATAAAAGATTGAATGATGTCTATTCTATTTTATTGAGATGTACAAATTGATAAAATAAAGTAATAGGATGTGCATCCTTTTCAGGGTGGTCGATCTAGTATTTTATTAATAACATCAAGTAAAGGTTAAGTATAAGTACTATGATGACTTCAAACTAAAAAAAAAAAAAAAGTATATTTCCATAATTTCTTTCAAAATCCCTTTTTTCTTTTAATGTGGGAAGATTTTCTAGAGGGCTCATTTGGAAAAACATTCAATTAATTCAACTTTTCTACCTTTTTAATCAAATACTATTGTAGAAAAAGATAGTACGCATAAATGCGGCAAAATCACGTTTATAATCTTCTTGAATAGGGGTTGCGCAACTTTATTTTAAAATTTCATGTATATATGTAGTCATTTTTAAAAAAAACATTTTTGTATATATTTAGTCCACACCGTCAGCTTTAAGATGAAATTGGCTATGCGCGTTATGCATGCTGGTGTATGGTAAAAATGCATGTAAAAGGCATATGATGGCTTCAACAAGAGAAAAATATTTGTTACATGTTTGGAAAACAATATATTTCTTGAAGCTCTCATGTGTCTTGAGAATCATAGTCAGTTGCATCTAAAATATCTAATCATACGGATTAAATATGCAATACTTTTCGAATTGGGGTAAACACGTAAATTTTATATAATTTGGATCGAAAGTACTTATTCTACAGGACCAAAAAAATACAAATTTGTAAATTTTATACTGTTCAATGGTAAAAGTAGTATTTTTTCAATCGACGGAAGGCTCTACTCTCAAACTTGATGTGCTTTATGCTTCTTTTTGTTTTTTAGCTAGAACTTTTCTTTTGGGAAAAAATGCAATTTGTATATATAAAATCAATTTGATTGAATAATATTAAGAAAATATATTCTTTTGGAATATAACTTCAAACACTTATTTGACCTCTCGATGTATATTTTAATTCATCAGGTTAGCAATCGAACCCTACTCTAGAAGTTGAAATAATGGTAGAACCCTACGCATATTTTTCTGTGTACATTATATACTACTTTGTTTTCTAACTTTTCTATAAAGTATTGTTCTCTCATTCCCTAAGGCTTAATTCGTTTGGATGTATTATCGGTTGTACTTTTCGAGAACGCATAGGGGAGTTTGAATTATCATTAATTCTGTTAAACTGGTGTTTTGTTTCTTAGGTTAAGATTTTGAAAATGGTTAGAAAATGTTGTAATGTATCAAATTATTGATACGTGAAATGATTGAATTAGATATTTTGATAATTATTATGTGAAAGATGATGATTATAATTAATTGTTTATATAAATAATAATTTTATAATTGAAAAATGAAGTTTTTTGAAGAAGATACTTTATTCTCTTTGAGGCTAGGCAACAATAGTTAACTTTTTAGTTCTCCTAATTCTCTGGTCAGACGAGATGCCAGCCATTGATTTCAGTGAGGATGTATTTATGTGTGTGACTGCAATTTGTACCCTGCTTTATTTTTGACTGTCAAGAGGAGTTTGACTTTGGTCAAGATAAGTTAGACCAGGGGTAGTTTAGTAATTAGCTTTGTTCAAGTTAGCCTTTGTAATTGTGTTTAAATAGATGTTAATTCTGTTTAGTTGAAGAAGAGGCTCTGTAATTCAACTTGAGCAGAATACTTTTCATTCAATAATAATTTCAGTTTTATTCTCTTCAAAGTTCAAACATGGCACCAGAGCCATCTTCATAAATTCTGGGCATCTTCCTTGTGTTTTCATCTCTTTTAATCGGTATCAATGTGATATTCGATTCTTTTTTCTCAAGAATTAAGTCATGTCTGTTTTTCGATTAATCGTGGTCTAAATCCCTCATACACGATTTCAATCTGACATTCATCTTGATTTTAGGGTGTGTTCATCATCATCCTCAATCAATTGTGTATAGATTATTTTCGTTTTCTATTGGCTTTTTTGGGTGTTTCCATCTTCCCCACAAATAGGCAACTCTGGATCGATTAATTGTCAAGAATTAAGGTTTTCTTCTGATATCTTGAAATCTCTGAATCGCAAAAATGACGACTTAGAAAACTGATGGTGCAGAATCAATTATCAATCCACAGAGTCTTTTGTATCTGCATCCATCCGATTCACCGCACATCTCCTTGGTTTCTGAAGCCCTAAAGGGAACAGAGAACTATAAAGTATGGAGTAGGCAAATTATCATTGCCGTGGAAGCCAAGAATAAACTAGTCTTCATAGATGGTATGTATCCTCAACCTAACTCTAAAGATCCGCTTTATTCACAGTAGAAAAGGTGCAATGCGTTGGTGCTTTCTTGGATTCATAATGTGATTAGCAGTGAGTTGTTGAGTGGTGTTGTCTATGTGGGGAATTATACGAATAAAACGCAGCGGAAAGTAAATTTAATTCCCAAAGCCCAAATCATCTCTAATCCTCGTGTTTAATTGTGTATAGAAAAATTACCGTTCTCGCGTATGTTGATTTCTAAACGTGATCCTTTTCTCAAACGCCGAATTTGCCAACGTCTCCAATTCGTCACGCCGGAATCAAACATGAAAAACTCCTCTTTTCTTCCTTGTCAAAGACGGCTAGAGAGAGAGAGAGAGAGAGGTGGGCGACTTTTTCTTGGAGAGAAAGTTATGTAAGTTGCCTTGTGTTATTTTTCACCTTGTGATATATTTATATCATTATGAAACAATAATACTAGCATGCAAGAGCCCTATTTAGGTGTCTATTTGGCCGCCCGTTAGTGGGCTCGGAAGCCTTCGGGCTTTCGTCTTGCTTGCTAATTAATTAATCGGATAATTTATTTATCCAATAAATAAATTGATAATCCAATTAATTCAATTCCTAATTAATTTATTATTCAATTTCTCCAAGAAATTAATTAACTCATTAATTTAATTTAATTAATTAAATTATCCAATAATTAATTATGGCATCCAATGCCGTGAATTTCTCTCAAGTCTTTTTCCCATGTTTTTCCTGTTGCACTTCCTTTAAGTGTGACTCTTTAGGTTCATCTCAAAAGGCAATTGGGAGGAATCCAAAGGAGTGTGAGTGACACCTAGCCAGTCTCGTGGCTCACACCGTAACCCAGTTGAGAACGAATGAATAGAATCATTCCAAACCTTTACGTCGTGAATACCGTACGTGTATAAACCTTTTATTCTTATATCCCAGTCAAGTAAGAGTCATGGTTTAAAGTCAAACTCATACAACTTGACCATATGCCTAAGCGCATAATAAGTCGAGGTATTTAAATGCTTTGGCCAAAGACTTTCATCCTCACTTATTCATGATCGCATAGGATATTTTACTCATTCACTTATGAGAGAATAAATTTCATATTGCAAATCAGTTAACAATGCTACTTGCCCACCAAGTCGCACTTCGAGGTCGATTCCACCAACAGCTGATTTGAATCTAACTACTCTAATGACAGACTTGATGTCACAAGTACATCTTCAACTCGATTTCTCAGGTCAGAGGTTCACACATACCTATCACTATTTATCAGTTTCATCATTGACTGTCAATGAGTGAATACCCATGTGATGAACTGATGCGAGCCGTGTTCGAACATATCAGTCCAACTGACACGTCTATGATATAAGTTCCCACTACCATTTCCATAGTGTACGACTGGCACTTTCTTTGTCGAAACTTACATCATACAAGTCTTTATTCACTATTGATGCCCAATCAATATTTCTTAGACTTGCGAACCCTTTTAGATGTCAAGGGTCAAACCATTCTAGTGCCTTTCCTCCTATCCCATAGGAGGTAGAACGTTTGCCTTGTCATCAAGGACTTTACGTTGTATATTCACACCTTATAAATGCCTATGAGAAAACAACAATCAACTTCCTTATATTAATAGAAAAACCATAGTTTAGTTACAATGTTTATGTCCTATAAATCTATCCTCTTTATGGCATTCGAGGGCATATACTCTAACAATCTCCCACTTGCACTCAATGCCTTTTGCTGTGGTATTTAATATCCATCTTTTCGAGTTGTTTTCCAGCACCGCCTGTGCCAATGGCTTGGTCAATGGATCAGCGACATTGTCGACTGAGGCTATTTTCTAAACAACTATTTCACCTCGTGCAACGATCTCTCTTATGATGTGATATCTCCTCTCTATGTGTTTGAATTTATTGTGAGACCTAGGTTCCTTCGCTTGCGCTATAGCTCCGGTGTTGTCACAATAAAGTGGCAACGAGAGCTTTATGCTAGGAACCACTTGAAGTTTCTCAATGAACTTCCTAATCCAAATAGCGTCTTTAGCTGCCTCCGAGGCCGCTATGTATTCAGCCTCTGTGGTGGAGTCTGTGGTTGTGCTTTGCTTGGAACTTTTCCAAGTCACCGCTCCACCATTTAAAGTAAATACAAATCCCGAGGTGGATTTTCGGTCATCAACATCAGATTGCATATCCAAATCAGTGTATCCGTCCACCCTCAGGTCACCACTTTCATAGGTGAGAATCATATCCTTAGTTCTTTTCAGATACTTTAGGATATTCTTCACAGCTATCCAATGTTCCTTACCAGGGTTTGCTTGAAATCGACTAACAACGCTCACAACATAAGCAATGTCGGGTCTAGTACAGAGCATCGTGTACATCAAGCTACCTACAGCAGACGTATAGGGTATAATGTTCATTTCTTTTCTATCTTCCTCACTTTGAGGACACATAGATTTCGAAAGATGTATCCCATGTCTCATTGGTAGGAACCCTTTCTTAGAATCTTCCATCCTATACCTTTTTAGGACCTTTTCTAAGTAAAGGGCTTGAGAAAGTCCTATCATTCTTTCGGTTCGATCTTTATAGATCCGAATCCCTAGAATATAGGTCGCTTCTCCCAAGTCTTTCATGGAGAATGTACTCGAAAGCCACTTCTTGGTTGTGGTGAACATTACTATGTCATTCCCAATGAGTAATATGTCATCTACATATAACACTAGGAATGTCAACTTGCTCCCATTGACCTTCTTGTAAGCACCAGGCTCGTCTTCGTTTTTGATGAAGTCAAATCCTTTGACAACCTCATCAAAACGTAGATTCCAGCTACGAGACGCTTGTTTGAGTCCATAAATGGATCTCTCAAGTTTACACACCTTATGAATATGCTCCTCGGATTCAAAACCTTTGGGCTGTACCATATAGATATCCTCTTCTAGGAATCCATTTAGGAAAGCAGTTTTGACATCCATTTGCCATATTTCATAATCTAAGTGTGCTGCTATTGCAAGTAGAATCCTTATTGATATGATCATAGCTTCACGCCATCTAGTAGCATCCACATCCACCATCGCTTGATCAAAAGTGGAGGGATTATCTCCATGATCCTTCTCTAACACAGAATGGAGATCCAACTCCCTCTGCATTAGATATTCGTACCTCTCAGGCGGTTGAGATACTCTATTCGATCGTCGTGGTTGTGGTTGTGGTTGTGTTACAGAAGGTCCGGTTCTCACTCCCTGTGTAGATGTATCCAGTGGGGTTTCATTTTGTTCTTCTAGAACAATCTTTCTACCCGCTCCTCCTTCTTGAATGAACTCATCTTCAAGAAAGTGGGCTTGTAAGGCTACAATGATCCTTTGATCATTGTGCAGGTAAAAGAGGTATCCCATAGAATCTTCAGGATATCCAATGAAACGTCCCTTTAGGGATCTAGCCTCCAACTTGTCCACTTTAGTCTTTTTGACATAAGCCGGACATCCCCAAATCTTTATGTGGTTAAGACTTAGTTTCCTATTTCTCCACATTTCATAAGGAGTCAGAGGAACGGACTTGGACGGACATCTATTTAAAATGTGTGTAGCTTGTAAGCAGCGCGTGACCCCATAGTGAAATGGGTAAATCAGTGTAGCTAAGCATGGAGCGAACCATGTCCAACAAGGTTCGATTCCTTCGCTCTGCTATCCCATTCAACAGTGTAGTGGCTGGAGGTGTGAGTTGCAATACTATACCATTCTCTCTGAGGTGTAAGTCAAACTCGTCGCTTATTCCTTAAACTTGTTAATGGATTCAGACTTATGCTTCATCAGGTACACTAGACCATATCGAGAATGGTCATCAGTGAAGGTGATAAAGTAAAGGAAACCTCCTCTGGCCATTTCTCCAAATGGACCACAAACGTCAGTATGCACTAAACCTAAGATTTGTGAGGCCCTTTCAAAGCTCCCTGTGAAGGGCGATCTAGCCATCTTGCCTTTGAGACAAGATTCACAAGTAGGATAGGGATCCAATCCCAGTAGGCCAATTAGCCCATCTTTTTCCATTTTGCGAATCTTTTGTTTGCCAGCATGGCCTAGTCGAAGGTGCCATATCAATCGTTGGTTTATTTCAAGCCTACTACATTTCCTTTGTATAGTATTAACTGCATACTCATTCTGGACACTAAGGTAATACAATCCATTTATCAAAGAAGCAAAGCTTACAAATTTATTACCATAATAAATGTTGCATTGTTCATCAATAAAACTGAAAGTGTAACCATTCTTAACTAAAACGGGAATAGAAATAATGTTTTTAGGCCCATTAGGCAAAACCAAAACATTATCCAGTAACAGTACATGTCCGGAATTTAAAAACAACGAGGTAGATCCTATTGCAGTAGCCGCGACGCTTTGCCCGCTGCCTACTCTGATCTTCACCTCATCGTTGTCCTGCTTCCTTCCTCGCACCTAATCCTGATTCATACAACATATGTGAGCACTAGCTCCAGAGTCAAGAATCCAAGATGTAGAGAAGACAGTCATAAAACAATAATTGTCATGAACATAAAGTTCCATACCTTGTGCGCCAGGCCCCATATTCGGACAGTTCCTTCTCCAGTGGCCCAGCTCACCGTAATGTAGGCATCTGTTTGTCTTTTGTGGCCCCTTTCGCTTATGAATCACAGGAGCTTTCCCTTTTCCTTTATCGACACCACCCTGAGCTCCAAGCTCGCCAGCCTGCTTCTTGGTTTTTCTCTTCTTATTCTTCGCCTGTTTGGGACCAGAAGTGATAACCAAAGCAGTCTCTTTTCCCTTGGGCTTCAATTGAGATTGTGCAGTGTTTAATTTGTTCATTAGCCCAGCTAAGTTGCATTCAATCTCATTGCAATTGAAGTTCATGACGAATTGGGAAAAAGAGTCAAGAAGGGACTACAAGATAAGATCTGTCTGAAGTTGCGGGTTCATTGTAAAATTGAGAGCTTCCAATTTCTCGATCCTCGATATCATTTTGAGGACATGATCCCCAACCTTCTCTCCTTCTCTCATTTTGGCTCTGAAGAGCTCTTTAGATATTTCATATCTAGCAGTCCTACTGTGCTCATCATAGAGCTCGACCAAGTGCGCTAAGATAGCCCTCGTTGTGGTCATCTTGTCGTGGGACCTCTGTAGCTCATTCGTCATAGAGCCAAGAATGTACCCACGCACTCGGACGTCATCCTTTACCCATTTTTCATGAGCTTGGACTTTTCTTCATTGGCAGGTGGAGCAGGGATATCAGTGTCCAACACGTATCCTAGAGACTCCATATTGAGAACTATTCTCAAATTCCTTAGCCAATCCACGTAGTTGGGTCCAGTAAGAATATTCTTTTCGAGTAATACGAAGAGTGGGTTGATTGTCATTTTTGAAAAACGAGAGAGATAAAACAAATAACTGTAGAAAATAAACCAAACTTAATTAGAATATTGGACTAAACTAAGACCAAGTTTAAAATCAAGGACCTCAACTTATAACTTGGCTCCCACTACATTTTTCGAAATTCCACACTCCCACTGTGAAATGACGGAAGCGATCGTTGATGAAAACTTCGTGGTGGGGATTGAGTTCTTTAATTAATATAATGGATGGCAACCCTTTAACGATATTTGGTCCATTACTTAATTAAAGTGATGTCAAATATCAATCTATCAAATAGACGGTTCAATCATATTTATCCCATAATCCACAAATACCGCAACACTCTAACGATTTATTGGTAAAGTGGACTATCTAAGTTCATTCCCACTAACTCCTCATAATCTAACATTTGAATTTCACCTTGCAACCCTTTAACGATATTTGGGGTGAAATATGTCTCGATTAAGGCATCCAATGCACTTAATAAAATTCTAGAATTAAATCTTAATATATGACTCCCACTTACTGGGAAGATGCCACATATGGATTTAATCATTGATCTTATTAAGTTTAGTGGAGGGAAAGGATGCCTAGCACCCCTTACTAACTTAGTATTGTTTTTATTTGGGAGAATTCATGTTCAAAACATTTATTTCGTCTCACTTTGCACATTTACCAATTTATATAGCGCATATTGATAACACACATGCTTCATACAACTAATGAACATGCATCGAAAGCAATAATACAACACACAAGTCTATGGGCTTTTATCTAGAGGGCCCAAGCCAATGAGCCATCATAAAATTGAAAAAGAAAAGCCTAGCTAATCTTCGTGGGCTCCAAGCTCCTCTTCTTTTGCATGATCTCCATCTTGAAAGACCTATTTTATTTCTATTTATTATTACAAGAGGTAATTTAAAACCTATACATAAATCTAGAAATAAAATAAAATGGGCTCAAACCGCCCCTTACAACCCATCAAAAGAAATACATAATCAAAAGAAGCAACCTAAGCCCATAGACATATGTCACCATCACATAATACATGGTCGCATTAAATAAAACACTTATGTTGGTGATTAATAAAAATTAATTAGTCCAACTTAATTAATTTCCACAATAAAATTCCAAATTTTATTGATTCATATGAAAAAAAGTCCTATTTATGAGAATTCTTTATTTAAATAAATAACTTAATAAATAAAATTCTCCAAGAGTTTATTAATTAATTATTTCATTCTAATAAAGATCAATAAAAACTATATTGGGCTTAATTTTATCAAAATTAAATTACCAACCATTGACATATTCAAAATTAATTAATTAGGCCCAATAACTAATTTATTGAATTATCCACAATTTTAATCAAAATAATTTGGGCCCCTTTTTAATTAAATCCGGGTCATCATCGTTTTGACCCACCCGGATAACTAAAATAGCCCAAACACCTATTCAATTAAAATTTGGACCTTAGAAAATATAACCCGACCCATTAAGGCCCGAGTCACGAAATCCCAGGCCCCGAAACAGGTCCGTGCGCTGGGCGCATGGAACAGTGTATGTCGTGCGCTTAGCGCACGGTTTAATCGTTCTTGGGCGTCCGGCCAGCCCCTCCGACCAATGCCGTGAAACGCCACGGCGTTGGGGGCCCACCCAGTGTGTGCAGTGCGCACGCTGTGTGCGCAACGGGAGGCCGAAAAGGCCTCCTATTGCGCGCATAGTGCGCGCTGCGCATGCGTTTTGCGTCGCGCTCGTCTCGGGGTTGTACTTCTCTGACTCTCATAAAATTTATATGCCCAGATTCGAAACTCATTAAAATACAACTTTCATGAAAAAACTGCAGCGAGATTCAGAATATTTTCATATGAAAAATACGTTCAAAGCATGCCTTAAAAATGCGGAAAAACAGTCAAGCACATAAGCAATTAAGCACAGAATTCAGAGATTGGCTCTGATACCACTGTTGGAATTATAAGAATAAGAGGCAGCGGAAAGTAAATTTAATTCCCAAAGCCCAAATCATCTCTAATCCTCGTGTTTAATTGTGTATAGAAAAATTACCGTTCTCGCGTATGTTGATTCCTGAACGTGATCCTTTTCTCTAACGCCGAATTTGCCAACGTCTCTAATTCGTCACGCTGAAATCAAAAACAAAAAAATCCTCCTTTCTTCCTTGTCAAAGGCGGCTAGAGAGAGAGAGAGGTGGGAGACTTTTTCTTGGAGAGAAAGTTATGTAAGTTGCCTTGTGTTATTTTTCACCTTGTGATATATTTATATCATTATGAAACAATAACACTAGCATGCAAGAGCCCTATTTGGGCGTCTATTTGGCCGCCCCTTAGTGGGCTCGGAAGCCTTCGAGCTTTTGTCTTGCTTGCTAATTAATTAATCGGATAATTTATTTATCCAATAAATAAATTGATAATCCAATTAATTCAATTCCTAATTAATTTATAATTCAGTTTCTCAAAGAAATTAATTAACTCATTAATTTAATGAATTAATTAAATTATCCAATAATTAATTAATTAATTACGGCATCCAATGTCGTGAATTTCTCTCAAGTCTTTTTCCCATGTTTTTCCTTTTGCATTTCCTTTAAGCGCGACTATTTATGTTTGTCTCAAAAGGCAATTGGAGGAATCCAAAAGGGTGTGAATGACACCTAGCCAGTCTCGTGGCTCACACCGTAACCCAATTGAGAACGAAAGAATAGGATCATTCCAAACCTTTACGCCGTGAATACCGTACCTGTATAAATCTTTTATTCTTATATCTCAGTCAAGTAGGAGTTATGGTTTAAAGTCAAACTCATATAACTTGACCATATGCCTAAGCTCATAATAAGTCGAGGTATTTAAATGCTTTGGCCAAAGACTTTCATCCTCACTTATTCATGATCGCATATGATATTTTACTCATTAACTTATGATAGAATAAATTCCATATTGCAAATCAGTTAACAATGCTACTTGCCCATCAAGTCGCACTTCGAGGTCGATTCCACCAACAGGTGATTTGAATCTAACTACTCTAATGACAGACTTGATGTCACAAGTACGTCTTCAACTCGATTTCTCAGGTCAGAGGTTCACACGTACCTATCACTACTTATCGATTTCATCATTGATTGTCAATGAGTGAATACCCATGTGATGAACTGATGCGAGCCGTGTTCGAACATATCAGTCCAACTGACACGTCTATGATATAAGTTCCCACTACCATTTCCATAGTGTACGACTGACACTTTCTCTGTCGAAACTTACATCATACAAATCTTTATTCACTATTGATGCCCAATCAATATTTCTTAGACTTGCGAACCCTTTTAGATGTCAAGGGTCAAACCATTCTAGTGCCTTTCCTCCTATCCCATAGGAGGTAGAAGGTTCGCCTTGTCATCAAGGACTTTACGTTGTTTATTCACACCTTATAAATGCCTATCAGAAAACAACAATCATCTGCCTTATATTAATAGAAAAACCATAGTTTAGTTATAATGTTTATGCCCTATAAATCTATCCTCTTTATGGAATTCGAGGGCATATACTCTAACAGTCTACTGTGATTTGGCTTCTTCTGTTTGGAAAGACCTTAAGGACAGATTCGATGAAACTAGTGGAGTAGAGTTATTTGGTCTTTTAAGGCAAATCAGCACTATTTCACAGGGTACAAATTCTGTGAATAGTTATTATACTAGGCTGAAAAATCTTTGGGACGAATATGAGTCCCTCATCCCCTACACCACTGCTATTTTTTCAAAAGAATACACAAAATATACACAACAGTTAAAGAAGATGCAATTTTTAGTGGGCTTGAATGAATCATATAGTGCCCTAAGGTCCCAAATTCTTTTGATGGTGCCTCTTCCTACTCACACTCAATCTTATTCTATGATTCAGAATGAAGAAAAACAGAGAGGAGTTCAAGTTACTATATCTAATAGTGAATCTTCTGTAGCTTTTTATACTCAAGGACAAATTCAAAGAAATTAGAACACTAGTGTAAGGGGTGGCTTTACTCCTCAATCTACAAGGAAAAACACTAGTCTAAAGTGTGATCACTGTCATTTGACTAATCATACTATAGATCAGTGTTACAAGTTGATAGGATTTCCTCCCAATTACATTTCTAGAGGTGCATCTAGGGGTAAGAGACCCAATAATAGAGGAGGTTTTAACAGTAACAGGGGCAATACAAATGCATACAATGCTTCCTATGATCAAAACATGGACACTTCTCATCAAGAAGATCATCGACAAAACTCTAATCACTATGTTATTGCTGATCAAAACTCATCAGCCAATCCTGTGTTTACACCTGCTCAATATTAGCAAATAATGCAACTCATAAGTGGTGGAATTACACAAACTGCAACAAATCACTCCTCTACAATAACAGGTAACTCAGGTACAATCATGAACCCCTTCTCTTTCTTTGCTTCCACTATTTCCAATGCTTAGATTATTGATAGTGGAGCAAATGAGCACATGACATGCAATTTTAATCTTTTTTCCTCTCATACTTCTATGAATGCTTCTGTTAGATTACCTAATGGGAATATTACATCTGTTACTGACACGAAAAATCCTTACGTGTATTAAACAGCAAGTGGACTGGTCGTGTGTAGTAATAAAGTGGACAATAAAGTCCAGGTTGTCGAACCTCAAGGACTTGTATTTTAGTTTATGATTTTAAAGCAATTGAAGAACTTAAACTAAAACAAGAATTAACTAAAATATTATGGAAGTAAGATATAAGAAACAAGATGTCGAAATCAAGATAGCTATGGAAGAGAGCAACTAAGACACATGTGTTGGCATAAATTAATCAATTTTCATTATAAACATGTTCTCATATTATTAGACTAATGTTGCTTTGGTGGAAAAAACCTTAAATAATTACTACCCGATTTCTCGGCTGTAATAATCCTATGATTAATTGATGGTTCTCTAGATATGTCTATCCGAGAATCTAACCAACAATCATGCATTCAAGTTCTAGAATTTCCCCGGATTAATCCGGCTAACTGCACCCGGGAATCTCTACCTATCTCTAGGGGCAATTCCCTATTTTTTACGGATTATGTGATGATCCTCTTTGCACCTTAAATTACCTTCTCTCGAACGAATAATTTAAGCAATAAATCATGCATATGGTAGCTAAGCATATGATGCATTCAAACAAGATCAAGACACAAAACGACAATAGAATTAATATGAAAACACAATTTATAACTCAATTGTCATAATTTAGCCTCAACATGGCCTTAGTTCGAAGAATCTATTTCATCATAAAAGATAAAAGATAGGAACTTAAATTAAGATTCATATTCATAGACAAAAACAAATCTAAATCTAAGAAACTCCCTCGTATTTTTGATGATTGAACTTCGATCTTCATCTTTTCCATGCTTCTTGATTTCTTCACCTTCAAAGGTTCTTGATAATCTTCATAACTAATCTAAGGATGATGAAGATGATGATAGGATGTGTTTAGGCTCCCCCAATGGGGAATGTGTTTTCAAGTGTGTTTGTAGGATGGCCTCCAATCCTCCTTTTATAGCCAAAAGAATTCACCAACCAAAAACATGTGCTTCCATTCTCTTTTATTTCCACCTACCATTCTCTTGCTTTCCATCTACCAAGAATGTGAACTACCATTCTCTTGTTTTCCACCTACCATTCTCTTACTTTCCTCCTACCAAGAATGTGAACTACCATTTTCTTGTTTTCCACCTACCATTCTCTTACTTTCCTCCTACCAAGAATGTGAACTACCATTCTCTTGTTTTCCACCTACTAAGAATGGGAGCTGCCACTTTCGTATTTTCCAGCGCAGGGATAGTGTTTTATTCATAAACCTCTCCACAGACCTCCGAATTGGATGATTCAAGTCCCCATGTAAAGATAAGACATAGATCTAAAACGTTGTAGAAGGACACATCATCAAATTTGGTCTCTAAATTTATCCAAATGGCGTTTCAACGTGGAGATTGTTTCTGATTTGGCACCCAGGTGTGCGGAAATGGTACTAAAACATGATCTTGGCTAACTCCAACTTATTTCTTGCTTGTTTGGTCGTGGAGGTGTGAAGCATCTTGGCCTAAATTTGTTTTATAAGTCGTTTTTCAGCCCGTTCTTCGATTGTATCCATTTAAGGTCTGAAATCACTTAATGCACGAATTAAATGCACATGTGGAAAGAATCAAGCGATAAATGAACCTAAAACATAAACGGAAAGGGGCTTAAAAACACGTAAAAACGACTCCTATCAGTTACTAAAATGGGAAATATCAGTTTAAGTCCTGATTTGAGTCTAAAAAAGGTTCTTTATATTCCAGAGTTTAAATTCAACCTTCTGTCCATATCAAAGTTTATTGCAGATAAAAAATGTGTTGCCAGTTGCTATCCTAATATTTGTTTTTTTCAGGATCTTGTGAATGGCAAGATAAAGGGGACTGGTAGAGAAGAAAATGGTCTATACTATTTTTTTTGTAGTACTAATTCAGATAAACATGTTTTACACAATTCCTGTAATGTTTCTCATCTTTCTTCCTATAATTCTGCTGTAAACAATGACACTCTTGTGAGAAATAAAAATATTACTGATTCTCACCTTTGGCATTTGAGATTGGGACATTTGTCTTTTACTAAGCTTACTTTGCTGCCACATATTGGTAAGTCTTTAAGTAATAAGCTAATTCATTGTCTTATATGTCCTATGGCAAAGCATGCTAGAACTTCATTTCCATCTGTTAGAAGTCATTCTACTTCTCATATTTTTGAGATTGTTCATGCTGATATATGGGGGCCATATAAGTCTTCAACTTACAAAAATGAAAGATATTTCTTAACTCTAGTAGTTGATTTTTCTAGAGCTACCTGGACTTTCTTGTTGCAAGTGAAATCTGATATGTTATCTCATTTGAAATCTTTTCTTCAATATGTTACTACTCAGTTTAGTACTTGTGTGAAAGTCTTAAGATCTGACAGAGGGCAGGAGTTTTTAAGTCCTGAAGCTTGTAATCTTTTTAAAATTCTTAGCATTGTTCATCAAACCTCTGTAGCATATTCTCCACAGCAAAATGGCACTGTGGAAAGAAAGCACAAGCATCTTTTGAATGTGGCTAGAGCCACTATGTTTCAGTCACATGTTCCAATAAACTTTTGGGGTGAATGTATTCTCACTACTACTTATCTCATCAATAGAACTCCATCACCTGTTATTAGTGGAAAAACTCTTTTTTCTGTGCTTTTCAAAAGAGATCATTCCTTACTTCATTTAAAAGTGTTTGGTTGTCTTGCATATGCTAAGGTGATTCCTCAAAATGAGAAGTTTATGCCTAGGTCTAGAAGTTGTGTGTTTATAGGTTACTCTGGCTCACAGAAGGCATACAAATTACTAGATCTTAGTACAAATGAGTTTGTTTATTCTAGAGATGTTGTGTTTCATGATGATGTTTTTCCTTTCTCTGTGACAAATCCTACTCCTTGTCAGCTGACTTTTAATGATTCCATAGACTTAAACACTGATTTCACTGACAGTAGTGATTTGTCACCTGATTTACATGAATCTGAAAATCTGCCAGATACTTCTGAACATGTTATTGGAGAATCTTTACATGATTTTGCATGTTTAAGAAGGTCTCACATCCTCCAAATTAGACAAAAGACTATGTTTGTCCTTCTATTACAGGTTCACACTTCTCCACTGCTCATCCTATTACAAACTTAGTGAATTATTCTTGTATTTCTCCAGATTATAAAGCTTTTTTATCTGCTCTTTCTCATGAAATTGAACCTCAAACTTTTGAACAAGCTATAATCCATGATAAATGGAAAATAGCAATGCAACAAGAGATGCAAGCTTTGCACCTCAACAAAACCTGGACTATGGTGGATTTACCTTCAGGTAAAAACCCCATAGGGTGTAAATGGGTATACAGGATTAAATATAATCCTGATGGTTCTGTTAATAAATATAAGGCTAGATTAGTAGCCAAATGCTACACACAGAGAGAAGGCTTGGATTATTTAGAGACTTTTTCTCCTGTAGTAAAAATGGTTACAGTTAGGGCTGTAATTGCTCTTGTAGCTATTAAAAATTGGCCTATTGGTCAACTTGATGTGACTAATCCCTTTCTTCAAGGAGACCTTAATGAAGAGGTCTATATGTATCCTCCACCTGGATCTTGCAATCAGGGGGAGACTAAGGTATGTAGATTGCAAAAGAGCTTATATAGCCTGAAACAGGCTCCAAGACAGTGGAACTTTAAGTTCACTGAAGCCATGAAACAAGCAGATTACTTTTAGTCTTTAAATGACTATTCTCTATTCACAAAGAAATCTGGAAGTGACATTGTTATATTACTTGTCTATGTAGATGACATTCTCATCACAGGTAATAATATTCAAATGATTACTGATTTAAAGCAATTTCTTCAAAATCAGTTTTATATTAAAGATTTAGAAAAGTTAAGGTACTTTCTAGGAATTGAAGTTGCCAGATCATCTAAAGGCCTTGTTTTAAACCAGAGAAAATATGCTCTGGATATGTTAAAAGAACTAGGTATGACAGGGTGTAAGTCCTCTACTGTTCCTGTTGAACCCAACACAAAGTTAACTAGTGTTGAGTTTGATAAAAGTTCTCATGATAAATCCAATATTTCTGATCCTATTCTTGAAGATATTTCTGTCTATCAAAGGCTGGTGGGGAAGCTAATTTACTTAAGCTTTACTAGACCTAATTTGTGTTATGTTGTTCAAAACCTTAGTCACTTTATGCACTGCCCTAAGGTATCTCATCTTGAAGATGTAAAAAAGGTCTTCAGGTATATTAAAGGAACTACAGGGTATGGAATTCTTCTCTCATCAAAGAGCAAACTAAGACTTGAAGCATGGAGTGACTCTGATTGGACTAGCTGTCCAATGAGCATAAAGTCTCTTACTGGATTTGGGATCAAGTTAGGAGATTCTTTACTTTCCTGAAAAACAAAGAAACAAAGCACTGTTTCTAGAAGTAGTGCAGAGGCAGAGTAAATGGCTATGGCCTCTACAACCTATGAAATTGTGTGGATTCAGAGACTATTTGAAGGCCTAGGAGTTACATGCTTAAAACTAACAGTTCTAAATTGTGACAATAAGGCAGCTCTCTACATGTCTTCAAACCCAGTATTCCATGAAAAGACCAAACATCTTGACATTGATTGTCACTTCATCAGAGGGAAAATTCAAGATGGCAGCATTGTTACAGGCTTTGTGAACTCTAATCAACAACTTGCTGATGTTCTTACAAAGCCTTTGTGGAAGTCTTAATTTGAAACACTTGTTGTCAAGCTAGGTGTTTTCAATCTCTTCTCCCACACCAAGCTTGAGGGGGAGTGTCAAGAGGAGTTTGACTTTGGTCAAGATAAGTTAGACCAGGGGTAGTTTAGTAATTAGCTTTGTTTAAGTTAGCCTTTGTAATTGTGTTTAAATAGATGTTAATTCTGTTTAGTTGAAGAAGAGGCTCTGTAATTCAACTCCGGCAGAATACTTTTCATTCAATAATAATTTCAGTTTTATTCTCTTCAAAGTTCAAACATTGACTAAGTAATAAAAACCACAACAAATTCTATACAAAAATGAAGATAGATCTGCATATATTAAAAAATTACATCTAAAATCTATTATCCAAACTTTGTAGAATCAAATAATTAACATTAACTTCCTTTAATTTGCACAAAAAAAAAATCAAATTTTCAAAATTTTAAATGTTCTAACTCAGTTTCTTATTATGTAAAGAGAGTTAGGTTTAATGAGTTAATTAGAAGATTTTGAATTGATTAACATAATATATGTGAATTCATGCTGATATTCCAATTAACTTTATCTTTAGTTGTGATTACGATAAAGTACTTCTATCACGAGGCATTTTTTTTCTTATCACGAGATTGCTATTAGGATCTCATCCAAAAAAAACAAAAGATTGATATTAGGGTTTGTGGTATTACCTTACCTAACTCTCCAACATTTCGGAAATATCTTGATTAGTTAAAAAAAAAAATCTCTTCGGCATTTAGGCTGGGCTTGGCCAACTATTGGAAATTTGATTAACTTGAATTTCTAGTTTTGTTCAAATGTGGTTTTCTAATACATCAAAAAATAATATATCAATAACAAAATATAAAGGTGTTATGTCAAAGTAATCACTAATTAAATATATTAAGTGGTGGTCGTGGATGACAGATCGAGTAAGAAGTTCAAACGTGCACTCACGGAAGTATCTTGAATCTCCACAGCAGTAGGTGGCGGATATCGCCGTGGACCATCGTGACGGAGAAGACATTAACCTAAGTTCTAATCATTGGCAATCGGGCCGCTTGAGAGAGTCATGGCTTACTAAACCCCCACCACCGTATTATCATGGGAAAGGTAAGCTGACAACTGACGCTGGAGATATCCATATGGAAATAACGAAACCAGTGGATGAAACCCAAGCCAAAACCCTAACTTGGCCAAACATGAATGTGACAGTCGAGGAGTGGCAAAAATACGCAACACCATACATGCGAGCCCTTGTGGTGAAGGTCTTAGGCAGGAAAATCAGGTCCAATACTCTTCGACAGCGATGAAGATCATGTGGCAAGTTAAATATGATCTGGATCCCGTTGACCGAGGCTATGACTTCTACATGATTTGGTTCTTCTCCAAAGTAGCTTATGAAAGAGTTTTACACAGAGGACCATGGATTGTCATAGGGCACTATCTGACAGTACGTAAGTCGTACCCTGAATTTCAACCGAAAACAACACCCATTACCTCAATGGTTGCATGGGTACATTTCCCTAATCTACATATTGAGTTCTTTCATCTAGAGGTGTTAAAAGGACTGGGGTCGCTGATAGGAAAAGTCATCAAAGTGGATATAAATACTGAACAATCAATCCGAGGTAAATTAGTTCGTATCGGGATTGAAATTAACTTGTCTTTACCACTGATGCCATTTGTGTGCATTAATGGATGTCCACAAGTGGTGGAATTTGAAGGACTATATTTGGAGAATTTTGAGTGGAGCTTATGGACACAGAAAAGAGACGTGTGGAAAGAATGACGACACAAATAAAACTACATCTGGCCCACCTCTTGTGAACCAAGGACAATCAACGACTACTATTCCACCACAAAATGACCTTTCCTATGGTCCATGGATGCTGGCACCAACTCGCCAAAGACCCATTGAGAAGCACAAACATTGGAGAAAATAAGTGGAACTCGGGGGGTGGTGTGAATACACATAGTAAGAAAGACTCACCAATGAATTCATAGCGGTAGGAAGCGTGACAACTAGATCACAGGTTCAGTGACGCAAACGGGAAACAAAAAGAAGGCAATGGTGGTTACTGACATGAACACAATAATGATCTCGGGTGGTTCATGTTTCACCATCTTGGTCGACGAAGAAGAAGAGACGGACGGAAATATCCAACATGAATCATCGAACACACGTCGGGTTCACTAGTGGCACAAAATCTCCAACGCATGGCAAAGTCAGGGAAAATGATAATGTAACACGTCCTCCAATAGGGAACAAGGAAAATCAAAATCTCTCTGTCAACTTGACACAAGTTACTCCAATTGAGAATGGTAATACATATCAAATTAATAACAATAATAGCATTACATCCAACACAATATCACATAACTCACCTACACAGCAAACTATCACTCACGCCCAGCCCCTTATGCGCTCGGTTTACCCCCCACCCCATTTTGGTTTATCACAGGCCGACCAATTATGGACCAGTTACGAGGACCCCAAGTCCCCCAAACCAGTGTGGTCAAGGGATAGACGATAACGCTTTAGCGTAGGAAAGCAACCGAGTGTCTTGGGAATCGGGCATGGATATGTCTAACGACTTAGCTAGTTCAATAATGGGAGATCGTGTACCCCCTCGAGGTTAGATTCTTTGTCTTTCCTCTTTGTTTAACTTATTCTAATGAAGCCTATTTTTTAGAATTATAGGGGTGCCGACAGCCCTACGTTTGTTAATGTTTTAATGGAAGTGCATAGGAATTATAATCCGGTAATTCTTGTACTTTTGGAGACTAAGAATCATAGTGACAAGACCACAACAATTATGAGACGTAGTCGTTTTGATAAATTAGAGAAAGTAGAAGCGCATGGTTTTTCGGGTGGAATTTGGGTTTTTTGGAATTCGGGCAAAGCATCTCTTGAATTTGTGGAAGCCAATGATCAATGTATCACATCAATCATGGGATAGATTGGGGAGTTCGGTTGGTTACTTTCAGCTATTTATGAGAGCCCCTAGTTGGAGAAACGAGATAGTCTTTGGGCACATATTAAACAATTAGCTACGGGTATTCAGGGCCCTGTGGATGTTGGCTGGAGATATGAATGTGGTGATAGAAAGATCCGAGAAATCAAATAGTACTCCAGTTGAAAAGTATAAATACAGGAAATTCATGGACTTTGTGGATAATAGAGGGCTTATTGATCTCAAATTTTCAAGGCCACCTTACACTTAGGCGAAAGAGGGTAATTCATTACTCCAAGAAAGGTTGGACAGAGTTATCTACAATAGTGAGTGGCGAGTAGCATTCCTGGCAACGACAGTGACTCATCTGCCATGAATTGCTTCTGACCATTCACCTCTTCTTATGGACCTTATCTTATATGCGGATCGACCAACTCAAAATTGAGTTTTTCGGATGTAGACTGTATGGTTTCTAAATAATCTTTTTCAGCGTATGATTCAGGAAAATTGGCCACGGGGAGGGGATCATTCTATTTTTGAACAGCTACAGAAAATCTGAACAAAAATGGATACATAGAATAAGTCAGTCTTCAGGAATATTTTTCACAAGAAGAGGGATCTAGAGGCAAGGATCAGTGGAATACAGAGGGCTCAGGCAGCTTAGTTCAATAGATTTCTCCATAAATTAGAGGTGATATTGTTGACTTAATATCAAGACACGCTTCGTTAAGAAAAAATTTTGGGAAACAGAAGTCGAGAGTTCGATGGATTCAGTTAGGAGATCTAAACACACGATTTTTTCATACTGCCGCCAGAACTAAACAAAGTCGGGCTCAGATCCATGGGCTATTTCGTGATGATGGAGCATGGGAAAATAATGACCTAACACTAAAGCAGATGGCAGCTGACTTTCATCAGGAATTATATGGTTTGGGGACACTAGTCGCTGATTACATTGTGACGCCAAATTTCCCGACATTGAATAATCAACAAACTAAAATTTTCGAGCTACCAGTCATGAAAGAAGAAGTCCGTCAAGCCTTGTGGGATATGTATCCTACAAAATCCCTTGGGCCAGATGGTATCCAGCCAATATTCTTTCATAAATGCTGGGAGTAGGCGACGTTGTGACCACCACGGTAAGTTAAGCATTCCAAACAAGTATGATAGATACTCGTATTACTGCGTCTCTCATTGTGTTAATCCCTAAATAAAGTAATCCAACACATTTAACAAATTTCCATTCAATCAATCGTAGTAATGCTATTTTTAAAATAATCACCAAAACAATGACTAAACGGCTGTGCAATATGATGGAGAATTTGATTCCTCAAATCCAAAATAGTTTTACAAAGGGACGTCAAACTATCGATAATATAATCATCACTCAAGAGGTTATTCATAATCTCCGAGTGATAAAGGGTAAAAAAGGTTTTTTCAATGCAAAACTTGACTTTGAGAAAGCTTATGACAGAATTGATTGGCAATTTTTAGAAAATGTGTTGCGTGAAATGAATTTTTGGAAATGAATTAGCCTTATTTTGGAATATACCATAGCAGCTAAACTATCCCTCCTTTGGAATGGTGTAGCAACGGAGTGGTTTAGTCCAAAATGAGGTTTGAAGCAAGGGGACCCCCTTTCACCTTATCTATTTGTGTTTAGAGAAACTCAGTAAAGTAGTGAGGTGGGGGTGTTGGAAGTCGGTTCTGACATCTCGAAATGGGCCCCGGGTTATCTCAGCTAATGTTTGAAAATGACTTAATCCTTTTTCGAGAAGCGTCTGAGACTCAAGCTGATAACATTATCCAAACGCTCCAGTCCTATTGTGCTATGTCGGTTCAATCAATGAGTTTACATAAATCTAGGATCTTTTTGTTAGCTAGCATGGAGAGATCTCGAGCTCGAGAAATAAAAAAGCGAGCCAATATGAGCATTACTCGGGATTTAGGGAGATATCTCGGGGCACTACTTCACTATAAACGGGTCTTAAAATGGGATTATAGATTTCTTGTGCACAAGGTTAGGAAACGTTTGAAACGATGGAAGAGGAATCAATTATCTTTGGCTGGATGGATGACTTTGATAAGTGTGTAACGTCTACCATGCCTTCATACTACTGTTGGGGTTTCGTTCGAAAAAGCGGGGCATCCCCAAATCTTAATATGATTAAGACTCGGTTTCCTATTATTCCACATCTCATGCGGAGTTTCAGGAACGGATTTGGAGGAACATCTGTTCAAAACATGAGCAGCGGTAAGGAGCGCGTATCCCCACAACGAAATGGGTAAATCAGTGTAACTAAGCATGGAACGAACCATGTCCAACAGTGTTCGATTCCTTCGCTCGGCTACTCCATTCAGTTGAGGAGTTGCTGGTGGTGTTAGTTGTAACATTATTCCTTTTTGTCTTAGGAATTCATCAAACTCGGCACTCATATATTCTCCTCCACGATCCGATCGTGGAGTTTTTATATTTTGCCCAGTTTGATTTTCTACTAAGGCCTTGAACTCTTTGAATCTTTCAAAGGATTCAGACTTTTGCTTCATCAGATACACTAGAACAAATCTTGAATGGTCGTCAGTGAAAGTGATGAAGTAGTAGAAACCTTCACGAGCCATTTCTCCAAATGGTCCGCAGACATCGGTATGCACTAATCCTAAGACTTGCGTAGCCCTTTCAAAAGTCCCTGTGAAGGGGGATCTAGCCATCTTGCCTAAGAGACATTATTCACATGTAGGAATAGGGTCCGACCCTAGTGAGCTTAAAAGCCCATCTTTTTCCATTTTGTGGATCTTGTGCTCTCCGGCATGGCCTAGTCTAAGATGCCGCTTGAGTCTTAAGTTAGTTTCTTGCCTACCACGTTCACTTGTTACAACATTAACATCAGATGAATTACGGACATTTAAATAATACAAACCATTAACTAAACATGCATTGCCAACTAATTTATTTCCATAATAAATGTCGCAATTTAATTTAGAAAAACGGAATGTATATCCAATCTTAAGTAAGATAGGAATAGATACAATGTTCTTAAACCCCTTGGGCAAAATCAAAACATTATCTAAAAACAGTAAATGTCCAGAATTCAAATAAAGAGAAGTAGATCCGATCCTAGTAGCTGCAATGCTTTCCCCGCTGTCTACTTTGATCATCACTTCTTCTCGGCCCAGCTTTCTACTTCTCTATAGATCCTGATCCAAACAACAAACATGGCCACTAGCCCCTGAGTCCAGAATCCATGAAGTAGAAAATATGGTCATAGAACAGTTAGTTTCAAAAACAAATAGTTCCATACCTTGTGCACCTTTGCCTAATTTGGGACAGTTTCTCTTCCAGTGGCCAAGCTCACCGCACTCGAGACATCTATCCATTTTCTTAGGTCCTTTGATCTTACGGCCATGTCCTAACTTCTTTGAAGTTCTTATGGATACTTTCTTTTGCCTTTTCCTCTTTCCATCACGTTGATCATCAAATGTATCATTCGTTAAATAGATAGAAGAATCCCTCTTCTTGTTCGTCCTAATACGAGCTTGTTTGATTTCAAGCTTCTTAGTCAACCCAGCTAATGAACAATCGATATCATTGTTATCAAAGTTGATGATGAAGTAGTAGAAGGAGTCAGGGAGCGATTATAAGATGAGATCAACTTGCAGATGAATATCCATATAGAAATGCATTGACCGAAGTCTTTCCATTAGGGTCATCATCGTGAGAACATGGTCTCCCACATTCTCTTCCTCTCTCATCCTCGCTCTGAAGAGTTCTTTTGATATAAAATATCTTACAGTGCTACCGTGCTCTCCAAACATTTCTTCCAGGTGAAGAATTATGTCCCTTGCATTGCTCATTGTGTCATGTGAACTTTGCAGCTCACTACACATTGAGCAAAGAATGTATCCTCTAGCTTTATAATTGTCACAAGTCCAATTAAAGTGAGCCAGTTGAACCTCTTCATCCTCATTCCTCTCAGGAATTACAGGACGATTTGTTTCCAACACATATTCAATCGACTCTTCACTCAGGACATTTCTTAAGATCGCTAGCCATTGTATATAGTTGGGACCAGTCAGAACATTTCTTTCAAGTAATTTCATAAGTGGGTCTGTCATATTTGAGAGAGGTAAACGAGAATCCCACACTCCCATGTGAAAATCGGGAATCATCATTGGCATCGATTCCATAGCAGGTATTGAGGTCCTCAATTAATTAAATAGGTTGCAACCTAATCGGTTTCTGGCCCAATAATTATTTGAAGTGATATCTAATATCAATTTATCCAATAAATGTTTCAATACGTTTCCCCATAGTTCACCAAACCGCAACACATCCGATTTCTAGGTTCGTGAACTACCCGAGTTTATCCCACTAACTCCTATAATCTAGCATTTGAATTTCACCTTGCAACCGAACAAGTTTCTGGGGTGAAATATGTTTCGATTAAGGCATTTGCATGCACTTTATAAAATTTCAAATTATTTCTAAATATATAACCCCTATAACTGGGAAGTATTACACATTTATAGTAATTCTAATTTTAAAAATGTTAGGAAATTTCATGTTAGATGTTTTGATGATGACAAGATAGGATTCAATGTTAGACCCCAAATAAAATGTAAGTTTATGCTTTCATAGATCATTGTATAAAGCGTTCTATAGAGTTTGTAATTTTGTTTAGGCTTGTAATTTTTATCCTCATAGATTTTAGACTAAGTCTTAGCGACTGAATCAATAATAGAGTTCTAGGTGAGTCTATTTGAGAAGAAGTTGAAGACCAGCGTCTGAAGTCAAGTGAAGATGAAGATTTGTCTTAAGCGTCTGTCAAACGCTTAAGAGTCTATTTCAGGAGTTATGAATCAAGCGTTCGAGAGAATGTTCTTAGCGCCTAGGTAACTCTAAAAGACTATTCTAGGAGTGTTGATCCAAGCACTCATTCACTCAAGCGATTCACCTGAAATACATCCTCAAGTCATCCAATCATTCAACGGACATTTATTTCCAACGGGAAATAAATTCAAATGCATTCAATGCCTGATAAGTGCATTAAATGTGACAAGACAATATGACTTGTGGACAAGCCACCTTTTGACTGGACTGTCAGCTTTTCAAAGTTCAAACCTGCTCCTGTCCAATCGGAATCAGTAGAAATTAAGGAATGTCAGAAAAGGGACTATTTGTGCTCAATTGTGTCCAACGGACAAATCCCAAGAAACCTTATAAATAGTACCCTTCAGCAAAACCTTGTGTGTGACGTGAAAGAGAGCTGAGAAATAATTTGAGAGAAAAAGCTTCCAAACTCCATAGCCAATTGGAATTCAAGAAAGTTAATTCTTTCAACAAGCAGTATTTTTGTGTAAGAGAAGCTTGTTGAAGAAGATCTTTCTTGAAGCTCCAATATCCTTAAAGCTTCTCAGATACATTCCAAAACAGTCACCCGATATCTCAAACATCTTCCAAGAAGAACTCTAAAATACTATTGAGATATCCCAAGTTGTTTGAACTTCCCAACATCAAACAAACCTGTTACAATAAACCCTCAACACCTTTCATCTGAGTGAGAAAGATTGTTGACTTCCACAAGCAGTATTTTTGAGTAAGAGAAGCTTGTTGAAGAAAGGTCTCTATTGGAGCTGAAGTCTGTGTGATCAAGGAGCTCGAGATCGTCTTTCCAGAAGTAGAGGATTGAAGTGGCTTGTAGAAGAAATCTGTGTGACCAAGGATCTCAAGTCATCCACATCCATTGCTTTCTTTGTCCCTAATTTGTAGAAGATTCTGTGTGATTCTTTGAGGATCATTTTAGTGGATTGCCTTTGAGTGCAAAGGAGAAGAAGGACGTAGCTGGGATTACACCACCCAGTGAACCTTACAATTTCTTGTGTCACTTTACTGTTTTAATGATTTACATTGCATTTGCATATTACATCTCTTAAAGGCTTTAAAACAGTTAAGCGACTATTTGCAAAAAGTGAACGCTAAGCTTTCAAAACAGACTTAAGCGCTTCGCCAAGCGCTAAAGCCCTCAGAGCGTTCAAAACCTATTTAAAAGGAAAGCAACTAAAGAAAAACTTTTGTAACGCTAAAACATTTTCAAATAGAAGACTTTAAAATACTTCCGCTGTGCTAACCCTGATTAAGTGATCTAAGCGTTACCCTACTTTGGTAATAGTTGAAATCACTAAGTCTAAGTTAACTTTATCAAAACGGTCTTCGAGTAAGCGACTAGTCAAGCGCCTACACTTGTAAGCGACTAGTCAAGCGATTACTATCCTTAAGCGTTCAAAAGAAATTTTAATACGAAATTTTGTGAAGTCGAAAAAGGACTTCAGGGTCTATTCAACCCCCCCCCCTTCTAGACCCTTTCGTATGCCATTGTGGGACCTACAAAAAAGCTTAGTGGAGGGTGAGGATATCAAACATCATTTTCTAACTCGGTATAATTTATTTGGGAGAATTTAATTCGTCAAAAGATTTTGGTCTCACTTTGCACATTATTCAACTTATATAGCGCTTTATTTTATATTGATCATGCATAAAAATACTACTAATAATCATGTCTTTCAATATAAATAAACACAGAATTTAAATAAATGAATAAATAAATTCATCACTTGATCATGGATTTTTACTAGAAGGCCCGAGCCAATGGGCCATCACAAAAGGCATAGATTAAACCTATTAAACATTCATGGGCCTTTTGACTTTATCAACTTTGAACTATTTTATCTCGATTCCTAAAACAACTCATGCATTATTTCTAAGAATATAATAAATAGCTTCAAATTTGATAACCCATAAAATTAAAGGTAAAACATATAATTCTAAGTCCATGATTAGTGTTTTAATCACATAAGACATGCTCGCATCAATTAATACATGCTCGCAACATTTAATACATGCTCGTAATATTCAATCACTTATGTTGATTATTAAAATTTTAGTCCAACTAAAAAGTCTTTTATAAAATTCCTTATGATTTCACATATTCACTATTTCAATTAAAATCTTTCTAGTCCAACTAGATGACTTAGATGTACGAAATTAAGAATTAATTGCATCTACCTTTAATTAAAATAATATGAACACATAAAATATGGAATTCTATATTTTATTTTAATATAATTTAAAGCCATCAAAAATTGAAAATACTTTTATTTGATCAAAAAATTAATTATAAATCTCTAAGAAAAATAATTTATATTCCTTATTCAAAATGAAGTAATTTCCAAGTCGAGGAAAAAAATAATAATATTTAATCCATAAATCAATTATTAATCTCCAAGAAAAATAATTATTTAGTTCTAATTAAATATTATATTTCAATTAATCTCATTGGACTCGATTTCATCAAACCCAAGTCACCATCTTTTTGGTCCACTAGGATTCAATTTAATTGGGCTCAAAATAATTAATTAGAACAACATTCACGTTTATTAATTTCTTATTGGGCTAAATTTAATTTAAGTCCAAATCACCAATCTAATTGACCCATTTAGATTTAATTAGATTAAGTCCAAACTAATTAACAAATCGAAATTGGATAATTTTCAATTAGGCTGATTCAAAATTATTCGGTTCATCATCCTTTTGATCCAACCAATTAATTAAAATCACCCAAAATTCAAAAATCAATTTTCTCCCAAACATAGCCTGTTTTACGACCCGAATCCATGACCTAGATCAACGAATTGGGTATCCAAACCCACAACCCGTCGGGCCACGGTTAAGACCCGACGGGCCGTGACTGGGCAGGGCTGGGCCGTTCCGCTAAATAGCGCGCGAATAGGGCGCGCACGTTGCTGCGCGCATTTTTCTCGCGGCTTTCGAGCCCTGTTTTTCCTCAGTATTTTTCAATTTTCAATATCATCAAATATCCTCAGATTTACAATAACTAAAAATAAAAAAACTAGGCAAAAAACTATAAAACGCAGAATTAAAAAAAAACATATAAACATGCTTCAAAAACACATAACATGCAATTCTCAAATCATGTAAACAAGATCAAATATGCAAATCAGAGATTGGCTCTGATACCACTGTTGGGGTTTCGTTCGAAAAAGCATAACTCAGCGGAAGGGATTTCAAAAATTAAAACGAAAACCCAATTGGTACTCTAATTCGCATAATTGAATCTAAAAACGTATAACGAATAAAACTTACTCGTTAATATGAATATGATGATGGAGAAAAACTTGTTCTTCTCCAAACTCGAAATATTGAAGCTTCCAAATTTTCAATCCTTTGATTTGATTCTTCAAACTTGAACTTGATCCGAACAACGAAAATACGTCGTTTCTAAATCGTCACGTACGGATCAACAAACGAAAAATCCCCTTTCTTCTTTCTCTATGGTCGACGGCTAGGTATAGAGGAGGGGAGGAATATTTTTCTTTCTTTTGAGAGTTATGAGAGTTGTGTATTCTTTTTCTTTTTTGTTCTAAGTCAAAGAGTCCTTATATACCTCATGACTTATTGAACAAGTCAAAACAAAAGAGCCCTAATATGTGGCCTCTCAAAGACGCCACTTTAAGGCCTCATAGGTGTCCAACTGGACTCCTTATTTAGCCCCGGGATTTGTTTTGTTTAATTAATTTCTTATTTCAACTAATAATTTATTATATCCAATAAATAAATTAATTAATAAAATAACCAAATAAATTAGATAAATTAATTCATTAATATATTTCACAAGGAAATTAATTAATAATTAATCTTATCATTATAATTAATTTTTTCATCTAATGAATAATTAATTATTTAATTTATCCAATAAATTTAATTCTTTGTCAATCCTTTAGCGTGACTCTTTAGGTTCATTTCGTTTGGCAATGAGAGGAAACCAAAGGAAGTGGGTAACACCTATCCAGTCACGTGGCCCACTTCGTAACCCAAACGAAAACGAATGATAGGATCATTCTGAAACCTTCCAATCGTAAATACCGTATATGTATAAACCCTTTGTTCACGTTCCCCGGTCAAGTGAGAGTCATGGTTATGTCAAACTCATTGGACTTGACCATATGTATAAATCATAATAAATACGAGATCATTCAGATCTATTTACTGCCAAGCACAATCGTCTCGTTTGCTTTGGTCAAAGACTTTGATCTCTATTTATCTATAATTACATAAGGTACATATTCATTCACTTATGAGAAAACAAATCCCATATCAGATATCTGCTAAGATTACCACTTGCCCATCAAGTCCGCATTTCGAGGTTGACCCCACCAAAAGGTGAATTGGGTCTAACTACTCTAGTGAAAGACTTGACGTCACAAGTGCATCTTCAGCCTGATACTTCAGGTCAAAGGTTCACATATACCTATTACGCATAATCAGTTCCGTCATCGATAGTCTCAAAGTGAAAACCCATGTGACAGAACCGATGTGTGTCGTGTTCGAACATATCAGTTCCATTGACGTGTCTACAATCTTAATCTCCTATCATCGCATGATACCAAACAGGCACTCCCACGTCGGAGCTAAGATTGTACAAGTATTCGAAGTCTTTATTTGTCCATTAAAGACTTCATATTACTTGCGAATTTATTTTAGTAATCAAGATCGATCTCTCTAGTGCCAATCTTCCTATCCCATAAGAAGTAGAGGGATCGCACTGAAAACATGGACAAAACGTTTTACACAACTTATAGATGCAGATAAGAATTAAGTGAAAACTCAATAATGCTTTTTATTTACGAAGAGTTTAAGTTCAATACAAGATATATGCCCTATATATTCTATCATCTATGGTGTCTGAGGGCATAATCCTAACAACTACATGCAGACGTGTCTTCTTACAGCTAGTATTTGTAAAAAATTGAAAAAGAAAATAGGAGATTCTTGTGGGGCGGTTCAGATGAGGTATGGAAGATCTATCTTGTTGCATTGACTAATGTGTGTCGATCAAAGATACATGGAGGTCTCGTCCTACATTGTATACGGTTAACTAATCAAGCATTTTTGGGCAAACTCGGGAGGCAAATCATTTCCGACGAGCATAGGCTTTGGGTCCAAGTGCTAAGGCATAAGTATCTTTATGTCAAAGGCAAGGGCTCGTAGCGCTACATCGCACACATGGAAAAGTGTACAGGTGGGCTTACCAATTATAAAATTGGGTATAAAATTGAGATTAGGACGGGGCTCTAAAATTAGATTTTGGCGAAACCATTGGATATGATCTCAACCACTTGTGCAGCGGCTGGACGTGGATCCCCTTACGGATGACATGAGCCAATTGGTTGATAGCTACTAGACGCCACAGGTCAGATGGCATTGGGAGAAGCTAGATGGAGTTACCAAGGAGAATCGAAATGAGCTCGACGGGTGGAACTTAGATGAAACGGTTCACATGGAGGGTGTGGCAGTTTGGAAATTTTCAGCTAGTGGAAAATACTCTTGTAAAAGTGCTTATGAGCAGCTTTTTATCGAGACTTCTCAAAACACTAATACGGATATGCGAGATTGGAAACGACTTTGGAAAGTGAAATTGGCTCATCGAAGGAAATTCTTCCTATGGCTTACGCGTCATAATAAAATTCTTACTAATCACACTTTGGTCACGCACGGGATTGCATCGAGTGAATTATGCTAAATTTGTTAGAAAGAGGAGAAAACAGTCCTCCACGCCTAACGTGATTGTCCTCGAGAAAATCATGTGTGGCGTAGATTGGTAGACACTCAGTATCATCCCAATTTCTTTTCTAGGTCTGACCCCAATTGGCTGGATTGGAACCTCAAGACATCTGTGCAGGTATGAATGGAGTTTACATTGGGGTATCACTTTTACTAAAACACTTAATTTCTTGTGGTAGGATGGGAAAGAGAGACGTAATACCACTGATGACATGTTGGCTATTTAGCGTCGGGTGGAGGAAGCCCTTCGGCTTCAGTGTAAAGGAATTGATGGTAATGTAATTGACGGGAATGTAATTGACAGATATATAGAGTGATGGAATTGGTACGACCATTCGAGTAGGATGGTCTCCACTTGCAAGAGAAAAATCGAAAATCAATGTAGACGATGCAGTCCATGGGGGGGCAAACTCCAAAGCAACGAGGTGAGGGTTGGAGGAGTTATTCATGATCCCTTACTGGTTCCAGGGATTTCGCAGTTGTATTAGCAATGTTACGCCTCTTGAAGTTGAGTTGACAACAATTTTACTGGATCTTGGGATGGCTCGCGAGCTTAAACTAATAAATGTGATCCTCGAAACGGATACTAAAGAGGCCATTACAAGCATTTGCAGGGGCACCGTGACACACCACCAATTTGCTCTATTTGAGCAAATCAGACTAATTATAGCAGTGGATTCGCATATTAGCATTGTGCATGTTTTGAGAGAAGCCAACTGAGTGGTAGATGGTCTCGCCAATGAAGGTTTTCAGCACACTCTACATGTGGTCCATTCCCCAAGTCCAAATTTGTGCAGTAGTTTGGAGCAAGATCGGAATGGCCTAACTTAGCTAAGACGAACAGCTATTACTTCGGGTTTGTCAGGCTAGTTCGTTAGGGTCCCCCCTTCTCTTTGCAATCAAAAAAAGAAAAATATATTGAGTGATAATAATTTTCATAAAAAAATAATTTTTAAATGTTTAGCGGTGTGATGCCCCAAATTATTGTCCCACATAAAATAATGATTAGAAAATGAATTTTTTTATGAGCGGAAACTTATGAATTCAAGTGTAATAATTGATATTCATTTTAGGTTGTGGTTTAAATGTCCAACTCAAAATTATGCTTAGTAAGTTTGGAGACACGCATCGCGTACAACGCCCTACAGGCCTAGGGCGTGACAAATGGTATCAGAGCCATTCGTCGGCCGGAGTATTGAGAGCTAAGTGCTACATGGTGCGGGAGCCACCTCTTGAGGTTGAGGCACAAAGTGCTACGCACGTAGGATCCACCTCTTGAGCCCGTGGGAGCCACCGCTAGAGTCCCGAAGCCTGATGACGGATCCTAGACTAAGTCTCGTCGCAACAAGGACATCGCATTCTGAAGGGGAGGTGATTATGATTCCGCCGAACATTGTCCCACATGGGATACTGAATAGAAAATGAAATAGTTTATAAACAGAAGCCTATGAATTCAATTGTAGTAATGAATATTCATATTGGGTCGTGGTTTGAATGCACAACTCAAGGTCACACTCAGTGGGTGTAGAGGCACCCACCGCGTCCAACGGGCTCGCGGGCATGGGGCTTGAAAAGTAATGGCATGATTAGTATATAAATTGTCACTCATAAAGATTAGTGACAAAGAAGTTATTGTCAGTCTTGATAATTAATTATATTGATATATTTTTAGTGATACCTTAATGACTATGCATAGTAGTCACTATATTTGTGTTGTTAATAAATGTAGGGATAATTACACTCACACCCCCTCAATGATAGGGTAATTACACAAACTTCCTCTCACTAATTGATAATTACAAACACGTGTTTGTAATTATCAATTAGTGAGGGGAGGTGAGTGTAATTACCCCATCATTGAGGGGGTGTGAGTGTAATTATCCCATAAATGTATGTCACTAATTGTAATTTGTAATTGGTAGCAACTTCAAAGGAATTTTTGTAGCAAAAAATCATTATTGTGACAAGCAAAAATTATTGTCACTCGTTGTATATATATAGTGATAATTTGACAATTAACATTGTTATTTCACATTTTATCACTAATATTATATTTTGTTGTAGTATACCACAAAATTTCCATATAATGTTATAAAGGAGTTAGAAACTCATCAAATGGACATTTACAATTCATATACAGGTTTTAATTTCTCAATGGCCAACCCAATCGGACTCTATAATATATAGAAGTTCGGAAAGTAATAAGGTAAAATGTACAGTTGGATCGGGTTAAGTATAGCTAAGAATTTTACCTATGAGAGTGAATTCGTGATTGTTCATAATCTTTTAGGGCATTTAATTTACTCGATATCGTTGTGTCACGGACCCTCTACTTCAGTTTTTCCCAGTACAAAATCTAATCATTATTTTATGAAAGTACCCTATGTGCTGAAATTACTAAAGCACCCTTGTGCTTGAACTTTTTATTTTTTTAAAAGATAAATTAAAATTCATTTTGAGTTGATTACACATTTTCTTTTTAGGCAGATTTCATACATAACTTTAGACATTTATTATTCTTATGGGGGATAAATTCAAATATGGTCCCTGAGGTTTCAATTGATTCTCAAAATAATCGCTAAGGTTTTTAATTTTATCAATATTATTTTTTTAACCAAATTTCATTAGCAAATTCCAACAAATAAATGTATTCTTTTCTAGATTACTAAATTACCCTTATATAAGATTATTTAGTGTGACTACCATTTCTTTTTCTTAAATTTTTAATGAATTGGAAAAATTAACTAATCAAAAATATGGTTCTTCTATTATTTATTTTCCTTCCTTTAACATCTCTCTCAACCCATTTTTGTTTTTTCTCTTTAATTACATCATTTAATCTTAACTTTTGTTATCTTTCTCTTATCATAAATCTCAATAAACACATTAATTCATTAAAGAATTGCAGTATCATAAAAGAATAAATAATTACTATCAATTTTGTACTTTAAAATTTAACCTTATAAATAAATTGTGATAATATCACTAATGTATGTATTGCTTTAAAAGTAGATTAAGTAGTGATGTACATTATCTTGTAACATTTTTATCAGCTTTAATTGATTATTTTCTATCTTCGATAATGGTCAATATCATGAAAAAAAATTTTAGAGGTATCACATTTCTTTTCTAGGTACGAAAATATATATCTAAGTATAATATATCTTGGCATAGGATTTTAAATTGTATCGTAAAAACTATTTAGCATCTTTTAAATTTTTTCAAATGAAGAAAGATTAATATTTAATTTACACAATAAAGTACATTTAGTACTCTATTTTTTTTGTCTTAATTAACATTAGGTTATTCAATCTTGAAAAAGATACTATTTTTGAGTTTTTAAGTAAAATATTCAATTATGAACTGATTAAGTAGTATATGTTAGAGTAGAAATTATATTTAAGTATAATTTAATATCAAATTTCCTTAAAATAATGTAATTAAAGACAAAAGAAAATGGGGAGAGAGAGATGTTAAGGATGGAAAATCATATTTTGGTTGGTTAATTTTTTCAACTCTTAAAAAATTCAAGAAAAAAAAAGGTAGTGGCACTAAATAATATTAGATGGGGGTATTTTAGTAATCTAAAAAAGAATATCTTTATTTGTTGAAATTTGCTAATGAAATTAGTCAAAATGATAATATTGACAAGAATTAGTTGAAATCACATGGACCATATTGAATTTTTCCCATTCTTATGGTAATCCACATATAAATTTCAACTACCCACATTTAATTAAATTTTACAACATGATATGACAACTAATTGATATATTACTTCAACATATCATATTTCATAACCCTTTCTAAAACATAAAACAAAGATGTTGGGAAAAATTCATTTTTGGTCTCATGCAATTTTGTGCATTTCAATTTTAATTCTATTGATTGCAAGGTTTAGTTACATAGGACTAAAAAAATTGCACTTTTATCGTCTATTTTTTTATCAAAAAAAGGGATTGGTTTGCACGTGCCGTTATGTCTAAAAAAAATACATGAATTTTTTTATTTTTGGTCTCATGATTCCGGGCATTTCAAATCAAGTCCTATTAGATTTAAAGTTGCAAATTTAGTTACATATGACTAAAACAATTGCACTTTTGGTCCTAGTAGTGTACTTTCCTACCAGGAAAAAAAAAAGGAGTGATTTTCATGCATCGTCAAGACTAAAAATGATACAGCATAATTCAAAATAAATTCTAAATATAACTAAATGCAAAATACAAAAAAAAAGAAGGTAAATTGAAGAAGGCGTCTTCTTCTACCTACAATCTAGCTACCACAGCCATGAACCAATACCCTCAACCTCCGTTGCCCGCTTCGACTCCACCGCTCCCTAAAACCCTATACTAGTCGCATCCCCCGTCCCCCCTAAACGGCCAGAAACGCCACACCATTGATACATAACTAAAAATGTAATTTTCTCCATGATTGCTTACATATTATCAACATCATTGAGAAAAGTTTATTTTTGGTCACACAGGACTTCGAGCGTTTTAATTTTAGTCTCATTGGACCTAAAGTTGCAAACGTAGTTATGATGCACCCAAAAAGTTGCGCTTTTTGGTCCAAACGTTAAAAAATAGAGGAAAAATGGCATAGGGCACTCACACGTCATTAGTTGTTGAATTTGGTCGCATAGGACTTCACGCATTTCAATTTTAATCTCATTAAACTGAAAAAATTGCATTTTTTGTCTCATTAAAAAATGTACAAAAGATATACAAAAAGTGGCATATAGTATTCACACGCCGTTAGTTGCTGAATTATTAGAAAAACAATTGGCAAATGTAGTACTGTAACTTTTGCTTTTACTCAATTTGAAGATAAATTTGGTCAAAAAGTTTTAATTTTCAAAATAGTCACATGATCGGCGTGACATTTAATGATAGGGGTTTCTCAAATTTGAAGGAAAAATCACCATTACATGATAAAAAAGCATTTTATTATATAATTTGAAGGAATAAAATTCAAACTTCTATAAGATTAACATGCAGTTTTAGGTCAGAATTAATTAGGAGAAAGTAGCGATTTTAGTTTGTATTAACGAGAATTACAATTTTTGTCCTCACATGCATGACACGTGTTATTTTATGTCTAAAGTTGTAAGGTTGTGTTTGTTTTTGTTTTAAAACAAATTTTGGCCAAAATTTTTAGCCAAAACTTATTTGCTTTATGTTTTTTTTACCAACAAGGATTTTTTTTTGTCAAAAAATTGTCAGCTATTGTCTACATATTTGTGTCTACTAATTACATCAACTATAATATATATATATATATATATATATATATAATCATAATATTACAATCATTTAAAACTTATATTATATTATATTTTTCAATCATTAACTAATTATAAACACAACTTTTCAGACAAAAACTTATATGATTTGACTGTTACAGTAATTTTTGTCTCTTCTGAAAATAAAATCAAATGCAAAACCAAACACATTTTCATCAAAATACACAATTCCCAATAAATTTTTTCACCAAACTTTTCAACGAAAAAACCCCAAAATAGAAACAAACACTGCCTAAATTCCTCAAATTGAGATGGTCACCTCCCAAGACACACCACTTGTCAGTCATTTTTTTAATTTAGTGAGCAATTTATCCTTAAATAAAAAGATAATTTACTTAAATTATCAGTCACTTTAAGGGAAAATTAAATAAAAAATATTAAAAAAAATGAAAAATCAGAAAATACCCCAAAAAGTGGAGGAAATCAGTATTTGGTATGTTACGACATAGGCTATGTCGTAACACGTGTATTACGACATAGGCCATGTTGTCACAAAGCAAATATTTTTTTTTTTATAAATCCAGTGTTACGACATAGGTTATGTCGTAACACAATATTTCATATATTTTTTTAAATAAATTAATGTGTTACGACATAGCTTATGTCGTAACACAATATTCTTTTTTTTTTTTAATAAATTCTGTGTACCGGCCCCTCCTAATCAATGAATGTCAGGATGAATAGTGAGACGACATATTCTATGTCGTCTCACTATTCACACGTTTTTTTTCCGATCTCTTTTCTTTTCTTTCTCTCTCTCTTCTTCTTCTTCTTCTTCTTTTTCTCTTCTATTCTCTTCTCTTCTCTTCTCCCTCTCTGCACGACTAAATTTTCTGTCAAATTTTCACCGGCAACAAGCACAAATATTTCTTCAAAATTTATTCGTGAACTACAAATTTAAGGTAATCCTATATATTATATTTTTAAACTTACTTAAATTTTGAGTTAATATATTATTTCTAATTTTATTATAATGTGGGTTCAAAACTTGAATTTTTAGGCATAAATTCAATTATTTAGTTATAATTTTTGGATTCCTTGGTATAATTCTCGAATATGTTGGTATTATTATTGAATTAATAGGTTTTATTATGGCTTTTAGGTTAAATTTTGATGTTAAGGTATAATGTAGATTTTTAGTGTGTTTGTTTTTTATGGCTTAAAATTTGATATAAGTGTTAGTTTGTAATTGTGTAGAAATTTAAGTATAATTTCAGAAATATAATTTTGAATTTATTGTTAGGGTTTAAATTTTCATATAAGTTGCAATTGAAATTTCAAATGTTTAGGTTTACATAGTATGTATAATTTCGAATGAGTAGTTATAATTTTTAGGTTTAATTTGTAATATAGAAGTATAGTTTGCATATATAAATTCTAATTTTGTAGGTATACAATTTCGAATTTTATGTATAATTTGTAGGTATTATTTTATTTTTTGACTATAATTTTAAATTTAGTGCTTAATTGTGGTTTGATTTTTGATATTATATAGAAAATGTCGAGGGCGAACACAATTGATGTTTTGGTATACACGGATGGTCAAATTATTGAAGAATCAAATTCAGTAAGATATAGCACTCGTCCAAGCACTAGAATGAGAATATCTCGTACGATCACATGCGCGAAATTGTTGGAGAAGTTATATGCGAGAACAAGAATTGATCAGAATCATTTTTCATTGAAAGTAATTATAAAGTTTGAATTTGAAAAGAGAAATGTGACGAGGGAGGGCACAATGGAGATCAAAGATGATGAAACTTTAGTGCTTTTCTTGGATCCTAACAATGTTGATAGATTCATCGAGCTTTATATTGAGAAAGAACCAATCGAACATCAGAGTCAAAATAGCTCGTTGTTAACCCAAGTGACGTCGTTAACGCCGCCCCAGTGCATGCCGTACTTTACACAGCCCGCAGTGCCCGATTTGAATATGCAGTCACAAGCCCCATTCATGTCGTATTTTACACAGCCCACAATACCCGATTTAAATACGCAGTCGCAATCACATGTGTTGGGAAATCGTGAGTATCATGAATTTTTTTCAAGTGGTTTGGGGAGTTCTACAATTCACGATTTGCATCAAGGTAGTTTATTCTTTTGTTTACATTATGTAGTTTATTTTTAAATTGCATATTTGTGTACTTTCTTTGCAGAATTATAAAATGAGTTTACCTTTTTGTGATTTGCATTTTTAGGTGCTTCTACATCGGGTCATTCGTTTGGTAATTTTCAAAATGTACAAAATTTCCATTTGGAGAATCGTCATTTGACCAATTTTGTAGTTCCTGACGTGGAAGCAGGTAATTATGAATCTTCTAATAAGTTTCATAATTGTTGTATCATTTGATTCGTGACTTGTTATTCTTATTTTTGCATATTATCATCGTATTTATCTTTAATTGCAGGTCCGTCTAGACCAAGCCTTCATGACTTTGAGCAACCCAATTTCGGGTTTAGTGATTTTGCAGACATTGGGAATGATGATAATGGAAGTGACAATGACAGTCGTAATTCTGATTGTTCGATCCATCATCATACAGACGCCGAGTTGGAACAAAGGCGCAACAATGCAACAATGGATGAGGATGAAGATGATCATGATAATAATGTACCGATGAATGAAGATGTCCCTCTCACAAGAGCTGAAGAAAGACTTCATGAAGTGCTCCCATTCTATTCCACCAGCTACCCAGAAGTGGAAAGAGATTCACTCTATCAAGAAAGTTCAGGTTTGAGTAGGAGAATAATTTATGATGAAGCGAAAGGTAATCTTTGTAAGGGCCAAGTCTTTGACAACAAACTCAGCTTGCAAGCAGCGGTAAAAAACTACCACGTGCAGCATGCACGGCGTGAGTTTAAGGTCATAATTAGTAATCCGAGGGTGTATGCTGTAGAATGTAAAAATGGATGCCCTTTTAAACTGCGGGGAGCTTTGTTGAAGAATACTAACTTTTGAAAAATTACAAGGTATGAAGGGACACACACATGTTTTGCAGAAGATTGTTCTAAGAACCACTTTAACTTGGACATAAACACGATTGCAAATGAAATTCTACCTGAAGTGAGGAAGGATCCGTCATACAAAGTCAGTCTAATTGTACTAGCAGTGCAGAAAAAATGGAAATTTGATATTTCATATGGGAAAGCTTGGTACAGTTTGCGTCGTGCAAATGAGATTATATACGGGACGTGGGAAGAGTCCATTACTAGGTTGCCTAAATTTTTGGGAGCAATAAAGAAGTGGAATCTGGGGACGGTTGTTAAATGGCGGCACAAAAATCCCGATCAAAATCCAAAAATGTTGAAATTTATGTTTTGGGCGTTCAAACCATGTATAGATGGATTCCGACATTGTCGACGAGTCATATGTGTTGATGGGACTCATGTGTACGCACGCCACAGGGCGAAGTTGTTATGCGCGTCAACTCTGGATGGAAATCAAAACATTTTGCCTCTAACATTCGCTATTGTTGATAATGAGTCAAACTAGTCTTGGTTATGGTTTCTGCAATTGATTTGCAAACATTTTTTGATGCCTGATGAAGGTGTTTGCCTTATTTCAGATCGTCATAAGGGCTTATTAAATGCTACTCGATATATGCCCGCGTTTACCCCTCCACTGGGAGCGCATAGATATTGCCTCCGACATGTGACTTCAAACTTTAATGCTCAATTCAAAAGTAATCCATGAAGGAACTCTGTTATGCGGCAGGTATGGCACATAACCAATGAAAGTTTGACAAAGCAATGGAACTTATTGGCAATAAGGATCCAGTTGCATTGAATTATCTAAAAGCTATCCCACGAGAAAAGTGGACACTGACATATGATGGAGGAATGCGCGAAGGAATTATGACGATAAATATGGGAGAAAGCTTAAATAATGTGTTGAAAGGTACTCGACATCTTCCACCCACATCAATTGTTGAGTGCACATTTTATCGTATTGCCCAATATTTTGCTGATCGAGTGCGAATGGCTCATGCAATGAGGGCACAATCTTTCACCACATATGTGTATACAATGTACAATGAGTGGGAAAAAAAATCTGCAAATCACTGGGCAGAAGTATTTTCTTGGCAGCATGAGACGGGTCACGTTAAAACGGGACGACAGATCGGGTCCGGTAATCATCATTACTCGGTCGACATCAAAGCTAAATATTGCTCTTGTGAAAAATGGACTCATCATCGAATTCCGTGTTCACATGCAATAAAATTATGTACAAAATTAGGGATCAGGTCAACCGAGCTTGTTGAAAAATATTACCTAACCTCCGAATATTTGAAAACTTACAAAGGGAGGTTCTACCCGTTGTTGGAATCACATTATTGGGATACTCCCAATTTTGAGTTGGTCCATGACCCTAATCTGAGGAAGCCACCTACTGTAGGCCAGCAACGGAGCATTCGCATTAACAATGAGATGGACTGGGCCGATTTAGACTCAGATTAGAGTTAAAGAAAACAATTTTATGTTATAACAAAACTGTTTTTTTTTTAAATCATCTGGCTTGTATTTGGCATATTTCTGTGTGTTTTCGGGCTTCGGCTTGAACATAAAAGTTGCAGGTCATGTTATGAAATTGTAAACACATAAGGTTTGGGTGATTTGGATGCCCGAGTGAAGAGATATGGCCATGCGAAATAGGGCCGTTTGGAGACATTTTTTGAAAAAAACTGTTTTTTATTTTTTTTATTTTCTGGCTTGTGTTTGGCACGTTTCTGTGCGTTTTTTGGCTGCGGCTTGAACACAAAAGTTGCAGGTCATGTTATGAACTTTGTAAACACGTAAGTTTTGGGTGATTTGGATGCCTGAGTGAAGAGATATGGCCACACGAAATAGGGCCGTTTGGAAAGAACAAAATAATTACGTAATTTTTTTTTATTTTCTGGCTCAGAATAACAAACTAATTTTGCAAATTATTGAATATTAACAAACAATTCATTGAAATTACAATACAATAAAAAAGTATTTATTCAAAACACACCCCATTGACAATACAATAAAAAAGTTTTCACTTTATTCATCTTCATCTGACATGTAGCAGTCTGATTTGTATGAAGGATGAGTTAAAACATTTCGTATTTCATGACGTGTGAGTCTTTAGCCTCGTGCGAATGCAAGTTCTTCTGCAAGTTCAAGCATGTGATATCTACAACGAAATAAAATCATTCTGTTGTTTTCGATTCTTATTCTTGAAACAGCCTTCCTACAATTTTCTTCATCATCTCTGGGCATCATCAAAGATCTACGTCGTGGAATTCGCACACCAAGTCTTCAAAGATCATTAACCAATTCCTCAGATTCTTGCATCCGATGAGCCCATTCCCTTCTGAGCCCACAATAATACTCAATAAGGTCGTCATTGACCAACTCCTCGTAGTCATCGTTTCTTTCTACTAACAACCATGTTTGTCGATGTCTAGAATTTTGATTACCTCCCATTTTCGTGTTGAATCTGAAAATAATGTAATGTGAAGTGATTTGTGTTGGGAATTCAGTATATATACAAAGGGGGTGAACTACTGTAATCGGAAGTTGTAGTCACGAGTTGAAAGTTGTAGTCACGGGTTTTGTATTTTTAGGTTTAAATTGTTTGTAGTCACGGGTTCGTCATTTTTGTTTGCATTGTTTGTCGTCACGGGTTTTGCCTTTTTATCTGCAATGTTTGTAGTCACGGGTTTTGTATTTTTTATTTTCAATAGGGTCGTCACGGGTTTTGTATTTTTTGTCTGCATTGTTTGTAGTCACGGGTTTGTATTTTTTGTCTGCATTGTTTGTAGTCATGGGTTTTGTATTTTTTGTCTGCATTGTTTTCGGAATTATGAGTATATATACGTCGGGAGTGAACACCAATCTCAACAATAATTATTAAAAATGGAGCCGTTTAGAGTCCCAAAGTTGTATTACACCCCTGGTGATATTTTTCGTGCCATGGGTCATCGTTGGCACTTAGATGATGATTACTATTACTCATTGAATCCCAATCAAAGATATTCAGAAAGATATTTTCGAACGATGGAAGATGAATGGCTTCATCATGTCCAAGAACAAGAAGGGCTTATCGTGGATTGTCGTGAATGTCAAATTTCCTGCCCAAGAATAAGAGCCATACTCATGCCTCGTGTAACGCCACAGGAAAAAACTACAGCACTCAATAGGATTCGTGAGGAGAATAACAGGATGGTTATGCGTATGCAACGTCAAAATTACCAAGAAATTTCTCGAGAATACGCATTATGTGGTAATGTGCAAGAAGCAAGAGCCCGGTGGGAGCTTAGTATAAGTCCTGAATATCGATCGGACATTGAAATGTCTGATGAGGAGAATAACTAGATTCCTGTCAATCAGTTTTATATTAATTCAATGTTCGTATTAATTTTATCTGCAATGTTTCTATTAATTTCGTAATTGTTTTGTCTTCAATTAAAACAATTATGCCAATAAAATTATATTATTAACATGCATTATTCAAAACACCACAAAAAAATATAAATACACAACGACTAAATAAACTATCTATGCTACCGATAACCCCGATGTCCACCAGTTCCACAATCTGGGGTCCGCCTCGTCCTCGTAGACCTTCTCATATTTGCTTCTTCCTCACCATCATTGTACTGAACTGGTGATACATTAAATTGTACATGAGACGGATGTGGAATTCTTTGATGTAGAGGTGCATCACTCCACTGCTCCATATCGAGATCAGCCAAATTCCATGTCGGCGTGCTCATATCTTGTCCTTGATTGTGAAAATTGACGGTCACATTAGCCACGGGTGATTGGGCCATGGTGGGAATGTAAACGTCCCTAGGGTTGGGACGAGGTTGAGTCGAGCTCGATCCTCCAGCATTAAATTGATCATGATAAGTCGAGCTCGATCCTCCGACATGGAAGTGACTATGAAAACCTGCGCTTGATCCTCGAGCCCTGAAGTGACCATGGAAAGCCGAGCTCGATCCTCCAGCATGTTCATCATTTACACGAGCACCGGTGGCTACATTGCCACTACATGTGACCATATCCTAGATGTTCTTCATTCTTGATTGCAGTTCCCTAATTATCGTGGGATCATTAGTTTGGGCAATTTGTTCCATTGCATTTTGCACCTCTTCCATTTCGTTGAACTGAAAATAAAAATTAACAAATACCATCAACAACAACCAAAGCTTCCTAAATAAATAACATTAAATTAACTATCAATGGAAAACAATACCAAATATTAACCACATTTTGCAATAGAGCGGCTGAGCCGGCCTGGTGTCCCGCACCTCTCCTAGTCAATCGGGGTGAAATGTAACGACGAGTGATTCGGTCATGCCACTCTTCGTATCCTTCATCGGTCTGGTCCCCCTCCCCTCCTGAATATCGTGTCCAATCGCAATGTACGACTGACGATTATTCCACAATGTAATTTCTCGAGCGTGTTTAGCCAACCAATTACTCGTGGACTTACCCTTTCGGGTGACCCTCCCAACACGTCCAGGTGTGCGTGGAATATATTTGCGTATTCCGAACTGTCGAAGAATACGCTCAGGACGATGATACTCTACGATGGCAAAGAATATCATCGGAACTGATGCTCCCCATACGTTATCATTCAAACATTGAGGTGGCAACTCGGCAATGTCTGCATCGTTCAGGTTGTACGGTGTCCAAACAAACTGAAATACGAAAAAATGATTTAGAATATATTAGGAGATAATTATAACTTCATAATAATTTGAAAAAAAATAAAAAATTCCCGACTCACATGTCCATCCGCCATCTGATCTAAACCATCTCTAATTGCCCGGACATTGTGACTGACTGAAGCAGTATTCGTAGTAGGTCGATACCACCTTCAAACAACAATCATTGAAAATAATTAAAAAAAATTGAACGATTCTTAATTAAACATAATCTTCAAATGGTAAATTACCGTGCAGCATAAGGTGCTTGGGCAATGTCATCCACATCAGCTCCCGCCATCTGTCTCGGTACTCCATCAGGTCTTACAATCCAAACCCTACTCCATGCCCACGTCTGTCAAATGAGAAAAATATTAATTCAATAACCACAAATTATTATACCAGAAATAATAAAGTCTACATAAAAAATTTTCTCACCTGTAATAATGGCATGAAACCTCCAATATTTTTGCAATCTACTTGGGCACCATTTGACAATTCACGGTATAAATGAGCCAATACCGCGCTCCCCCAACTGTATGTGTGTGCTAAATTTATATCTTCAAACACAGTCAACCACACTACAGGAATAACATCTCCTGTGGTGTCGGCGCACATCACACCCCCTAACAACAAAAGTGCCCAACAACGGGCTACCTGATCAACTAAAACTTCTTCAGATTGATCATTTATTTGGAATGGCGCACTCACCACATGGTTAACAAGTCTTCGTACTGATATTCTATAACCGTGAATGAAATCTTCTGGTGTTAAGAACAATCCTAATAATTGATATACATATAAGACGTAACTTTCATATCATTCGAACTGCCTATGTGCAACTACAGCCCTACCATCAACTGGTAGACCATATAAAACAACAACATCTTGGAGAGTTATTATAGCCTCTCCGGTCCTAAAATGAAATGTATTTGTCTTTGGCCGCCATCTCTCAATTAGGGCTTTCACAAGGCCCATGTCATTTGTAAAATGAGATAACTGGAATACCCTATAAAACCCAATCTCATGAAGCTTTACCTTGACGCGGTGATGTAGAGGATGTCCAAAGGCAATCTCAAAATATGCAGCGTCAGCTCGCCGGACACGTTGAGTGAAGTCCGAATAATGAGCAACTACCTCAGATATATGATTGTCCTGATCATACAATACGCCCGGATCAACCGGTCCATATACATTACGCTCAGTCATCCTGCATTTACATATCCACAACAATGTTAATTTACATTCTACGATATAAATTACATTTATATATTTAGTAAATTGTATCTATTAATTTAAACTTGACATTATACCTAAAACTATACCTAAAATAATTAAAAAAAATTCAATTCAATTTAAAAAATCGGATTTAAACATACTAATTTGAACTACTGATCGAATCTACATCTAACTGCTCCAAATTAAACCTATCAATTCGAACGTTTAGAAAACGCTTCCATACAATTCCAAATTAAATCAAACTATTCCAAATCAAACCTATAAATTCAAAAAATTATACCAAATATTTCCAATAAGGGGATAATTATACCTTAAACATTTCAAATTCAAAAATTATGCCAAATAATTACAAAATAACACTAAAAATTGACATTATACCTTAAACTCAAAATTAAGCCTCAAAATAAAAAATCAATCTACTAATTCAACAATTATACCAACTAATTTCAACATTATATAAACAATTCAAAAATTAAACCAACTAATTCCAACATTATATAAACAATTCAAAAATTAAACCTACCAACTACAAATCAAACCTAACAATTCAAAATTAAACACTAAAAATACAAATTATACCGAACATTTCAATTATTATACCAACCAATTCCAACATTATACAAACAATTCAAAAATTAAACCAAATAATTTCAAAGTAACACTAAAAATTGACATTATAACTAAAAGTCAAAATTGAGCCTAAATATCAAAAATCAATCTACTAATTCAACAATTATACCAACCAATTCCAATATTATACCAAATAATGCAAAAATAATACCAAAAAACCATAAAAAAATAACATTAAAAATTGACATTATACCAAAAAGTCACAATTATACCTAAACATAAAAAATTAACCGATTAATTTAATAATTATAACAACATATTCAATAATTATAGCAAAAATGCAAAAATTTGAATTTTTAGTGACAATGTCATTATAATACAAAAAAATCCATATATAAACTAAATTTAACAAAATTTAAACATTACCTTATGTATTTGGTTGATTGAGAAATTGGAACCTAAATTTAGAGACAAATTAGTGCTGAAAATAATAAAAAATAGAGGAAGAAAATGTTGAAGAAAAAAACGAGAGAGAAGAAGAGAAATTACCTTAGTGTGTGCGTTTTTTGTGTGAGGATTCGTGTTTCTGAAGCTAGAATTTTGAAAAAAAAAAAGGCAAAAAACCGTGTTACGACATAAGCTATGTCGTAACACAGAATATAAATTTTTATTTTTAAAATAAATTCGTGTTACGACATAGCTTATGTCGTAACACTGCTCGTGTCAGTCAACGCTGACACGAGCATTCGGCTTTTATTAAAAAAGCTCACGTGTTACGACATAAGCCATGTCGTAACACTGCTCGTGTCACTCAACGCTGACACAAGCAGTCAGCTTTTATTAAAAGCTCACGTGTTACGACATGGCTTATGTCGTAACACATTAACTCATTTATAAAAAAAATAAAATTATAATTTGTTACGACATATGTCATGTCGTAACAAATTAATGAATTTTAAAAAAAAACCTGTTACGACATAAGCTATGTCGTAACACGTGTATTACGACATAGTTTATGACGTAACACAGATTTTTTTTTAAAAAAACTAAATCATTCTTGTTACGACATAGGCTATGTCGTACTACAAGTGTTACGACATAGCTTATGTCGTAACATGCTATTTCCTGATTCCCACTTTTTCCGTGGTATTTTCTGATTTTCGATTTATTTTTATATTATTTTTTAATTTTCCCGTCACTTTAACGAAATAATAAAAGACACCACATCCTTTAGTTACAGCAATAAGTTAACAATTTTACCTTAACACCTCAGTGAAATACTACATTCATGGACAGTATCATGTCATTAAGAAATGTTACATATAGTAATTTATTTTTGTTTAATAAAAAAAAATTGCAAGAGAAAAACTCTCTCTCTCTCTCTCTCTAAGCACATAGAACATCCACAAATCATCTCAAACATTCCTGTTCCTGCTTTTTATAGCACTAGCAAGAAAAGCTGGTTTTTTTCTCTTCCTTTTCTCCCCTTCTTCTTCCCTTCAGCCATGGATACTGCTCACTGGCCTCAGGTACATATATAGATCCATCACCTTTAGTTTTTTCACCATAATCTCCCTTTATTTTTAGCATCTTTTTTTTTCTCAAATGCATTCATGAGGTTTTCATTTCAACTTTATAATTAATTTCATGCCTTATTTTTCCCTTTCTTTTTGGCTTTTTGGTTCTTATCACTATATGCATGTTACACTTCACTTTCTGTTTTGCTTAGTGGTAAAGGTAGCTAGCTATCTATTGAGAAAAAGATTAAATTTGTTGTTAGCTACTTGTTCCATTTTCTTTGTTTTTATGATCTTCCAAAACTATACATATATAAACCACTAACTTTTTATTTTTTTGTTTGTTTCTCTCTTGTTTGCATCTCAAAATATTTTGTGGCTTCTGATTTTATTTGTTTGATAAGAAAAAAAAAATCACTAATTCCATTTTATTTGTTCTCTTTTTGAAGGATATAGTGGTGAAACCAATGGAAGAGATAGTCACAAATTCATTACCTAAACCTTCAAATTCATTGGAAAGTAGAAAAGTAAGACCTCATAAAGAGCAAGTTGCGAATTGTCCTAGATGCAACTCAACCAACACCAAATTTTGCTACTACAACAATTACAGCCTCACTCAGCCAAGATACTTTTGCAAGACATGTAGAAGATATTGGACGGAAGGAGGATCTTTGAGGAATATTCCGGTAGGCGGCGGTTCGAGAAAGAATAAAAGATCATCATCTTCATCTTCCTCATCAAACCCTCCATCCAAAAAAATCCCAGATCATAATTTGATGATCCCACAGCAAAACCCTAGTCATAAAATCCATGAAAATCATCAAGATCTCAATTTAGGGTTTTCATCAACCACCCCACATGATTTCAAGGCCATAAATGAGTTGATTCAAGTTCCAAACTTTGTTGATAAAGAATTGCAACAAAACCCTTCTTCATCATCATCAACTTCATCTCATCATCATAATAATATTTCAGCTTTGGAGCTTTTGAATGGTTTTTCAACAACATCAAGGGGTTTGAGTTTGGGTTCATTCATGCCAAATTACACATCAGGGTTTCCTAATTTGGTGCCTTCTCTCAATTTCTCACTTGATGGGCTTGGAAGTAATTATGGAAGTTTTCAAGGGGTACAAGAGTCATCTGGGAAGCTTCTATTCCCATTTCAAGACTTGAAGCAGGGCTCAAATGATAATATTAATGATAATACTAATAATAATAATGCTAATGATGCTGAGCAAAATAGAGATCAACATGGAGATTCTACTGGTTATTGGAATGGAGTCATAGGTGGAGGATCATGGTAAACAAACTTTATGAAATTATAATATTATTTATTACACCTTATATATTTCCGTGAATTATAATTTTATATTTTATTTTTTTCGGTTTTCTTAGACTCTCATGGTGGGGCGATGATCACTTTATTTGGATTTTCAAATTTTTTTCAAAAAGGCAAAAAAAAAAAAACTAACTTATAGGCTATCATGGTTGTCTTAATTTCCTCTTTTTAATTTCATCTTAATTTACTCATGAAATAATTAAGCTTAGTTATCTTTGATCATGTTGGGGTTTTGGAGCTTGTTTTAGATATGGCTTCATGTAACAATGAGTACTTGGGATATATGAAGATCAAGAATTTTTCAAGGGCAACTAGATGTTGGAGATTATTAATTATGGAGTTTCAAAAACTCTTCTATATTACAAAATGAGAGGAAAGAGGGAAACCATTATTAAGTGTATTTTTTTGGCTTGTTATAAAGAATCTTAATTTATGTATAACTCAATTTATATTGACTTTTGTTATGAAATCAAATTTCTTTTGAGTTTTTATCTTTTTTCTTCTGCAGCTATGATGATGTTGGGATAGTTCTATTTGTCGTCTGTGATCATATTTTCATCTAAAAAATTTGATATTGGTGTGATTCAGTTTTCATACTCTTATATATTCACATTGAAATCCTAACTCAAGTGTAATAAATTAATAATATCATATTAGTTCGGATTTATATGCATCATTCATATGACAAATGTAATAAATTAATAATATCATATTCTTCGAATATATATCCATCATTTATGTGACAAGTGTATAGTTAGACCAAATTTGGTATTTTTTCGCTTGGTATAAACAATCTTAAGTATAACTCAATTTATATTGACTTTTGTGATGAAATCAAATTTCTTTTCAGTCTTTTCTTTTTTCTTCTGCAGCTATGATGATGTTGGGATGATTCTATTTGTCTTCTGTGATCATATTTTCATCTAAAAAAACTGATATTGGTGTGATTAAGTTTTCATAATTTTATATATTCACATTAATTGAAATCCTAAATCAAGTGTCATAAATTAATTCTATCATATTCGTTCGAATATATATATATATCATTGATGTGACAAGTGTAATAAATTAATAATATCATATTCTTTGGATATATATCCATCATTTATTTGGCAAGTGTATAGTTAGACCAAATTTTATACAGGCTGAAACTTTTTCTTATATGCACTTATATGTTTAATAATTTATTTATGTTGTGATAAGAATAATATTAACCAGTATTATAGAAGCCAAGTTTGATTTTAATTTACTATTCGGAGTTATGGGTGAAATATATATATATATATATATATATATATATATATATTACTATGTCATAAAATGAAATGAAGATGGTATTATATATATTATAGTCCAACCATTTGCAGCTTCACTTCACTCTTACACATATCAAGTGAACAACATCTCAAGTCACACTTCATGATGATGTATTATTTTGCTTTGGGATCACTTGTAACGAACAACCCTACTTTTCATAGTACGAAAATGAAAAAGTTCTGCCTAACTTAAACTCGTTTCCAAACACAAGCAAAACTGATCTGACGAAGACCAATTCAATCACATTGTTAAACATATGAATTACATGAACAACAACAACTCCAAGTTATTTTTTCAATGGGATTGATGATTACTTCCCCATGCCATGTTTCCCTTTTGTTTTTTCAACTTGAAAGATTGAGAAAGATCTGACAAACCCTACTCACTTTTGCTCACCAAATGGGACCCACAAACATTCCCCTAGGCAAGTGTGCTTGAGGAATGATCTTACCTCCCACCCAAATCCAATCTTAGATCTACACCCCAAGAATTATATATATATATATATATATATATATATATATATATATTGTTGTTCTTGGCTGTAAGCCACTAAGTGGGGTGGGCATAATGACCACCCCTAATGTGTAGCACTAGTAGTCCACCACAACCATTGAATAAATTGAGTCTATTTTAAGTTTTTTTTACGTTCAATGATGTTTTATTCCTATTTTGGTGATTGGATGATGAGGAAGATGGAAAAAGATGATGCTTTGATGAATCCCTAGCTACTTTCCCGTGAACACCAAGTACCGGTACATATCAAACTTAAAAATAATTTCTCAACAAAAAATGGCCATTTTTGGTTTGTAAGAAGGTGAATAGGATCGATGTATAACAAAAATTGAGTCACAAGTGCATGGCAGGTGCGACTCATTCTTGGGATTTTAAAAAGTAAAAGTATTCTTAAATTGTTTTTAGCATAAAGCAAGATAGTTATTTTTAGCATTTTTTGGTTATGTTGTGTAGGAGACGAGCAATTTTGGTTTTTGAATGTTACTAGTTCTGCACATTTGATATTAAAATTATTACACAATTTGATACTTCACATTATCAATTAAGTATTTTCATTTTTAACATAAATCAGAATTTTACTAGTTCTGCACAATAATTTTTAAGTAATTACAATTTTGATACTTCACGTATTGTCAGTTAAGTATTTCATTTTTAACAAAAAGCAAGATATATATATATATATATAGTTATTTTTAATGGAGGAGTTGTTCACTCAACAATTATTCGAAAATCTTGCAATAGTACTACTTCTAATCTTCAATTTCAAAATATGAGTATATAAGTTTTTTGGTGCTGTTATTAGTTATTGTGATTAAACTTTTATAATCTCAATGACAGATTTTGTTAATGGAATAGTATCAAATCATATAAAATTATAAAAAAATTAATATGGTGAGATATTTATGAGGTATATAGTACTTTTTAATGTTGTACGATCTGGAACAACTTGAATAATTTGATTGTGTACAATAATAAATGAACCGATATTATTGTACAAGCTACTATATGCATCCCACAAAAGATGTCCTCTATGATATTTGTATCCGTTTCAAAATGTTGATCCCTTGCTATAAAAGTGGATATTTTTTTATATTATTTGGCTGTATTATCTTTTATTTCATTTGAGCATGATTGAATATAACTAAATAATAATTGTATTTAAGAAAAAAGATTCTTATATGAACAATTGACAACATTTAGAAATTAACTTAAAATCATAATAAGTTTTGAGATGAAGAAAAATTTGTTTGTTCTTTTATTTTATAAAAAGGGTAATTTTGGAATAAAATAACATAATCCTCAATCCAGTGGCAAAAATGACCTTTAGAAAACGGTCAAAGAAAAGGAATAAACTTTGATGCATATTTTTTTTGTAACTGAATTGTAAATTTGGATATCTCCTCTTTAGCTTAAAAGAAATTGTGAAAAAAGTTTAATTATCAGCATACGCAACACGTTGTAGCAATTAGAGGATAAATAAAACACTTGATCATTGAAAAGATAAATATACGATTGATCAAAAGTTTGAAACAATCACATGATTTTAAGGTTACTTATTGTAAAAAAAAATAAAAAAATCTGTATGATTTTACATGAAAATTAATTTTTACTTCGTACCAATACATAAAAAAAATGCTTACAAATATGAAAGTAATGGATAATTTTGATAACACACACAGTTAGGTTTTTCCGGAAAAATAATATCCAGTAAATTAACTAACATCAGTGTTTGAAGATTTCCACTTTACTATATATATAGGTAAAAGAGACTGTTATTTTGCAAAGGATTTGATTAACTTCAACGCGCAATATTTTTTATTCTTCATAGTTTTTTGAAACTTTCATCCGATACTTTCAAAGAGGTTGACAAATTTTTTTAACAAATTATAAGGAGAGCTTAAACAAAACACATAACATATTAACCAATTTATCATTTTTATTTGTTGATCAAGAACAAGTTTAGCCAAGATAGTTAATTATACATTGAACGTAGTAACACTTGTGATTTATTATTCTTTTTATAAACCAATTGCATGCAACGTAGAATTCACTTGTTATATAAATTGCTTTTTTGTTTGAAAATTATAATTTTGTTAGTGTTTTTACTAATCGATTCGTCTATTTTCTAAATTCTATATTAAATTTTGTTAAGTTCCAATTTAATTTTACCACATAATATAACAAATATGTAAAACCCCAAATTCGTAGTTGTAAATAGAAAATAACGGAATCCATAAATTTCAGTATGACAAAAGTGCATCGTTAGTCTACCATAATCCTAACCTCCAAGAAATTACCTTTGGAAAAATGTTGGAGAGAAAGGAATTAACTTCAACTCGATCGCAATATTTTTGGACTTAAAAGTAAATTTTGGTACCTTCATGTTATACTTTCAAAGGTAATGGGGAAAATTTTAACGATCCCTCACACATCATGTGAGTCACATGTTACAGAAAAGGGAAAAGTTTAAATTCATCGTTAACATTGCTACATTCTAACCAATTATAAAGAGAGCTGAAATAAAACTCATAACCAATTAATCAAAAACACCTTTTTCACAAACTAAGTTTCTAAATCACCATAGCAAGTGCACTAACCATAATCATCTTTATGGTCTACGTCATTCACATTCACTTATAATGTAATTGATTTGAGTTCGGCCAAACATGACAACTAATTCTTCTCATAGTGTCACGAGTTAATTAAAATCAATTTATCAATGGTGAAATGCACCTAAGTTTCACAATATGAGTTGTTTTAATTATCTCAAAATGTAAATTGCTTCGAACATAATAAAACCACCTAAACCGATACTAAAATTTCTGCTAACTCGCAAGCGAAAGAATATATATGTTATATATATTCCATAAAAATGTGAACTAATCACACGACAAGTTTTTGTTATACACTTGGGTTGAATGGAGCCATAGGTGACGTGTGTAGAGAGACGGAAAGAATCTACGTTGTGGTTTCCCTGCTATTTTATCGTTTTGCCGAATTGTATGTGCACGTTCCTTTGTTCTTATGAGTTGGGTTCTGCAATTTAACGGCCAATAAACATAAAACGACAATGCAACTGCTCTTCCATGTGCTGCCATTTCTTTAACTGATAACAATTTACCTCTTTATCTGAAAATCACACTCTTTCTCATTACTCCAAGCCCACTTTTGGTTTTCATCATCTTGTGACAAAAAGAAAGCAGTTTGGGTCCAACTTATACGTTCATTTATTATCATCCTGTTTAGACCATCAATTTTGTTCAATACTCCTGTAATATCAATGGTATTGTTTGGACTGTTTGTGGGGGGAAACCCTTGAAAGGACCAAAAAGCCCAAAGTGGAACTAATATTGGAAAGGGAAGGTACTTTTTGGAAAAAACCTATGCTAGACAGAGACCAATGATCCTAGTATCTATATATTTCACATAGTTAAGTGTAATGTGTGCCGGAAAATTGTGTGAGAGAGACACACATAGATTTCACACTCGGACCATTAGAATCGGTCTGACATAGAATTACCCCACTTTTTGTAGGGCCGACTGCCGAGCTAAAGTGGGAAAATTGCAATTTTGGTACATTAATGCGACTTGCATGTTTTTTTGGTACACTAATATGGGGATAGCAATTCGGGTACACCATTGGTAAAAAAATTGGTAATTTCAGTATAATTTACGCAAGAAAGTTTGAATTTCGTCGGATTGTCTCATGTGAGGCGCACATGATTTGCAAATTTGGGGATTCCTGATTTTTGGAGGTAGAATTGCTTAGGTGGATGATATTTTGGAGGGAAATCAACTATTTGTGGTGGGACATATCTCTAATTTCATTCCGTATCCAAATCTAAATTGAAGAGGAAAATCTCAAATACCAAAATTTTAATTATTGAAATTATTTATCATAATTTCAATAATTAAATCTTCGAAATTAATTAATAAATTTTAGAGAAAATTGTTAAAAACCCTCTAAAACAAATTTTTATTTCCAAAATACCCATGAAAATATTTTTCAATCTAAAGAACTCATTCCACCAACTTTTCTTTCCAAAAGCCCAACATTTATTGATAATAAAGTTATGTACTTAATCATCTTTATCCTTCTAAAATAAAATTAATCAATTGTAATTTTGTATAGAAATGTATTTATTAAAACTTTACATTGACAACTAATACTAATTATGATTTTATATTAAATTATTAGATTTTTAAATCTTTTTTAAAAATTTTAAAATGTATTTTTAGATAATCACTAAACTAAAATAAATCAAAAATTATATAAAAATATTTAAAATGTTCAATTTTACAACATCATCTTCCTCGTTGTACATCCCCCCCCTCAACCCCAACCTTGCAACCACCAACAGAAAATCGCCCCCATCTAACTCGCCGCCCACATCCCACGGTCATCTCACCCAACTGCAACCGCCCATCCCCACAACCATAAACCACCCTAAAATTGCAAATCATTATCCCCTTCACGTTGCAAAGCTCCCTCGCCTTCCCGAACTTGGTGGAGCGAGGAGGAACGGTGGCTGAGTGATGTTGGAGGGTTGTGGACACCGAAAGGGGTTTTTTTTTATTATTATTATTTAAATAAAAAATCGAGATCCTTTGATTATTCAAATCTGTGCTCTTGAAAAAAAAATTGATTTGTTCAAAAAAAAAATTAGTTTATTTATGACGTAAGCAGCAAAATCACCAAATGGAAAATTTTTCCAGCGGAATTACTGGTCATGTGCGCCTCACATAAGAAACTTTGGCGAAATTCAAATTTTTTGTCGTAAATTGTACTGAAATTGCCAATTTTTTGCCCAATGATGTTATCAAATTGCTCCCCCCCCCCCCCCATATTAATATACCAAAGGAACGTGCAGGCCACACTAATGTACCAAAAATGTAATTTTCCCTATTAAGGTTGAGTTTGACCCAGTATTTGTATAATTGATTATAGGATAATTGATTTTCCAGAATTCATTATGGCAATAGCATGAATTTTCAACTTTGCTAAAACGTAATTTTAATTTTTCAAACACTCATAAAAATAACATTTGCAACACAAACACAAATTTTAATTTTTCAAACGGTTGGAAATAATTGTTAGCAACTGGGCGAATCAATTCTTTAAACCCTATAGTAACTGATGCATCTCATTTCAATTGTTTCTACTCCACAAGAACAATTACAGCCACACAAGCCTAACAATCGCCTCCCCTAAGAATTGTTCATCGGAATTAAACTCGTGACTTTGGCTCTTATAGAAATTGTAGGACCGAACACGTCTCTGTGCTGAAAGCTATAGAAATAAGTAATAGTTCAACGTAAATCTATAAACTAATCAAGGACCACTCTTCAACAGTGATCCTGCCACATAGGCAATAGCTATTACATGGGTCCAACCCTTTTTAAACCCATTTAGACTAATAAGTTTTGTCCAATTCTGATCAAATGTCAATGATATTCCGCTCTGATTGAGCCATCTATAGTTGTTAGAAACAATGCAAATCAAAACTTTTCATCGTGTGAAAGATAGCTCAAGTGCCAAATATCATTTTATGACAGCTCAAGCGCTAAGTTTCAATTGGCATCCTACCGCGAGGGCAACTGCTGCCACAAATGAACAAATAATTATCTCCAAAGAATTGGCCATTGGAATCAAATCAATGACATTGGTACTGATATAGAGGAGTTTAAAACCCTAGAAGGTCAAAAAGCGCTTAAAAGTGAAAGAAATATTAGAGGAGTTTAACCCCTTCGAAACAGGCTGCTTAAGAGTGTATGTGAAATAAAATAAGAGGAAATTTTTATAGCTTATGCAAACTTCAGAAGTTGAATTATACAAACAGTTCATACAGAGATCAACTAGCATCCAGATGGTAGCACTAATATTTGATAAAGTGATGCTCTATTTGTTAGAGTTCCTAATTTGCAGTAGAATATACTGATCGACAAAAATATTGGTAATAGAGGTGAAGCGATATGTATGGATCTAAGCTTCGGCATTGATTCCAAATATACGAACTTTGTGCATATGGGGGAACTTGGCAACACTAGAACAAAAACTGCTAGTGTGTTGAAAAAGAGCATAGGATGTTGGTAATCTGTTGTGTGCGAGGCGATCAAGTACCTGCCAAGACATAAATAAGGATACTGATTTATTCTTTCACGACTAAACATTTAAATCAGGTTTATTGCACATTTCAATGCAAAATTCAACAATTAAAGACCAATCTACAAGCATAAGTAGAGAACAAAACTAACCATTCTCAAGTAACCATTTTCCAATTATCTGTTCAATATCTTGAAATTTTAAGAAACATTAAGCTTGACATTTTATTAAATGTTGCACAAAGGCAAAACCTCTACAGACCATGATCACTGTGTTCCAGTAACTACCCCATGCAACAAAAATCTTCAAGTGAAGTTGCACTAAAAAGCATATTTATAAATAAAAGCACACTTTAACTGACATTAAAACTCAAGTTCAAATCCTTGCAGACACTTTAGAAAACTATGGGTCAATTTGCTTTTTTCAAAAATAAAAAGAGAAAACGTGATCAAATATAGTCCACTTTAGAACAGGTTAGTTAAAACGTGATGATGTAGTGAGACTGACAGCTCTAAGTTACGTCTTAGAATTAGTTTCCAAAAATCATACACAAATAAAACATACACAGTCCAAATCTATGAAGTCCATACTAGTAAACACATCTATGGTAGCCAACTCTAGTTGTAACATAATATAAGATGAATTTTGAGTAGAGATTGTAGCATTACGGAAATGATATTCTGTCATTATAACTTCCACATCAAGAAAGTAGGTACCATAAATTTCACACACTAGTATAAATTTCTGCTAATTGTTGAAGGAAGAAAAAGAATGATAGTGAGGAAATGAAATCCGTCATGCATTTTTTAAAGCATGTTTGTAAGAGAAAAGGGTACCCAAAAAACAAAAAGAAGGCAAGGCGCAAACACAGCTTTCGGCCAAATGCCTACTTTAGTTATCTAATGGAACTTCCAGAAAGTATTCAAAATCACCAAAAAAACATCTTCCCACATAGGAGTTTACTAATAAATAACTAACTAATCCTAAGCCAACAGCCACAACAATGAAATATAAAGCATTGCATAGACACAGTTAGGCCTGGCAAGGGGTAGGTCTTACCCAGACCCAGACCCAGACTTGACCCGGACCAAAAACTTAAAATCTTGGCCCAAAATCTCAAAACACAAATTCAAACCTATTACATTGTATGTCTCCCTCAAGCATCACTCAACAAAACCTCATCACACCAAACACCCACCCCTCACCTACTTCAGGCGTCGCCTGCCGCCGCCTAACGAATCGGCAGCCATCGTTGGTCGCCGGTCCTCCTCCTCTCTACGGCGCCACCACACACTCCTCTCTTTGTTTCGCCGCTTCCTCTCCCTCATCCCTTGTCCCGCTGCCCCTCTCTTCACCTCCTCTCTCCAACGCCACCCACCCTCCTCCCCTATCCGGCAGCCATCCTTCCTCCTAACTCTCTAGCTTCTTCTTCTTCAGATTTTCAATTTTTTTATTATATATATGTATAATCATTTTTTTGATAAGATTATATACAGATTATGTATATACTATATATATATATATACATAAATAGATTATGTATAACAAGATTTTATATATAAATATATATATAAGCTATTTTATATATAACTAGAATATATATAGATAACAGGTAATTATGTACCTGTGTATATATATATATATATATATGTACATGATTTACTTGTGACACGCTAATACCTAACGTGCTTTTAATAGCAAGTGCACTAGTCGTGTGTAGTAATAAAAGTGGACAAGATAAGTCCGGGTTGTCGAACCACGGAGACTTGAATTTTAGTTTATGATTAATGAAAATGGACAAAAGTAAATTGCAATAAAACGGGTAAACAAGTGAAGAACCAAAAAGAAAAGAACTATAGATTAAATCTCACGTATGATAAAATGACTAAGGCACATGCTACAACCGAATCTACTCGTCAATATAGATGAGCTACTCTTCGAATTATTAGACTCCTATTGCTTTGGTGGAAATTCCTTAGATAATTATTACCCGATGTCTCGGCACATAATAATCCTATGATTAATTGATGGTTCTCTAAATATGTCTATCCGAGAATCTAATCAATAACCACACATTAACGTTCTAGAGTTTCCCCGGATAAATCCGGCTAACCGCACCCGGAAATCTTTATCTATGTCTAGGGGCAATTCCACATTAGTTTCGGATGATGAGTTGATTCCATTGAACCCTAATCTATCTTCTCTCGAATGACTAGACTAGGCAAGATAGCAAGCATATGGTGATCAAGCACATGATTGTAATAAAAGCTCAAAATCAACACACAAAGCAATATGAGAATTAATACGAAAATTCACTTCACATATATTGATTCATAAATTGGCTTTCACATGGCCTTAGTTCTACAATATTAGCCTCTCATCAAGGCCTTAAGAAAATCTAATACAAACATATACATACTCATGGAAATAAACATGTAAATGCAAGTAATTAAAACTCCCTCAATTGATTGATGATGGATCCTTGCTTTTGAACTTCAATCCTTAACTCCTCTCTCTTTGTTCCCCTCCAAAAGTGATGAAGAATGGTGATGAATGATGATGGGTGAAGAGTAATGGCCAGCTGCCTCCTCCTCCAAGATGTCTCCCTGTCCAAAGTGAAGAAAAATGCCTTAAGAAGACCAGAAATTCTGGGCTCCCTAGTGTGTGTCTCCCTTAGTGTGTCCTCCACTACTCTAAAGTGAGTAGTATAAAATTCCATAAAGTAGATCTACTAAGAAACACACTTATGACATCCCCTCCATACATGTGATGACCTCTTGGCTTTAAATGTTCCATTCCCCCATCAAATGATGATCTTTTGGCTGAAAGGAATCAAAACTCGGGTGTGGTCACGCCTAGGCGTGGGCATTACGGCGCTTGGGCGCCGCTGACAGAATGCTGAAATTAAATGCAATGTGTCCTGCGCAGCAATCGTATTTCATTCATAACTTTCTCCACGAAACTCCGATTTGGATGATTCAAGTCCTCATTTGAAGCTAACACATAGTTCTACAACATTGTAGAAGGGAACTTCATCCAATTCGGTCTCTAAACATACGTAAATAGCGCTCGAACGTGGAAAGTGGTGCAGATACGGCGCCCAGGCGTGGATAGTACGGCGCCTAGGCGTGGACAGCAGAATGTTGACGTTATTTGCATCTTGTCCTGCGCCTGGGCGTGGTAATACTGGCGCCTGGGCGTGGACGACAGAAGCAAATTGGCCTGAACTTGTTTTATACGTCGTTTTTCGCCTCGTTTCTTCGTATGCTCAAATTTATCACCTGTAATCACTTAACACCCTGCTTAACGCAAATGTGGCATGATTTTGTCAATAAATGAATCCATAGCATAAGTCCCATGGGCTTAAAAACACGTAAAAATGCCTCTTATCAACTTGTTAAGATAACAAGAAAATCTGTATTTGTATATATATAATAGGTTTAATATATATATATATAGAAAGATTATATATAGTCAAAATAAATATATAACGTTTACCAAAAAAAATTATATATAACATATTTTATATATATACATTTTTTTATTGATGGAATATATATATATATATATATATATATATATAATATTTACTTATATGAAAAACATTACAAAAAAAGAATTTGGGTCCAAGCCTAGACCCAAACCCTAGACCCAATATTTTGGGTCTGGGTAAGACCTACCCAGGCCTAGGCCTCACTCAACAAAACCTAATCTCACCAAACACCTACCCCTAACCTACTTTATGCGCCGCCTGACGCCGCTGCGGCCATTGTCGATCGCCAGTCCTCCTCCTGTCTAAGGTGCTGCCGCACACTCCTCTATTCGTTTCGCCGCCTCCTCTCCCTCCTCCCTTCTCCCGCCGCCCCTCTCTTCACCTCCACTCTCCGGCGCCACCCATCCCTCCTCCCCTCTCTGGCGGCCATCCTTCCACGTCTCTCTCTCTTCTTCCTCTTCAGATTTTTAATTTTTTATAATATATATGTAAAATCTTTTTTTTGATAAAATTATATTCAGATTATGTATAACCGGTTTTTATATATAACATAAAATTATAGAGATTTGCCTCACCTCTCTTATTTTATATATGACTAGAATATATATAGATAACAGGTAATTATGTACCTGTATATATATAGATGTACATGATTTACTTGTTATATAGATAATAAGTAAATATGTACATGAATATACATAACAGATTTAATATATATATATATGTATATATAGAAAGATTATATACAGTCAAAATAAATATACATCATTTTCCAAAAAAAAAATTATAAATAACATATTTTATATATATACATTTTTTTATTGATGGATATATATACACATGTATAACCTAATATTGGAAATTTTATTAAAACCACAAAAATTTTATATGTATATATATATATTCAGATTTCATAAATACATATTTCTATATATATATATATCATAATATTACTTATATAAAAAAAAATTCAAATAAAGAATTTAGGTCTAAGCCTAGACCCAGACCCAGACCCATACAGACCCAAAGTTTTGGGTTTGGGTCTAGCCCCAAAATATTGGGTCTGTTTTGGGTCTGGACCCAAAACATTGGGTCTGGGTTTGAGCCTAGACCTAATGTTTTGGGTCTAGGTCTGGGTAAGACCTACCCATTGCCAGGCCTGCCTCACTTAACAAAACCTAATATCACCAAACACCCACACACCTCCTTCATGCGCCGCCTACCGCAGCCACCATCGTCGGTCGTCGATCCTCCTCTCTACAGCGTCGACGCACACTCCTCTCTTCTTTTCGACGCCTCCTCTCCCTCCTCTTGAGTCCCGCCGCCCCTCTCTTCACCTCATCTCTCCGTCCGGTGCCACGCATCCCTCCTCCCCTCTTCACCTCCTGAGCCTAAACCCAATGTTTTGGGTCTGGGTCTGAGTTTGGGGACCTATCATTGCCAGGTCTAGACACAGTATAACCTAAAAGGCGATTAATAACAAAAAACAAGAATCTCTAATTAATTTCATTTAAACGCTACAGACATAGAATCACGCTTTATCAACCTATATAACTTGAAATTATTAAAAAAAGAAAAATCTTGGACACGTAAAAAACATACAAAAATGTTTTTTATAACAGGAAAAATGTTTCCCCTAGATGTCTCATGAAAATTGATATACAAAAAGCATACGATTCTGTTGAATGGAAGTTTTTGAAGGATCTTCTAGAAGGCTTTAGGTTTTCCCAGAGGTTCTGTGGTTGGATTATGGAGTGTGTTACCACTGTTACATTTTCAGTGGTAGATAATGGTGAATGCCATGGTTTCTTTCAGTGGCAGAAAGGGTTGAGGCAAGGTGATTCCGTCTCTCCTCTTTTGGTTGTATTAGTTATGGGATACCTGACTAGATGTCTGAAATTCACTTCACAACAGCCTGGGTTCAGATACCATCCAGGGTACAAGCAGCTTCAATTCACTAACATCTGTTTTGTAGATGACCTAATGATTTTTTGCAAAGCCACAAAGCCATCAGTTATAGCATTATGGAGTGCATTTAATTTAATTAATTCCTAATGAAAAGGAAATAGTAAAAACAAGTCACAGCCTCAATCTGATCAAAAACCATTAAAGAACACCTAAAATGTTTCAGAGACAATATGTAGTAACACGACACATCAATAAAATGTGGCATACATAAAAAAATCCATTTCAAGCAATCAGAAAATACGTACAACAATATTGGAACGACGGTCAAAAACTTCCTACTGCGAGCATATAGCTTGCCGCTGTCTATTTGCTCCCACCAAGTCAATCTGTTATAGATACCCTTATCATCTGCAAATGGAGTTCCCTTTATCCAATGAAATCAGTAATATGTGACCTAAATACAAATTAGAAAGTTCACCAAGTTACAAATATAAACCACTTTGAAAAGAATGAGAAATATTTAAATGTAAATAAAATTTCTTACGCACATTTTCCTATAACACAGGAATTAAAAATGTGGGTGCACCATGGACTGCATAAAAATGTCATACACCAATATAGAATTCTTACCAATGTTCTATTATGTAGTCATCAACAAATGATCTTTGTGGAATTGAGTTTACTATTTTCTTTGTCAAACTAAATTTTGTCAAGTGTAATTTCATGTCATCACATGTAACTTTTGAGAAGGAAAGAAAGAGAAAACTTGATTAGATAGAAAACCATCATATTTTGAAAATATGAGACAAGTTCTCAAGCTAACTAAACCCGCAAAAAACAACGAGGTTCAACCATGGATGGATGGCGCATAACCTTTATTTGTTAACCAATTAATAAAACCATTTTCTACATCAGCAAAATGATAAAATAATTCATGCAGATTAAGTTGGGTAATTGTAGTTTCATAAGTTGCAATATGAAAGAAGCTCGGGTTCATTGTATTCACTAATGAAGGTGTTTGATGTACATGAACAAGCCAAATAATGTTGCAAAAATACAGGATAAGTTTGAAAGAGACATGCATATTTCTATTTTTAGTTTATAACAACTAGAAGGAGCATAATAAGACAATTGACCACTTCTAACAACCAGAATGAGCATAATAAGACAATTGACCAGGAGGCTGATACACTTCATCATTGATGCATTTCATGACAGTCTTTTAGCCTGACTGTTCATTTCTTGCTAAAGGATATTCTTGAAATAAAACGAAAGCACACAATCATCTTTAGCGAAATCAATTCTCTTAAACTCAGGTATTGAAAATCTATCACTGAACACCATGAGCTTAAACAATATCACAATGCTACTAACATGAGTTACCAGAATAAACTAAATCCAACCGTTAACTCATGCAAAGCTACAAGATTCAATTAGGAGATAGGAAGTGCTAAATTATTTCGCAACCATAAGGATACTTTCGTCCAATACTGCTTAATTTCATAAAATCCGGCTCTGAATTAAATCACATACAAGATATGTAGAATAACAATTATTTCAACCATCATTTCCCTTATCCCCTAAATTTTCACAAGTTCATTAGCTAATGGATCGTATCTCATAAAAATAGCAAAAAAAAAAAAAAAAACATAATCCAACCCCCAAATAACCAATCAAAAGAACACAAATCTCCTTCCGAACAACACAATCACTACATTTGCATAGAATTCACAACGTGCATGAACAAAAATGATACAATTAATCAGGAAAAAAACGACAAAAATTTAAAACATAAGAACAAAGCATATAGAGAAATGAGCGAGATTAACGATGGTCCAAGCCATGTCTGGGGAGCAGGAGAAGACAGAGAGAATGACCAGCCACGAGAAGAATAATAGTAGGATGTAAGTCGTCCACACGCTGGGGTACATGCCGCACATACAAATTCGCCATCTCTGCAAAATTACTTGTATTCAATTTTCTTCTTCAAATTGATTGTAATAAATACACCTTTTTCTTATATTTTTTTCCGTTTTAAGTAATTTTGGGTCTATGAAATTGTTCAATGCAAGATATTTTTAGGTGAGTTCATAAATAAAGATTAGAGAGCGTAAGGGGGGTGGGGTGGGGTGGGGGCTTAAAGGATTGATCAATGGGGAAACGAAAACTTATAAGGGTGGGTGGGCTGGTGGGTGGATGAAAAGGTTAATATAATTGGACCATCTTTTCATTGTTAATCCTTTTCAGGTTAATTGCATTTTGCCCTTTATATTATGTTTAATTCAAATTGTGCATCTTTAATCATTTTTGTTGCATTTTTTGGCTCCTCAAACTATTAAAGTACTTCAATCTTTAATTTTCACCCTTCATAAGTAATAAAAAGACAAAATCTTTTAATTACCATATTCTTTTCTTGTTTTTTTAAGAAGCAAATGCTTTCATATTTGTCTTATATAATATGCATTAAATTTAAAACTTTTAGACTTCAAATTCTTTTAATAAGCTTGTTTGTGTATATGTCATCGAATACTTAGAGTTGCATAACTAAAGTTTGTGGTTTAGTTTATACGAGGTTATAATGGGTTTGCGGAGAGTGATTGATATAAAGGATTAGAAGAAGTCAATGGAGCCAAGAAAAAAGCCAAAAAATGGTCTCGAAATGGTCAAAGACAATTTGACCATGGTCAAAGGGGGTTTGATCACGGAATTGGCAGCCTGCAAGAGTATAATTGTGTTTCCTATGTGGTTTTGGAAATTGACTTGTACTAGAATTACTTTTTCAAAGGTCCTACCTAGTAATAGGATTATGTTTCCTGTTTGTAATAGGTTTTATTTTTCTTAAGTATCAAGTCTCCCACTCTATAAATATGGGCATGTGCATTGTAATTGACGATTGACTCTGAGAAACAAAGATGTCAATCTAGTGTTGGTACTGCTTTAAATGAGTCGAGTCAAGTCAAACAAGTTATTTTTCAAACTCATTTGAATTATTATTGAGCTTCCTAATTTGTGTTTGAGCTTATTTGATTGCTAATCAAGCCGAACTTGAATGAGTTTTTATCAAGCCAATCACGAGTCGAACTCGAGTAGCTTGATTTTATTGCACATATTTTATATATTATCGTATTTTACTAATTGAATCGAGATAGATCTCGAGTCGAGCTTCAAACTTATCGAACGCACAAAAAGCTGTTCAAGCTTAGTTTCATATATAAACGAACTGAGCTCAAACGAGCTTTTACCTAATGATCTCGAGTCGAGTATCAAGTAGTTTGGTTCATTTTATAGCCCTAAATGTTGTTCTTTGGATATGTAGGCAGTTTTCCGAACCACGTTAAATCCTTGTGTCATTTTATATGCATCTTTGATTGTTGTTTAATTTTTGGCAGTTATGCTGTTCATGTAGTGATGCTACCATTCCTAACAATGGGTATCAAAGTCATAGTGTTACAGATTTAGGAGACATCTTAGAGCTAGATCTATGGGGGCACTTTGTGTTAGAGCGGGTTCGTGGGAGCAATGGTAGGAAAAGAAGGAAATGTCAAGATTGATAATTCGTTGTGGGTAGCATGAACAAAGGTCGGGGTCGTGTCGGATAAGATGACAAAGGCAGGTTCGGATCAGTTAGATCTCAAGCTAAGAAGTAATCAAGTTTAACAGGAACGAAAAAATGTGGGAGGATGTAAAGCCAGTTTGAGTAGATTCACGAAGCTAAGGTTTTGTTGGTAGCTAGATCAAACATAGCTTGTGCGGTGGGAGCTTCAAGCAGATATGTGAGAGATCCGAGATTGCCATTGAAAAAATAACCAAAATTGTTGGCGAATGGATTAGAGATAGCTTGTGAGTTGGGAACATCAAGTAGATATGTGAGAGGTCCGACATTATCACTGAAAATACCAAAATTGTTAGTGGATGGATCGGACATAGCTCATGAAGTTTGAGAAAGAGTGTATATGTGAAAAATTCGAGATTGCCATTGAAAAGTACTTGGTGTAAAGAATTCAGAAAGACGGGTTGACCAAGGCAGTTGTTCTCCAGTGAGGAGAAGGGTGCCATACTAGAAAATTGAAGTCCATGGTGGAGCATGAGATAGTGTTTTCGAAGTTGTAATCAGTCTCCAAGTGGGAGATTAATGAGTTTGTGGAGACTAATTGATACAAATAATTGGGAGAAGTCAATGAGCCATGAGAGAACCCAAAGCAGGTTCCGGGGATGGTCAAATATAGTTTGACCATGATTGAATGGGGTTTGACTGTATGGTCAACGCATGTTTGACTGTGAAATTGGCAGCTTGCAGGCGTGAGATTGTGTTTCATACGTGGTTTTGGCTTGAATTTGGTAATTGACTTATATGAGGATTGTTTTTCCTAATTATCTAAGAACATGATTGTGTTCCTTATTTGAAATAGGTTATAGTATCATTGTGTATCATGTCTTCAACTCTATAAACATGAGCTTGTACATTATAACTGATGATTGACTCTGAGAAATAAAGATGTAGATCTAATGTTGTCCCTATGGATGTAGGCATCTTGTCGAACCACGTTAAAATTCCATGTGTCATTTTTTATGCTTCTTTAATTCTTGTTTGTTTTCTGATAGTTTGCAATTCATCTTGTGATGCCACGTTCCTAACAACTGGTATCAAAGTCATAAGTTTGTGTTAGCGTGAATTTTATCATTTAAACGACGGTGGGAAATGAAAGAAAGGTCAAGATCTACAAGTTCGGTGGCAAGTAGTACAAACAGACGTTGGGGTGAAGTTGGAGATGATGACAAAGGAGGATGGGATCAATTAAATTGTTATGCCAGGAGGAGCAATCTCGTTTAATGTTAGCGAGAAAATATTGGAGGATGAGAAGCCAATTGGGCAAATTCACGGAGCCGGAGTTTTGATTAAAGATGGATCATACATAGCTTGTGAAGTGAGAGCATCAAATAGATAAGTGAGATCCGAGATTGCCATTGGAAAAATTAAAATTATCAGCGGACGGATCAGACATAGCTCATGTAGTTGGTTAGAAAGGAGATATGTGAGAGATCCGAGATTGCCATTGAAAAGTGTTTGGTGTAAAGATCTCAGAAAGACGGTTTGACCAAGGAGGTTGTTCTCCAGTGAGGAGAAAGGTGTCACACTAGGCAGTTGAAATCCATGGAAGAGCATGAGATACTGATTTCGAATTTGTAATAAGTCTCTGTTTCGCGATTAAAACAAACCAGAATGAAGTGGATCCGAATAGTCGTTCCAAGCCCCGTGATAATCTATAACTTGAGATTATCTCTCAACCCCTGCGTTCGATACGCTGGATGGTGGTTCAAGTCTTTAATTAACTCTTTGGTTATTAATTTCGAGTGTAGAGACAATGAATCGAACAACTCAAGTCAAGATAAAATTAACCTATCAAATACTTAAATCTGAAAAAAAGGATAATTTATACCTCCATGAGAGTCTTTGATTGAGGATTATCTCTCAACCGCTGCGTTCGATTCGCTAAACGGTTGTGGTTCAAGTCTTTAACTAAATTCTTAGTTGTTACTTTCGAATACGAGAATAATGAATGAAAAACTCGAGTCAAGATAAAATTATCTATCAAATACTTAAATCTGAAAAAAAGATAATTTATACCTCCATGAGAGTCTTTTATCGTGATGATTACAAATAAACTGCGGATACAAGCTTTGCAGCCAAATCCCAGCGATTCTTAACAAGCAACTATTACATTATTCTCCGGCTACTCCTAATTTACGCTATGAACTACTCCTAAGACTAGAGCTAATTCTAAGAAAATGAAACTGTAAAGTTTTTGTGATTCTAATGATGTCCCTTTTCCTTCGTCTTGGCCGCCTATATATCTTGGCCTTGGGAAACCCACGTTCTTCTTTTTCGAGAACTGCCGTCAACTACCTCCAACCGTCTCTTTCAAAATCCTCAACTTGGCGCGCCTTCCTTGAATGTAAATTAGTAGCTTTTGGACTCTCTTTATTTCTTCAGGTTCGATTATTGGGATTTTATCAACCCAGCCTACATTTCTGCCATTTTCGGAGTTTATTGGACCTTATCTTACGTACTTGTGGACCCAATTTCATTCTTTTCGAATTTCTATAGTTTGGGCTATTTGGGCTCTGTAATTCGAAAGCCCAAATTATTTTATAGTGTAAACAGTCTCCAAGTGGAAGCTAGATGGGTTTATGGATACAAATTGATACAAAAGATTAGGAGAAGTCAATGGAGCCAAAAGAGAAGCCAAAAAAGGGTCTTAGGAAGGTCAAATGCAGTTTGATTGTGGTCAAAGACGTTTTGACCATAGTCAATGCAGTTTTGACCGAGTCAACGAAGGTTTGACCATGTGCTTAATGCACGTTTGATCCCTAGATTCGTAGCGGAGTAGCATGGGATTGTACTTACTATGTGGTTTTTGTAATTGACTTATATTATGATTATTTTTTCTAATTACCTGAGATTAGGATTGTGTTTCCTAATTGGATTAAGTTTTGATTTTCCTTACATATCAAGTCTTTTATTTTTTAAATATGAGCTTGTATACTTTAACTGATGATTGACTCCAAAAAATAAAGATGTGAGATCTTGTGTGGCCCATAAATGTAGGCAGTTTGGCCGAACCACATTAAAATTTTCGTTGTCATCTAATATGCTTCTTTAAATTATTGTTTATTTTTTTCATCCCCCTCTGGTTCCCTTCCTAACAACTGGTATTAGAGCTATAGGTTTATAAGTTAAAACGAGTCTTAGATGTAGATTTATAGGGAGCGCCTTGTGTTAGCGCGAATTTTGTCGAGAGAGCGATGGTAAGAGATGAAGGAAAGGTCAAGATCGATAGTTTCATTGTAGGTAGCACGAACAGAGGTTGGGATGAAGTCGGAGGTAATGACAAAAGAGGTATGACATGAGTTCGATCGCTAGGCCAGGAGCCTATTCAATGTTAACGAGAAAATATAGCAGGATGCAAAACCAGTTAGACAGATTCACGGACCCCGGGTTTGTTGGCGGATGGATCAGGCATTGCTTGTGTTGTGGGAGCATCAAACAGATATGTGAGAGATTTGAGATTGCAATTGAAGAACCAAAATTATTGGCGGATGGATTAGACTGGCTCATGCAGTTGGGCAAAGAACAAATATGTGCGAGATCTTAAATTGTCATTGAAAAAGTCATTGGTGTATAAGATGTCAGTAAGATAGATTGATCAAGGTTGATGTTCTCTAGTGAGGACAAGGATGCCATACTTGACGGTTTAATTGTTCTCCAAATAGAATTCACCCTTCTTTTTATCTTCGAAAGTATTTTTTTTTTTAAATCCTTTTTCCTCACTAGAAGTGAATGTTCAAACAAAGCATTAGTCCAGTTCACTTTTTCTTTTTTTTGGTTTGGGGGGGGGGGGGGGGTGGAAGTTGTGGAGTATTTAAAATAGGTCTGTTTCATCAATTATTTGTGAGAAAAAATTATTTAATTTATGGGATAATTGCATCGGCCTCCCCTTAATTATGAGCATTTGGTATCCACATACCTCGTCTTTGAAAAATTGGCATGGACCTCTCATTCTTTATTTTTTTAATTATATTTTCTAGTTAAAAACTAAACTATCTGTTACTTTTGAATTAAAAAAAGTTAACTTTCACTTATAATGTGATGGAGAATGAAAAATTATCAAAATATCTTCAAATGACAAAGCAATAATATAAAATGTGGCATCCACGATTAAAATTGTTGAAATATAATTTAAACTCCTAATAATATCCTCTTGATTAACCATGAACTTTTTTTGTGATCTAAAAATTTTATTGCTTAAGTATGTTAATATAATTCAAACACTTTCCATAACACAAATAATTCTAATTTTCTTATTTTACAAAAAAAAAATTATATATATATATAAGTACAAAAGTAAGACAAGTCTTTACATACTTAACATTCTATTGATTTAAATATGCTGTTTTATAATAAAATCCAAAACTTCTTTCGAAAAGGTGCTAATTTTGAAGTAGTATTTTTATTTTTATTTTGATAAATAATTGAGAAGTAGTATATTCTTTTGAAAAAAAATAATATTACAAAAAAAAGGGGGGTAAATGGACCTCTTATATACCGCTGTGTCTTTGTTCTTAAATATATATAGTAATATTTGTTAAAAAAATTATGACTATTTCATTAAAACAATGGTATATTTAATAGAAGTTCAAAGCTTAAAAGTAGCACAACACACTACAAGAAAACTGGGTATCAGCGACCAAAAAATCCGTCGCTAAATTCCGACACTAAACGAATATATAAAGTTCAAATCTTGGTTAGTACATTATTGTTTTTACTTTATTCTTATTTTTAATTTTATATTTATTTTCAAATATATAAGAAAAATATAAACGAATTTATATAGTATAAATAATGTTTTAGCACATTTGATGATTAAGTTGACTTGGTGTAATTGTAGGTATCTTGTGTGAGCTTGGGAGAGGTCTACAGACCAAATCTTGGTAAGTTACACTATTCTTTTTACTTTATTCTTATTTTTAATTGAATATTTATTTCCATCTCAAATATACATGAAAAATATAAACTAAATTTTTGACATTAAAAAATTAAAACTATTCTTCTCGCATATATATTAAAAAATTAGTAAATCCCTTTAACTCTATCATATATTAAATAGTTTACACATCCAAATCTCTCATCATAACCAATTAAAGAAAAAAACAAGACAAATGCATTACGCCTCTGATTTTTACAAGAAAATCACAACTTCATCTCAATTTCGGTATAACTCATCACTTTATATGGGGCTTTAGGTTTGTTTAGGGTTTAAGGTTAGTTTAGGACTGAAGGTTTAGGGTAGGGGTGGGCATTGAGTAGAACGGGTTCGATAATTTTTGAGTTCAAGTCGAACTTAACATGGTTTGGTCAAGCAAAAAAAAACTACTTATTTGTAGGCTCGCGAGCCTAGATAATAATAACTTTTGCTTATTTAGTGATTATATATATATATATATATATATATATATTTAAGAAAAAGTAAACTTTCTAATCCAAAAAATACAATATTTCGGGTTAATGAATATATAGACTTAATAATTACCCTTAGCCTTCTAGCTAGATTAAAAATTAATTAAGATAATAAATAAACTTCTAGATTACAATACAATATTGTGAAAAATTACATACTCGAGAAACCCAGTGATGGCATCATTGTCCAATTAGAAGTGCGAGGTCGTAAATTAGAATCTTAAAAATGCAACAATTATTTTTAGTAAAGTATAAGATAATAAATAACATATAATAAATGCACCAAAATATCAGGTTTTGTGTCCCTTGTGGTATAGTGGCACCAAAATAGTAATGGAAAATCGATTTGTATTTTATAATATAATTTATATATTAGCGACGGAAATTTCCGCCCCTATTCCATCAAATTTCATTACTCGTTGCTAATTCGTCGCTAAAGTTTAATGAAAAATTGATTTTTATTTTATAATATGATATACAAATTAGTAACGGAAATTTCCGTCTCTATTTTCACTAATATCTTTTTATATCGCTAATCCGTCGCTAAAGTTTAATGGATATTTATTTCTATTTTATAATTTAATTTGCAAACTAGCGACTGAATATTCCGTCTCTATTTTCGTAGCAAATTTGAAACTTAGAGACGGCCATCTCTAACCTAAGTAAGCTACAACAAACATTCCGTCGTTAATCCGTCGCTAAATTGTAATGGAAAATTAATCTGTATTTATATTAATTTTTAGAATAGAGATGGAATTTTTAGTCTCTAAGTCTGTCGCCAATATGGGATAAATGATAAGTTAATTTTCCATCGCGGATTCGGTCTCTAAATATTACGGAAGAATTCATTTGAATTGCCGTCGCTAATTCCATCACAAATTTGAAACTTAGAGACGGCTGTCGCGGATTCGGTCTCTAAATATTACGGAAGACTAATATATAAAGCACTCACTTTATTGAAGGAGTCACTAGTCGAAATACAATTTTTCTCTACGATATTCCAATAACCAGAGCTCTTAAAGAATAGGTATATGGGCCCTTACCTATATGTGAATGATATGTGAGGTTTATCACTCAATTTCACTAATTTTCTTTACCAATATTTTCAGTAAGCTACTTGCATCCTTAACTTTGTCTAAAATAAAACAAAGAACCAAGAAAGCTATTAATTTGTAATTAAAACTTGATAATTGATCAAGAATTGATAATTAAAACCAAGGAAACAATTTACTCAATTCGTGTCACTGACAAAATTTATAATTCCTACAAGTGATATCTAATTACTTAACTTTACATTCATTGGCCCATTAAACAATGATTACTCTGTTCTTATATGTAAAATAAATTCATCATGAATCAAGTTATCGAGCAATTATTACAACACCAAGTATTAACACATTAATTAACAAGATACTTTAAGAAGATGATTAACAAGGTGAATGAATGAAGATCAAATTAAACAATAATTAGTGGATTTAATAATCAGGAGAGTGATTCTCAAGATTTCATATACATAACAATATTCAACCAACTATAAAGTAAATGAGTAATTGAATTAAGAATTTATAGCTCAACTAACTCATTAATTCATGGGCAAAGATAATCAGCAAGCTAAAACATCAATTGCTTAAAGAAAACAAGAAAGTAGTAATATGAGAGAGAATAGAAGCAGTGAAGGGAATAGAAATGCGGTAAAAAAAATAAACAAATTTGTAGAAAAATTAAATTTACTGTTGGACAACAATTCTCCTACTAGACAGAGCTTATAATGAATATCAGGCATGTCCAAGTACTGATAAAATGGAGTTTGCCTCAAGCCTATGTGATGTCTGTCATTCATAGAGCTCTTCAGTTTTTCCATATCCCTCGCGAACTTCCTCGGGTGATATCATGTTGTAATCTGAAGTTCATTTGCCATTGTACTGTAAAAAGTTCAACAACCAAAAAAATAAATTAGGATTGCACTACCTTCAATACTCAATCTTACTTCTCAGAATACCCCATTAAGGTAAATACGGCAATTCAAATGTAGTTTAACATCAACAAATATGTGCTTCAAAATGCATGGACATGAAAAAACCTAGAGAATTTTGAGTAACAACTTCGTTTCTGAGAGTGTAGTGTTACGGGAGATGATAATTTTGTCACCAAACACATATATTCTACATACAACCCAAAACGTAGTAAACCCCAAAGCACGACGTACGCATTCATCATAAACTAGGTATTTACTCAATAATCTCCAAGAATGTAAAATTGAGTGTGAAAATTGATTACCCAGGTAGTTTTGGAGCAAATACCGCCGATGTAGGTTGTTGACCGGACAAAATAGGGCGGAAACTGGCAAGAAATCGCCGTAGAAGATGTTACTTCGGTGATAATGGTAATCCCGAACTTGCTACTCGCTACAATTGACTTCAAATGGCCGAAAAAGGTGTTGGGGAGCAAACGCCGGAGAGAACAGAGAATCGGACCTGAGAGAGAAGGAAGACGATGATGAGAGGCGTGAGAATTGTAAATGGAGGAAAAAGTGCAAACATGTAATTTTAGTCTTTTGTGAAGGTATTTTGGTCTTTTCACATTAAGTAGGGAGTTAATCCAAAATTGAATTTGTAAATAGGGAGTGCATACTCCTAGGGACTGATTTCAAAATTGAAAATGGGATTAGGGATTTATCCTAAAAAAACTGTTAGAACAACTATCTCACTTATTTAGTTATTTACGTCTCACCTTACGTATTTGATACACCTATAACAATTTCTTTCTTAATTTAAGACATGGCTGTCGCACTTTGGGGGCTTAGAAAGACGATGGACAATATATATATATATATATATATATATATATATATATATATATTGCTTTCTTTTGTTCTCATCAACCTATTTCAATGTTATTTCTGTTTTTTTTTTTTCATTACTATTTAGGTTTTTTTGTTACTTTCGGATAAAATTTAAAAGAAAAAATGTTTAACTATTTAACGAACCGAATAAGTTGAACAAAAGTCAACAAATTGAGAAATTTTGGAATGGTATCATTTCACCGACGCACACCCTTATTGTAGCTTAAACTCATTTAGATTGCCTTTATTTTTTTAAGCGAAAACGGTATTTTATTTTATCCAATAAAAAATTTAGAACGTCAAGAACAATACAATTGAGATGGTATCTAATGATGTAGTAAAGAACAATTGAAGCACCAAATATCGAGATTCTTCAAAATAATAAAACTTAAGAACTAACAAACGAGCCCATGAAAATTCTTGTGCCACTTCTATTCAAGGAGAGACTAAACTCTCACTCGAGAGAGAAAACAAATTTTCATACGAGAGAGAAAATAAAATACTATACAAAATATCTAAAATGCTATATAAAAACTTTTGTATCACCTGTCTTCGTCTCGTCAGATCTGTCTTTGTCTTTGTCTCGTTAGATCCATATCCGTTTCGTTAGATTTGAAGATATGAAGTACAAGTTGAAGAAGGGTGCTCTAATCCCAACCCGCCGACGATGGTGGTGGTAACAGTGGTGAAGTAGACGACTGTTTTACCAAACCATCACCTGCGGAGGAAAATAGAAGACAAAACTACATTAGGGCTCATTTAGACAAGGTATAAAATCTCGGTATCGGTGTCGATATCGAGGTAGTAAATTCACAGAAATTTCGGTGGATTTTTTGGAGATATTCAAAATATTGGTTTCGATTTCAAAGAAATCATGGAAATTTATAGAAATATTTGAAAATTTATAATGAAACTTTGTGTAACTTTAAATATCATAATTATGTCACTACAAAAAATGGTGGTACACTTTATTTTAATGAAGTTCTTATAATATTTGATTATTATTTTACTACCATTATTTTATATTTTTCACAGCATATTTTAGGTGAAATTCTGTGGTGGACCGAGACCATTGGTCCCGGTCCACTTTTCACCATTGGATTTGGAACGTCTGGGGTATAGGAAATAAGAAGACTTTGGCTCAGGTCCGTAAAATCTGTAAAAGGTATGTTTTGAAATCCCTTGTAATTATTGAACCTAAGATTGTGCTAGATAAATTTCAGATGACTAGGGAGTTTGGATTTAATAATGTTTTAACTAATTGTAATAACCATATTTGGTGTTTTTTACAATGATGAGTATGGGGTTGATGTTTTGGCTAATCGTGATCAAATTTTGCATGTTCAAATTCGGTCACTCTAGCTTCGGAGGTATATTTATTGCTCTTGGGTCCTAGCGAAGTGCACTAGAGAGGAAAGACAAACTTGGGGGATGAGCTTCGAGATTTAACACCTACGAGAGAGCCTTGGCTAGTAGGTGGTGACTAAAGATGTCAAACGGGCCGGGCTGGGCCGGCCCGGCCCAGGCCCGGATCCGGCCCGTTCTAATGTTTTGAAACGGGCCGGGTCAAACGGGCTCGGGCCGGCCCGGACCCGGCCTCTTCACTGTTCAGACGCGGGCCGGGCCGGTCAGGCCCGGACTGGGCCCGGGCCGGGCCGGTCAGGCCCGGACTGGGCCCGGGCCGGTCCGGCCCGCTACGAATTTTTTTTTTTTTTTTTTGGTTAAAAAAATGGCAAAACTAAGTTTTTTTTAACCTTTGGTCCCAAATTGGTTTTTTTCAATGTATATTATGTTATGTTATAGAAAATTACATTATGTTGTTATGTTACATATTATTACATAATGTAGAAAATTACATTATGAATGAAAATAACTAATTTTTAATTCTTATAAGTTATAAGTTAATTTGAAATTTTTAATTAGTTTTATTCTAACTTTAGTATAAAATTGATATCTAATTTAAACAGACAATATTGAAACTTTGAATAAAAATAATTAAAACTAAAATAGATAATACACTTTAATGAACTTACATGAGAGATGGGAAAATATACGGCACAACAATTTATTTTTCTTGTGCATTCACTTGATCTCCAACCACAATTGTAAAATTTAAATATCGAGCTAAAAGAGAATTTATAATATTTCTTGTTGAATTTGTAAAAAAAAGTGCAACATATTACTCATATTTATAGAAACTAAAAGATATTACATAAAATATAAATTAATAAAAAAAAAAAAGGAAATTGACCGTTGCAAAGCAACGGTCAAAATGAAATAACACATCCAGCAGTGGCTGGAATTCTGTTCTGACCGTTGCCAACGGTCAGAATTCCAGCCACTGCTGGATGTGTTATTTTTTTGCTGATTCTGGGGCAAGAGGGATTCGAACCCTTGCCCCCTCTACATACACCCCACTAGCCCACCACTAGGCTAGTGGGGTATTTTTATTTAATATATGCACAGAAAATGTATTTTACCCTTAACGGGTCGGTGCCGGGCTGGAACGCGGGTTGGCCGGCCCGAGCCCGACTTGCTTACCGGGCCGGGCTGACCCGACCCGATTATATTAGCCCGGCCCGGCCCGGCACAACTGTTTCGGGCCGGGCCGGGCCAGCCCGGATTTTGAGCCGTGCCGGGCCATACCGGGCCGGGGCCGGGCCGGGTCGCGGGTTGGATGGCCGGGCCGGCCCGTTTGACATCTTTAGTGGTGACTTTAACATTATTATGCATGTAGCAGAGAAGAAAGGTGGTGCTGCTCCTAAACGTCTATCAATGGAGGATTTTGGGAATATAGCGTTAGACTGTGAGCTTGCGTTAGACTGTGAGCTTGTGGATGCGGGATATGAGGGTTCTCCTTTTACATGGTTTTCTAAATGAGGGATCTTTGAAAGACTTGATCGTGTTCTAGTCTCTCGAGCTTGGTAAGACTTGTTCCCAATAACGCAAGTAAAGCATTTGGTTCATTCCATTTACTCAGATCATAGTCCTATATTGGTTTCATTGAAAGATAGTACTCAAACCCAACCTTCATCTTTCCGATTTTTGAACGTGTGGGTTATACATGTAGAGTTTATGGAGACGGTAACTAATTCTTGGAACGAACCAATTTATTGTAGGGGTTTGGAGAAATTCCACCGAAAACTTGTTCGACTTAAGGGTGCATTAAAAATTTGGATTCGTGAGGTATTCGGGAATATTTTTGAGGCGGTTAAAATTGCTGAGGAGGAGGCGAGACGATGTGAACAAAAATATGACGAGAACCCAACTGACGAAAATTTATGTGAAATGGATAAAGCTGGTGCGCACTTTGCTCAGAAATTATCTCGCGAGGAGGATTTCTGGCGTCAAAAAGCGGCGTGTAATTGGTTGAAAGATAGGGGTTGTTTGCTTGAGGAGCCAGAGGATATACGTAGATCGGCTACTGAATACTTTGGGACAGTTTTTTCGGGTCAAAATATGCATCTGCATGATCCGGATTTATCTTCTATTCCAAGTATTCTTACAGATACAGAAATGAGGGATTTGTGCACTAAGCCGACGATTGATGAGGTTAAGAATGCTATTTGGAGCATTGATACTTATAGTGTTGCAGGTCCCGATGGTATTTCTTCTATGTTTTATCAAAAGTGTTGGGAAATTATTCAAGAGGACTTGATGGAAGCGGTTAATGATTTTTTTGCGGGCTCGCCTCTATATAGGGGTACACAGCTGCTGAAGGAAAAAATCGAATCAAGAATTTTTATTGATAAAGAATAATCAAGAATTGGGGAGATGGCCTTTTTAGGAAAAAATTATGAATGCGGAAGAGTTAGGTTTTTGCCCTTGGCTTTTCACGTTGGGTTGATGATATCTCTGTATTGAGAGATATTCACTCTTTTTATAATACTCCAAGTTTGACTATACGTTGGAGAATATCACGTATATCTCTCAACCACCAGATAATTATCCTCAACTCCCTACACTCAATTAGGCACATGCTCCAAATAGGATTTGACTTGGTATTTCACTATTTGATGAATCCCTTTAATTAAAATACCCAATCTAGTTAAAAAAGATTCAACCCAAAACCATATTTTATAAATATTACAAGATATTTGACTAGGGCTTTTAGCCACATTATTAATATCACAATAATATTCAACATCTCCCACTTAGCTACAAGCTCTAGTCAATCAATCATCTTTAAACCCATAGCACGAATATGTCTCGTGAATTCTTCACTTGCAATTGGTTTTGTCGAAGGATCTGCAATCATATCTTTTGTACCGACATATTCAACATCAACATGTTCTTTTTGAATCATGTCATTCACATAATGATATTGCAACTCAATATGCTTACCTTTTGGCCCGATTTCCTCATTTTTAATGGTTTTTATCGCAGCCATGTTATTACAAAACAACTGAATAGGTCTATCTATTATATCATCGATATTTAAAGCATCTAAGAACCATTTTATCCAAACAGCTTCAGAAACAGACTTGCTACAAACAATATATTCGGCTTCCATTGTACTTTTAGCAACACATGTTTGCTTTTTACTAGACCATGATATAGCTCCTCCACCAAAAATAAAAATATAACCACTAGTGGATTTTCTATCATCAATATCACCCGCAAAATCAGCATCACAATAACCAAATACATTCAAGTTATCAGCTTAATATGTCAAGTTAAGATCTAATGTTCCTTATAAGTACCTAAGTACACGTTTGACAGCTAACCATTGAGGCAAACCAGGATTACTTTGGTATCTACTTATCAAGCCAACAACATAACTAAGATCAGGTCTAGTGCACAGCATTGCATACATTAGACTTCCAACAAGCTCAGCAGATGGTTTTGATTTCATTTCTTCAATTTCTTTTTCGGATTTAGGAGCCATACTTTTTGATAACTTTGTTCCTTTACAAATAGGTGAGTTTGTGGGATTACTAGAGTCCATTTTAAACCTCTTTAAAATATTTTCCAACTAAGGTTTTTGAGACAAGCTTAATTTGCGTTGACTTCTATCTCTAGTAATTTTTATTCCAAGAACATAATGTGTTTCACCCATATCTTTCAGTTCAAACTTTGTATTTAACCAATTCTTTAATTCTAATAATTTAGTGAGATCATTTCCAGCAAGCAAAATATCATCTTCATATAGTGAAATATCATATAAGAACTCCCACTTTTTCAAGTATATATACAATGATCATAATCATTAGGTATAAAACCATATGATAAAATGGCATTATGAAAAGTGTAGTACCACTGTCTAGGAGACTGTTTTAAACCATATAAGAACTTATTTAATTTATAAACTTTATCTTCCTTACCTTTAATTTCAAATCCTAGAGGTTGGTGTATATAAATTTCCTCATTAAGTTCACCATTTAAAAAAGCCGTTTTTACATCCATTTGATGTAATTTCAAATCTAAATATGCAACCAAAGACATTAAAATTCTTATTGATGTAAATTTTACCACGGGTGAATATGTTTCATCATAATCTATTCCTTCCTTTTGATTAAAGCCTTTCACAACTAATCTAGCTTTATATGTATCAATAACACCATCTGAGTTTAATTTCTTTTTAAGAATCCACTTACAACCTATTGCTTTTCTACCTTTTGGTAAATCTACTATCTCCCACACTTTATTTTTCTCAATTGAATCTATTTCTTCTTGGAGTGCTTCTTTCCATTTTGAAGAATCTAAAGCATTCAATGCATCATAAAAATCAATAGGATCATCAGTATTTTCATCTATATTGAAAGCATAATAATCTTGTAAGTGACTAGGAGGACGTCTTTCTCTTTGTATTCTAGTCAAAGTATCCATGGGTTGAGATTTTTGAATAACTTATTCTTTAGATTTCACAGTTTCTTTTTCTTTAGAAATTTCAAATAAGTCCACTATTTTATCAATTTTAGATACATCATCTTTAAAGAAATAAGCATCTCTACTTTCTATAATTCCAATTAAACCATTTAATTGATTTAGCATCTAATTTATCTCTATTAGGACCCAAAATTTTTACTTGATGTCAAATTTCATTTTCTTTACAAAAATTTCACTCATATACTCTCCTCCACGATCAGTTCTTAACATTTTTAGTTTTCTTCCTAATTGATTTTCTACCTCAGTTTTAAACTCAATAAATTTATCAAAAGCTTCAGATTTATGTTTTAGTAGATAAATGTAACCATGTCTTGAATAATCGTCTATAAAAGTTATAAAATATTGCATTCCTCGATGAGTTTTAATATTTAATGGACCACATATATCAGAATGTATTAATTCCAATAAATCTTTAGATCTTTCTAATTTTCCAAAAGATTTCCGCGTCATTTTTCCTTTTAAACAAGATTCACAAGTTTAAATTATACTTTAAATTTGAAATTAATCCCATATTAGCCAACTTTTTCAACTTATTATAATTAATATGGCCTAATCTTAAGTGCCACAAAGTAGAATCAATTTCAACATCACAAGAAACGTCAAACATGCATGAATCATCAATATAAGTAGAAGAAGAATTATTCATTTCATTATTCGAATTAGCTACATTCAAACGATAAAGACTATCTACTTTAGAACCCCCATACAAGAATATGACCATGTTTTCCAATAGACACTTTAGAAGAACGAAAATGAACTTCAAAACCCTTCTCATCCAAACGTGGCACAGACAAGAGATTTCGCCTCATATTAGGCGCATAGAGAACATCAGTTAAGAGAAGGTTGTTTTCTCCGACAACCCAATTCTTACGGTGCCAATTCCAAGCACATCACAGTACGTGTTATTTCCCATGTACAATTTATGGTTGTCGGCTTTCAGCTCCTTCATTTCAACAAACCCATCTCTTGTCTTTGCCACATGCCTTGAAGAGGCTGGGTCAACCCACCAAGCCATTGAATCACAATCCGCAAGAAGCGACTCAGAGACCACACATACTATATCTCTTGGTCCTTTATGATTTTTATCATTATTCTTTTGAGAATAGTTTATTTGGTGGTGACCGAGTTTTCCACACTTAACAATTTTCACTTGGTTTTTTCTTGTAATTATTTTTCTTGAACTTATTGTTTTTCCAATTTTTCTTAAAAAATTTATCTTGCCTTGGTTTAAGATATGAAGGAATCTGTGAAGAAGAAGCATTAGTTACTTGATTAGATTGAGATGAAGAAGTTACCATATGAGCCATATTTGTAGCTTTTTTCTTAGCCCTTCTTTCAGCTTCTATACCCAGTTGCATAGGAAGGTTTTTCAGTGTTAGATTTTGACCGGACATGTTAAGAGAAATTACAACAGACTCCCATGAATTAGGCAAACTATTAAGCAAAGTAGAAACTTGCATTTTATCAGGAATAGGATTGCCTAGAGCTGCTAATTCTTTTGCTATTACCACCAATTTGTTAACATGCTTGACAATATTTTCATCTTCTTTGATAAAAGTGCCATTAAACTTTTCAATTAGCAACTAAATGTAAGTATTAGATGCAATTCCATATGATTCACTTATAGCTTCAAACATAGTTTTTGCAGTTTCATGCTCTTCAAAAATTATTTCTAAATCAGGTTTCCATAAATGTGAGCATGATGGACCTAGCTAACTTATCATCTTCCATAAATGTGAGCATGATGGACCTAGCTAACTTATCATCTTCAACAAAACGTTCATAGACATTTCTAGCATCTATTCCAACCCTAATTGGTGGTTCACTTGGGTAAGGGGTGTCAATAACATACTGAATTTTATCATGAAAAAGAATATGCCTAATTCTTCGTTTCCAAGTTTGAAAATTAGTCCCGTTTAATCTTTCAGTTTTACTAAGTTCCACACTAGCAGCTCTAGAAGTCATATTTTCAAATAATTAATTAACAAAAAGCTTCAACTCAAGAGACAAAAAATTATAAGCTTAAGATTGGTTAGAACTGACCCAATTTGGATTATAAGTATGAGTGTACCAATGAGTGCTTCAGAAAACGGATTGTTGTTTGTCAATTTCCGTGTGCGCAAGCAAACTCCAATTTCCGTGAACTCCCGCCAATCATTTACTAAACAATTTTTCAGTGGTCTACAAAATTGTACACCAAAAAAAACATTTGGATTTCAGTTACCCACTTCACCGTCTTCAGCCCATCAAAAAACAAACTCCTATTGCTTATGACGTCTGAACTTGGAAACTAAAAGAGCTGTTTTGTCTCCTTGTTTGATTGGCAAAAATTCTAGGCGTGTATTATATCCAACCATAAATTCTTTTGCCAACTCCAATTCTGATAGTTGATCTTCAAACTTGAGCACCAATAATAAATTCACAACCAAATATTAAGTGGACCGATTGAATGAAGAAAAATTGAACAAATTTCTCTCGGCTAACAAGAATTTTGAGAAACTTAATAAATTTGACCTGACGTGGCTCTGATGCCACTGAAGGAAAAAATCGAATCAAGAATTTTTATTGATAAAGAATAATCAAGAATTGGGGAGATGGCCTTTAATTGAAAAAATTATGAATGCAGAAGAGTTAGGTTTTTGCCTTTTTGGCTTTTCACGTTGGGTTGATGATATCTCTATATTGAGAGATATTCGCTCCTTTTATAATACTCCAAGTTTGAATATACATTGGAGAATATCACGTATATCTCTCAACCACCAGATAATTATCCTCAACTCTCTGCACTCAATTAGACACATGCTCCAAATAGGATTTGACTTGGTATTTCACTATTTGATGAATCCTTTTAATTAAGATACCCAATCTAATTAAAAAAGATTCAACCCAAAACCATATTTTATAAATATTACAAGTATTTGATTAGGGCTTTTAGCCACATTATTAATATCACAATAATATTCAACAGCTGACAATTTCCCTGATTCCTAAGATCGATGCTCCTAAAAGTTGGAAAGATTTCAGGCCTATAAGTCTTTGTAACGTAAATAACAAAGTTGATTACAAAGATTATGGCCAGTCGATTATCTTTGATACTTCATCGTATAATATCTCCGTATCAGACTGGTTTTATCAAAGGAAGGAATATTGTGGATAATGCCCTTATGGCACAAGACATGAGTCATGAGATTGATCAAAAAAAGGGAGGATGGAATATTATGATTAAATTGGATAAGGCCAAGACGTATGATCTGATTGAGTGGAAGTTATTGTATGCAGTTTTGAAGAGGTTGGGCTTCCCTGATTTTTGGATAGCCTGGGTTAAGAATGCAGTAGAGAATTGTTGGTTTACAGAGCTAATAAATGGTCAAGGTGTGGGATTCTTCAAGTCAACCCGGGGATTATGTCAAGGTGACTCGTTATTGTTGAGTATTCCACAATAATTAAATGATATATTGATATGTCATGCATGACATATGGCATATGAATTATGTCATGCATGACATATGTTGTTTAAACCAATTTGTATTCTTCAACCTATAGGAAAGGACTTGGAAAGGACTTGGACGGTGGAATGAAGGCTATAAATAGCAGCCTTCTCTTGTCATTTGAAGCATCCCAAACCGAGAGAAAAACATAGAGAGCAAAGTGTGTGTAGTGTAGTATATACTAGGAAAAGTGTAGTGTATATTAGGGAAAGCAATTTGTGGTAGATACAAATTGTACTACACGGGAAACACTTGTGGGGGTTTTCTTTCGGGGCAATACAAAGGGGGGTTGAGAGTAGTGTTCTATATAACTTTGAGAGTGGTTGTACAAGAGTGATTTTCTTGAGTTTGTCTATAAACTCAAGTGTGTATTTTTGTACCCGTAAATTTCTCTCATAGTGGAAGAACGGAAACTCTCGTGGACGTAGGCGGATTTTGCCGAACCACGTAAATCTTGTGTGCATTATAGTTATATTCTTCGGGTATTATTTTGTCATCAACTTGTTGGTGGGACTTGGGGAATCTTAATAAGTTAAATCTCAGGTCCAAAACTTCCGCTGCGCCCAACAAGTGGTATCAGAGCCATTTGGTTAAGGGTTGATAAATTGAGATTTATTTATTAAGATGGAGGGCACGTCGAGGCCAAATACGTTTTCGGTGCAACAATTTGATGGCAAAGGGAATTTCACTCTTTGGAAAAGAATGTGAAAGACCTCCTAATTCAACATGACTTGGCACTGGTGTTGAAGGGAGAGGAGGCGAAGCCGAAGGATATGGAAGATGCACGGTGGAAAGATTTGGAGTCGCGCTGTGTTAGCACGATTCGACTTTGTATTGCGGACAACATTATTAATAATGTTGTGGATGATGATTCTGAAGATTCGGCACCAAAGTTGTGGGCAAAGTTGGAGAATTTGTATCTCGGGAAATCTTTGTCTACGAAATTGCATCTGAAGCGGCAACTCTATAGGCTGAAGATGCTGGAGGGTGATAGTCTGATGAATCACATGAACCAGTTTAACGGATTGGTGGACCAACTTCGAAAAGTTGGGGTTAAGGTCGAGGAAGAAGATAAAGCCCTTTTACTTCTTACCTCGCTCCCGGATTCATATGATAGTCTAGTGACAACGTTGCTATACGGGAAAGATACACTATACTTGGAGTATGTGAGTGCATCACTTTTGTCTCACGAAAAACAAAGGAAGGCAAACCAGGAGGTGGGACATGAGTCTGTGCTGGTTACTCGGGGAATGAATCGGTACGGGAGGTCATCTGGTGGTGAATCTGCGAGCAGCAGGTCAGATTCAAAGGCTAGGGAGAAGGGCAGGAGGTGCTACCATTGCCAGGAGGAAGGCCATTATAAAAGGAATTATCCTAATAGAGGAAGGGACAATGTTAGTCATAATGGTGGTGGTGGTGGTGATGCTGTAGTGGCATACGATGGAGATGTCTTCACAGTCTCTACTCGTATGGATACTTCATCTCGAGATGGATGGGTTTTAGATTCTGGATGTGTAATGCATGTATGCTCCAGGAAAGATTATTTTGATTCGCTCCAAGAAAAGAGGGCAGATGCTTTGTCCTTGGGTGATGGTTCTACTTGTAGAGTCATGGGTACGGGAGTGGTGAAAATCAAAATGTTTGATGGAGTAGATCGTACTTTGGGTGGTGTGGCATATGTCCCAAAGATGCGAAGGAATTTAATTTCCATGAGCCAATTGGACTCCGAGGGCTGTGAGTATTCAGCTGGAGGTGGAGTCCTGAAAGTCACACTTGGCGGAAAGGTCCTAATGAAAGGAGAGAAGTATGAAAACTTGTATCGTCTGGTGACCTCAAAAGATGACTGGAAGTGGAGCGCGCCGGAAAACTTCCAGGGTACAGACGGGTGTGAAGGAAATCCTGCTGGACGAGAGGATGGGTCGAGGTCGTCCCTCTCGGCAGTCAACTAGTGGTGTTGACTGGGCTGCATGTGTGCATTGGCCAGTTTTGAATCAGGTGGAGTTTGGACCTTACTGATTTGGCATGTGCAGCAGAGATTGAAGGCCAATGGAATTTGATGTTCTGGTTTGCGGGAATAATTATTGTGGAGGTGGAGATTGTTGAGTATTCCACAATAATTAAATGATATATTGATATGTCATGCATGACATATGGCATATGAATTATGTCATGCATGACATATGTTGTTTAAACCAATTTGTATTCTTCAACCTATAGGAAAGGACTTGGAAAGGACTTGGACGGTGGAATGAAGGCTATAAATAGCAGCCTTCTCTTGTCATTTGAAGCATCCCAAACCGAGAGAAAAACATAGAGAGCAAAGTGTGTGTAGTGTAGTATATACTAGGAAAAGTGTAGTGTATATTAGGGAAAGCAATTTGTGGTAGATACAAATTGTACTACACAGGAAACATTTGTGGGGTTTTTCTTTCGGGACAATACAAAGGGGGGTTGAGAGTAGTGTTCTATATAACTTTGAGAGTGGTTGTACAAGAGTGATTTTCTTGAGTTTGTCTATAAACTCAAGTGTGTATTTTTGTACCGATAAATTTCTCTCATAGTGGAAGAACGGAAACTCTCGTGGACGTAGGCGGATTTTGCCGAACCACGTAAATCTTGTGTGCATTATAGTTATATTCTTCGGGTATTATTTTGTCATCAACTTGTTGGTGGACTTGCGGAATCTTAATAAGTTAAATCTCGAGTCCAAAACTTCCGCTGCGCCCAACAGTTATCTCCGGCCCTTTTCATTTTGGCAGCTGAATATTTATCTTGAGGATTGGATAACCTTTTCCATGCACGACCATGCATGCATTACGACTCGGGAGGAAGTATTAAGGTGAGTCACTTAGCTTATGCCGACGATATAATTATTTTCACTAAAGGCACTAAGGGGGTAGTATGTCGTTTGATGAGTTTTCTAACTCACTATGAGAACGTCTCGAGCCAGCTTATAAACAAGGATAAATCTACTTTCATCGTGGGGAAATTAGCTTCTAGGGCCCAAATTAGTGGAGTGCAGCAGATTACGGGATTTCGACAAGAACATCTCCTTTTTCTTTATTTGGATGCGCCATTGTACAAAGGCCATAAGAGGGGATCAGTGTTTGAGCCTGTGATTAGCAAAATCATTTTTAAAATTGGTGGTTGGGTAAAATCGATTTTATCTCATGGAGGCCGACTTACTCTTATTAAGAGTGTGTTATTTGCCACATCTCTTTACCTTCTTCAAATGCTAGAGCCACCTAACAATGGTTTACAGCAGATTGAACGAGTATTTAACAGGTTCTTTTGGGGAACAACTGTGAACAGGAAAAAGACTCATTGGACTTCTTGTGAAAATATGCGTTATCCATATACGGAAGATGGCATAGGAGTGAGGAGTCTAGGAATATGGCTGATGCCTTCAGTGTCAAACTTTGGTGGCAGTTGAGAGAAGGAAAATCGATTTGGGCCAGGTATATGCAAGATAAATATTGTGGTACGAGTCATCCTGTTGTTGCTCCTATTAAATCTATGTCGTCTATGGTTTGGAAACGATTAGGGAGAATTAGAGATACGGCGGTGCCTCAGATTGGTTAGAAACTGGGGAAGGGCACGACATCTTTCTGGTTTGATAACTGGGCACGACAGATTGGTTAGAAATTTAGTTTTTCTTGTCAATTGTGTTTATAGTGTTGGAACTGTTCACTTGATTAGTGTTTAACTTGAGTTGTGAACTGTTAAATTACGTAAAATAAACTTTTTGTCAAATGAGTTTGACTCTAATTAATAAACAATGCTTAAACGCTACCCGTTTGGGTTTAGTTGATTTTTGCATTTTCAGATTACGCAAAATAATATAACCATCTTTTTGTATGACATTCAATTATATTCTCATCCAATGCTCATAATCCCACTATAGAGAATGTAATGAAATTGCCCATACCCCATAACTGTTAGATTATATATTTCCTTATTAGTTAGTATCATATCTTTTATGCTTATCTCCTATTAATATAGCTTTATCTAGTTTATATTTTTATCCATTGTAATTCTCTATTTATTTGCTTGTATGAAAGACATTATGTTTATGGGGAATAATACTATAACATGGTATCATATCTAATCTCCTATGCCTCCTTCCAGCCGCCGCCGCTACCAAGCCGTCGCCGCCGCAGCCAAATGGCCCTCCTCTCTACCTTTTTTCGCTGCCCAGTCATTGTCCCCACAACGCATCATATCTCACTCCTATATTGTTTCTTCTCTTCCGCAGTACCATCTCTATCAAGGTTAAATTTCTTCTTAACACTTTTACTTTTATTCTTGTTAATTTTTTATTGATTTGTGTTTTTGCGATTTTCCCCTCCCATGGCCGATCCCACACAAAATCGCCCCCCCTATTCATCCTGCCCTTGCCGCCGGCAACATCCAAAATTCTTTTGGTTTTCGTCTAACTGATGATGACTCCAATTATAAAATATGGAGAGGCATGTTCATGGATAACTGTAGAAGTTACTTTGTTTTTTACCATCTTACCGGTGTTTCCAAGCCTCGTGATAATAACGACCTTATGTGGTTTGCCCTAGATTCTACAGTCAAAAGATGGTTTTACTCTACTGTTGATTTGAAACTACTCAAACATCTTGACTTAGAATACGCCACAGCTAGTGATTTATGGTCGACTATTGAAGATAATTTTCAAAACAATAAACCATCTCGCTCTCTCGAACTAAATGAGAAATTTCAAAATCTTCAAAAAGGCTCCCTAACTACTTCTCAATACTGTCAAGAAATAAAGTTCATCGTTGATAATTTAGCGGATCTTGACAGTCCCGTTTCTGACCAAACTATTCTTCAACTTCTCCAAGGATTACCGGAGTCATATCTTCCTCTTGTTACCGTCATAACCACGAAACCCCCGTTACCCTCTTTTCTGAAATACGTAACTTACTCCTCATGCATGAAACTCGTGAAAATCGATTCCACCATACTCCCATCCCAAAAGATTCGTCTATTGCCCTTTGGTCACAATCAATCCCTCACCAAAATAATCGCAATAATACTTCCAATAAAAATTTCAGGAACAAAAATAAATATGTTGGTCGAAATTTTGGCCGAAGTGGAGGACAACCTGCTGGAAATTATTCAAACCCAAAGCAAAATTCCAATCAATTTTTGGGCCACAAACAACATTACAATAGCTCAGGCCCATCACATTCGCTTAACCCAAATTCTGGGGTTACTTTACAATATGTTCAACAAACCCCTCAAGACCCACGCCTCCTTAGCCTATATCCTCTACCCAGTTCAGCTCCCACTCAGGCCTTCATGGCCCAACAGCAACAGCCCACCAACTGGGCTCCTTCACAGCCGGGCTCCAACACCTCTACCTGTCCATTCCCCAAACGTGGGCCTCCTTCCATCACCTGGCCCAAATCAGCCATCACTAGCTGTTATTGCCCATTTTCAGAATTGGGCTACCTCTCCAGGTCCAGCACTCGGTCAACAGCAGCCCACTGACATTAGCTCCTTATTTTCTTCCATGACCCTACAGCAGCCAGATGAAAACTGGTATTTAGATTTCAAGCGCGAGTTCTCACATGACACCAAACCCAGGTATTTTACATGATTTTTTACCTTGTGATATTTCGAAATCAATCATGATTGGAACTGGTGCTATTTTATCTGTTAGTTCCGTGGGTACTTATTGTCTTAACTCTTCATCCCGTTCCCTTACTCTTAAAAATGTTTTAGTGTCTTATAAATTAGTAAAAAATCTTATTTTTGTTCGTCAATTCACTCGTGACAGTCAGTGTTCAATAGAATTTGACCCCTTTGGTTTCTCTATGAAGGATCTTAGCTCTGGCGACCTCCTCTTTCGAAGTAATAGCTCTGGCGACCTTTATCCTGTCTTCTCTTCATCTACCGACCCATCCTCCTGCCTCACCATCTCGGACTCTTCTACCACTCTCTAGCATCGTCGTCTAGGCCATCCCGACTCCTCTATTTTTTTCATTTTCTTAGTTCTCGTAAATTTATTAATTGTAATAAAACCGATGATGGTTTTTTATGCCATGTATGTCAACTTGGCAAACAAAAATGGCTCTCTTTTTCTAGTTCTATCTCTAGGAGTAATAGTTTATTTCAAATTATTCATTCTGATTTGTGGACCTCTCAGTTCCAAGTATGGGAGGATTTCGTTGTTATATAATTTTTTTGGATGATTATTCCCACTTTCTCTGGGGTTTTCCTTTAATTGTAAGTTTTGGGCTTATATTAAAACTCTCCCATTCTCTCTCTCCCTCATCCTATGACTTTCTCACCAACGATGATGATCCATCTCCGGCTCTTCGGCATACCATGCTTCGTCCTTCTCCCGAATCTGTGCCCTCTCCTGTGCCGTCTTCTACCTCATCCTCTCCATCAGGCTTCCGCTCTATCCCTGCCCATCCCCCCCTACTCCTACACATCCTATGGTCACTCGGTCCCGATATGGTATTACAAAATCACGTATGATTCTCAATCTCTCTGTTACTACGGATATCTCTCCTCTTCCTCGTTCCCACGCTTAGGCTCTTCATGATCCTCACTGGACAGCTACCATGGAAGCTGAACTGTCCGCTCTTCAGTCCCTTGTCCATCCCATGTTAACATAGTCGGATCCAAGTGGATTTTTCGTCACATATTTCGGTCTGATGGTTCTCTCGAGCGCTACAAAGCCCGTCTTGTTGCTCAGGGCTTCACTCAATAGCCTGGTATTGACTACGAGGATACTTTCAGTCCTGTCATTAAACCAGCCACCATCTGTACTGTCTTGAGTCTCTCTCTCTCTCTCTCTCTCTCTCTCTCTCTCTCTCTCTCTCTCTCTCTCTCTCTCTCTCTCTCTCTCTCTCTCTCTCGTTCTTAGCCTATTTATCAGCTTGACGTCAAAAATGCCTTTCTACACGGGCATCTCTCTGAAACGGTTTACATGAAGCAACTCCCTGGCTTTACCGATTCCAACCATCCCTCTCATGTCTGTCGCCTCAAAAAGGCACTCTACTGGCTTAAGCAAGCTCCTCGGGCTTGGCATCATCGCTTTGCTTCTTATATTTCCTATATTGGTTTTGTAAGTAGTCGAGCAGATGCCTCCCTCTTTATTCTCCATCACGACCCTCACACGGCTTTGCCCCTCCTATATGTCGATGACATTATCCTCACTACTTCCACTGACTCTCTTCTTTCTCAACTTACCGTCTGTCTCTCTACCGAGTTCTCCATATCTGATCTGGATCCCCTACACTATTTTCTAGGCATTTCTCTATCTCGTAGTCCCTCCGATCTCTTTCTCTCACAAGAAAAATTCGCACGTGAAATTCTTGAATGTGCTAACATGACCTCCTGCAATCCGGTCTCTATTTCTGTAGACACGCACTCTAAACTCGCTTCCTCCTCTAGCTCTCCTTTTTCTGATCTGTCTCTCTATCGTAGCCTTGTCGGAGCTCTCCAGTATCTTACCTTCACTCGTCCGGACATCGCCTATGTTGTTCAGCAGGTCTGCCTATTCATGCATGATCCTTGTGAACATCATATGCTTGCTCTGAAACGCAGTCTTCGCTATCTTCAGGGTTCTATTTCTCAAGGTCTCCATCTTTCTCCCTCCTCCACCGATCACCTTGTTGCCTATACTAATGCCGATTGGGCCGGCTAAGCGTCAGCATGGTGTTTCCCACTCTAGCGCTGAGGCTGAATACCCTGGCATTGCTAACGTCGTGGCCGTAGCTTCCTAGCTATGCAATCTCTTATTGGAACTTCATTGTCCTCCTCTTAAGTCTACTGTTGTCTATTGTGACAATGTTAGCTCTGTTTATATGTCGACTAATCTGGTACAACACCAACGCACCAAACAAGCTGAATTAGATTTACACTTTGTAAGAGAACGTGTCACCTTTGGTGAGGTTCGTGTGTTACATGTTGCTTCATCTCATTAGTTTGCAGATGTGTTTACTAAAGGGTTACCTTCGAGCTTGTTCATGGACTTCCGATCCAGTCTCAACATTCGGCTTCCTCCCGTTTCAACTGCGGGGAAGTGTTAGATTATATATTTCCTTATTAGTTAGTATCATATCTTTTATGCTTATCTCCTATTAATTTAGCTTTATCTAGTTTCCATTCTTATCCATTGTAATTCTCTATTTATTTACTTGTATGAAAGACATTATGTTTATGGGGAATAATACTATAACATATGTGTTAATGGGGTTTTGTCATAAACTGGTCGGTTTCCATCCCATTGTACAAATGATCAATTTTCTTGTAGTGTGTATACCAAAGGAGTGTTCTTCTAATGAGGTGGGTTTGCCTCCAAGACATTGTACCCTTTTTTGATGATCTACATATTTAAGCTTTGAACGATTAAAAAAATGAAGGAAAAAAAAAACCACTCGAACAATGCCATTGATATTTCTTCTAATAAATCCCTCACACCCTCAAAGCTTTTCTTATAAATTGAGCTATATATATATGCATATATACATCGAATCCAAAGTCCAAACTTGTTACGTGTACCCAATTGATATCGGAATTGAAAATCAAAGCATCTAGCATCATTATATTTTTCTAAAAAGAAAAAATAAAGAAACAAGTAACCTTAGAAAGACAATATGGGACATTATAATATACTATAATAATTACACAGGGAAAATTGTATTTTTAGTCCCGTAACTTTGCCCCATTTCACTTTTGGTCTCATTAGTTACGAGATTCTCACTTTACGTCCTATATCTTTCAAAAATTTCTCACTTTTGGTCCCAAACCCATGATTCCGCCTATTTTTAACGTAAAATGGCACGTGAGTGGCCCGTACGCCGTTAGCCAACTAGGTTTGGGGGGAAATTGTTCACTTTGACTGTTTGGGAGGCAAAATTGGCGCCAAAATTGAGAAAAACTTATCTAATTTTGCCCTAGAATCATATTTCCCCTTCCTTTTTCTCAATTTTACTGCCAATTTTGCCTCCCAAACAATCAAAGTGAACAATTTTCCCCCAAACCTAGCTGGCTAACGGCGAACGGGCCACTCACGTGCCATTTCACGTTAAAAATAGACGGAATTAGGGGTTTGGGACCAAAAGTGAGAATTTTTTGAAAGATATGGGACGTAAAGTGAGAATCCCGTAACTAATGGGACCAAAAGTGAAATGGGGCAAAGTTACGGGACTAAAAATGCGATTTTCCCTAATTACACATAATAGAGCTGCGTAAGCTAGAGGTAGGGTTAATGTAATGTAAGTAAATAGATTCCAGCGGAACAATGTATAATTTATTATGAAATAACCTCAAATATTATAAAGTAGAGAGATTAGAGAACTAAGTAGAGAATTCTTTTATTGATTTTGTTGTGTCTCTACAATACAATGGCATAGCCTATTTATAGGAACAAAACAAGATCAAAGGTTGATTTCATAATGAGGAGAGTAAATTACATTGACTCAAATTAATGATGAGAAGTGGAAAGACATGGAGATGAAGAGGTTTTGGAGTTGTATGGACATCCACAAAATAATTATTCATAACACTCCCCCTTGGATGTCCATCACTTAAGAATACTTTTCGTTAAAACCTTACTAGGAAAAACCCAATGAGACAAAAACCTAGTGAAGGAAAAAGAGTACATATCAATACGCAATCAGATGCTGCCTCATTAAAAACCTTACCAGGAAAACCCAGTGGGAAAAACCTTGGTAAAGGGAAAAAGAGTGCAACGCGTATTATCTCCCCCTCATGACAATATTAGTCAAGATCTTTAAGTCTACGCACGCCAATATTGTAGACTAGTTTTTCAAATGTTGTTGTGGGAAGTGCCTTGGTGAACAAATCAGCAAGATTATCACTGGAACAGATTTGTTGAACATTGATATCACCATTCTTCTGAAGATCATAAGTGAAAAAGAACTTTGGTGAAATATGCTTTGTTCTATCTCCTTTAATGTACCCTTCTTTCAATTGTGTGATACATGCAGAATTATCTTCATATAAGTTTGTCTGAATCATTTTTCCATAAGATAAACCACAAGTCCCTCGAATGTGTTGAATCATAGATCTTAACCAAACACATTCTCGACTTGCCTCATGAATAGCCAAGATTTCTGCATGATTAGATGATGTGGCCGATATAGTTTGTTTCATAGATCGCCATGAAATGGCTGTGCCACCACATGTAAATAAATAGCCCGTTTTTGAACGACCATTAAGAGGATCAGACATATATCCAGCATCAGCATACCCAATCAATGCGGACTAGGGTACATATGAATAAAACAAGCTCATATCGATTGTTCCTCTAAGGTAGCGAAGTACCTGCTTAACCACATTCCAATGCCTTTGTGTAGGAGAACAACTATATCTTGCTAATAGATGAACAACGAATGCTATATCAGGTCGAGTATGACAAGCAAGATACATTAGTGCACCGATTGCAGTTAGATATGGTACTTCAGGACCAAGTAGTTCTTCATCAATTTCTCGAGGTCGAAAAAGATCTTGGTTCACATCTAGTGACCGTGCGACCATCGGGGTGCTCAATGGATGTGATTTATCCATATAGAATCATTTTAGCACCTTTGATACAAAAGCATCTTGATATACAAAAATTCTGTTCTTTAATTATTCAATTTGCAACCCAACGCAAAATTTTGTTCTTCCAAGATCTTGCATCTCAAATTCTTTCTTTAAGCAAATTACAGCTTTTTGAATCTCTTCAGGAGTTCCAACGATATTTAAATCGTCAACATAAACTGTAATTATAACAAACTCTTTTCTAGATCTTTTCATGAAAATACAAGGACAAATTGGATCATTCTTATATCCTTCCTTCAACAAATCTTCACTGAGACGATTACACCACATTCATCCAGATTGTTTCAGTCCATACAAGGACTTATTTAATTTAATTGAATAATGTTCTCAAGAACTTTAATTATATGTTTCAGGCATGTTAAATCCTTCGGGGATTTTCATATATATATATATATATATATATCATTATCAAGCGAGCCATATAAATAGGCTGTAACAACATCCATTAGACGCAAATCAAGTTTTTCATGCACTGCCAGACTTATTATATAACAAAAAGTAGTTGCATCCACCACAGGAGAATAAGTCTCCTCATAATCTATGCCAGGTCGTTGCGAAAACCCTTGGGCAACAAGGCGTGCCTTGTATCTTACAATTTCACCTTTCTCATTTCGTTTTTGCACAAATACTCATTTGTATCCTACTGGTTTTACATCTTCAAGTGTACGGACTACAGGTCCAAAACATTTTCGTTTTGCAAGCGAGTTTAACTTTGCCTCAGTTGCGTCTTTCCATTTTAGCCAATCATTTCTTTGTCGACATTCATTAACAAACTTTGGTTCTTGATCCTCATTATCATTCATCATATTTAGCGCTACATTATATGAAAATTTATCATCAACGTTGACTTCATTTCGATTCCATTGTATCCCGTTCATAACATAATCGATTGAGATCTCATTATTTTCACAATTTTCAGGTAACTGAGGTTCTTCTGGAACCGAAATATTAGTTATGACTAGGGACTCTTCTGGAGTTATTTTATCCTCGATTAGACCATCTTGCTTCTTCGCTCCTTTTCTTTTTCGAGGATGACTATTTTTGGAACCGATAGGTCTACCACGCTTCAGGCGTGCAGTAGACTCATTACTTTGACCTTCAGGGACAACAATTCTTACTGGAGCATTAACAACTAGTACATGTGACATAGTCACTTTCTTTAGGTCAGTAAATGCGTCTGGCAGTTGGTTAGCTAAACCTTGCAAGTGAATTATCTTTTGAACTTCCAATTCACTTTGTTTTGTTCGAGGATAAAGATGAGATAAAGATAATTCATTCCAACTAATTTTCTTTTCCAGCTGCTTATTTTCTCCCCCTAATGTTGGGAAATCTGATTAATCAAAATGACAATCAGGAAATCGAGCCGTAAATAAATCTCCAGTCAATGGCTTTAGATACTTTATTATCGATGGAGACTCGAATACAACATATATTCCCAACTTCCTTTGAGGACCCACCTTAGTGTGTTGTGGTGGAGCAATTGGAACATATACTGCACATCCAAATATTCTTAGATGGGAAATATTTGGTTCCTGACCAAAAACCAAGTGTAATGGGGAGAACTTATGATAACTTGTTGGTCTTATGCGAATAAGTGCTGATGCACGCAAAACATCATATCCCCAAAAAGAAATAGGAAGTTTTGATCTCATAAGTAAAGGTCTTGCAATTAACTGAAGACGCTTAATAAATGATTCTGCTAGACCGTTTTGTGTATGAACATGAGCTACAGGATGTTCAACATCAATTCCAATAGACATACAATAGTCATTAAACGTTTTGGAAGTAAATTCACCCGCATTATCAAGGCGTATTTTCTTAATTGGATAATCAAGAAAATGTGCTCGTAGTTTAATCAATTGAGCAAGCAATCTAGCAAACGCCAAGTTGCGAGTTGATAACAAAGATACATGTGACCATCTTGTTGATGCATCAATTAGAACCATAAAATAACTAAATGGTCCACACGACGGGTGTATTGGTCCACAAATATCGCCTTGAATACGTTCCAAAAACGTAAGAGATTCAATTCCTACTTTTGTTGTTGATGGTCGAATAATCAATTTTCCTTGTGAACAAGCAGCACATGAGAAATCATTTGATTGAAGAATCTGCTGGCTCTTCAATGGATGACCACATGAATTCTCAATTAACTTTCGCATCATAATTGATCCGGGATGGCCCAACCGGTCATGCAAACAACAAACTTATATTAATTCGCAAACTTCTGGTTTACGATAACATGTGTTTCAATAGTAGATATATGTGTGTAGTACAAACCGGAGGAAAATGCAGGCAACTTTTCCAATATACATTTGTTTCCAGATATTGTATTAGTGATGTAAAGATACTCAATATTGACATCACTTGTTGTCTCAATATGATATCCATTTTGGCGAATATCTTTGAAGCTTAGTAAATTTTTTTGAGACTTGGTAGAATATAATGCTTCATCAATATAAAATTGCGTTCCTCTGGGTAACAATATATTAGTTGTGTCGGAGCCTTCAATTAACTTTGCACTACCCGATATTGTACTAACATTGACTCCTTGCATTACTAAATAAGAGAAGTATTTTTTATTCTTGAGGATGGTGTGAGTTGTTACACTATCAGCGAGACACATATCTTCATTATTGATGTTGCTGCTGATCGAGTACATACTCATTCTTTATTGATACATAAAAAGAAATAAATCAATACCAAACAATATTATTTAATATGAGAAACGACAATCTTATGAATAAATTAATTTATTGATCTTAAAAAGAAAACAACATGCTTAAATATTTATTTATAAATTACTAGAATTAAAACTTAACAAATTTGTTTTTAAACACTTCCATCTCCAATCAAGTGATCAATTTTTCCATCAGAATCAGCAAAAAAATAAGCAACATCTTAAATGAGTGTCATCAAAATGGTCATGATCAGAATTGCCTTCTTCAAAAGCAAAATTTGTTTCTATCTTCTTTCCTTTACCTTTCAGCGATTCTTGGTAAAGGTCAACAAGATGCTTTGGTGTATGACACGTACGAGACCAATGACCTTTACCACCACAACGATAGCATCAATTTTCCACAGTTTTACTATTTTGGCCACCTTCATTTTCTCTTCATTATTTTTCCACTTCTGGTGGAATGATGTGTTCTTGGGATAACCATCACGATAACCATAACTCTATTCACGTCCACATCCACGATTTCTTTAATGATTAAAATAGTTATGTGCTACTACATTCACTTCAGGGAATGTATCAGAACTAGTTGGACGGGACTCATGATTAAAATAATTATATATTGCTCAACACATTCACTTCAGGGAATGGAGTATAGCTATTTGCATCAAGATGAATTTCAACATCTAACACCCAAGAGAAATAATTCTTCCCCGTAATATCAAGAGCCACAAATTTAAATATTTTCAAGATTCCTCATTAGACTATAAGAACGGTTAGAGATCAATCAAATACATAAAACCGAGTGTGCTCAAATAAATATGGAAGAGCACCAACTTACATATATGAATCAACATACGCCATAAAATAATAACTGAATTGGAAGAGACAAAGTGTTAGTTAATATAATGGCAATGCAAATTACTCATCTTGAATTGGAAGAACAAAATTTTGCCTTGGGTTGCAAATTGAATATTTAAAGAACGGAATTTTTGTATATCAAGATGCTTATGTATCAAAGGTGCTAAAATGATTCTATATGGATAAATCACATCCATTGAGCACCCCGATGGTCGTAAGGTCACTAGATGTGAACAAAGATCTTTTTCTACCTCGAGAAATTGATGAAAAACTACTTGGTCCTGAAGTACCATATCTAAGTGCAATCGGTGCACTAATGTATCTTGCTTTGTTTTTAAAACCTTGTCCAACAATTATCTTTACAAACTCATAATAACTCACGAAACTTCTCGCTGGATTTACATCATTTTGAGTACCCCATCAACTTGAGTTGAACATGTATATCTTTTGCCAAATTTCAAAATGATTAACACCATGAGACGAATCGTGCTGATAACATTATGAAATAACCCCAAATATTATAAAGTAGAGAGATTAGAGAACTAAGTAGAGAATTCTTTTATTGATTTTGTTGTGTCTCTACAATACAATGGCATAACCTATTTATAGGCACAAAATAAGAACATCAAAGGTTGATTTCATAATGAGGAGAGTAAATTACATTGACTCAAATTAATGATGAGAAGTGGAAAGACATAGAGATGAAAAAATTTTGGAGTTGCATGGACATCCATAAAATAATTATTCATAACATAATTCACGTTTATGTGAATTTTTATCAAATTCTACAAATTTTGTAAGCTTGATTTGGTGGTTGTCAAATTTGAGTTCTTAAAATTTATAAGCTTGATTTGGCTGTTGTCAAATTTGAGTATCTTGATATTTATTTTGCGTATTTTTATTTTTAATCAATCTAGTCTAGATCAAACATAGAATATAATTCAAAAAAATTGAGATCAAACGACTCTAGATTGATATCGAGTCGAATATCAAATAATTTAGTTATGTTTCAACCCTAATTAAGAGGAATAGTCGAGAATAAACATGTTTCAACCCTAATTATGTTTCTTTATTCTCTCTTTTTCTTCCCCCTAACCAAAAAAAAAAAAAAAAAAGAATAATGAAACCTTCCACTCCAACCAGAATATATTATAGGAATATACTGTACACCAAATCACCAACCTTCCCTAGTCCTCTGTAGGACTCCTTGTTACATATTATTTTCATTTCACCGCCATATACCAAACACATGTTAACAAAGATTGCATTAAGAAGTCGATGATTTGATTCCACTCATTTCATCAAAGAAAATAATAAACATAATAGTAATAATACTAATGGTAAATGTAGAAACTGCAAGGAAATGGAGCAGAATTAATAACCATGCTCATTTCCAATCGCAACAAAACCAACAATCACAAACATCGTCCATTTGGTGGGACCCACGTGGGACCCACTATATGCACTAAAATTAGACAGAATGACAGTTGTGATTGTCCTGAAATCAGAGGCTGACCGTGGCGTTGCCAACTCTATCCATGCCCCCAACTAATCTTCTCTTAGCTGACTTAGTCCTAAAACACCACACCTCAAACGCCTCGCTCAGATCGGGATACTTTAGCTGATCGGCGCTCATCCAGTCTGCAAGAATCTCAGCTTGATCATCGGACGGTAGCGCAGAAACTAATGAAACCATCGCCCCTTCGATGCTCTGGCTCAGATCTTCATCCATCTTGTAAGAAAATTCCACGCCTTTGTTGGCCATTGAATCCAAAATAGGCTTGAGTTTCCTAACGAAAGGAAGCCATGTTTTTAGTAGTTGCACCCGTCGTGGGGCCGGTAAAATCACACTGCCGTACCCTACAGCATCGAGTACTTTCGATGCAACTTCCAGAAGCTTCACTTTTAACCCCAACATAGAATCTTCAAATTTCATTTCTCCGGTGATGTGCAACACCTTTTCTGATATATCTATCCACTTTGATACGAAATCATTCATTAGGCCCATTTTTAGCATAACATTGCACATCCATTCGAGATCAGAGAGTCTCCGGACGATTTTACCCTCGGATGTGACGTCGGGTTCCAAGAGCAAGAATAAGTCACTTTCAAACAAAGAAAAGGTCTTGGAAAGACCCATTAGGGTCTCGGATATTACCTCCTTATCCACCACGACCAATGGGATATCCTCATCATCCCCGAGCATGTACTCAACTTGCTCTTGTGCCGAAACTCTAAGTTCATCACCAAAAGGAGGGCAAGGACTGTCAACGGAAGTGGCGAAGCGTATAGCGGAGATGAAAACACTTTTTGTGGGGCCCGGGTCGACAGGTCGGATTCTTGCCAATACAGGCATCGCTATGGGGCCCAATCTCGAAACTATTACCAAGATTTCATCCTCTTCACTGTCTTCCCAAGGAACAGCCTCCAAATAGTGGATACAGCTTTCAACAACCGATTCGCAACGTAAGGCTGCAGCCACTTGAAGAACGCCAAGGGCGGATCGAACCGAGTCCAAAGAATCCAAAATGGAACCTTCCGGAAGATAAAGATACTTTAGAAGTTTCACATGGTGATCATAATTAACCTCCGTGCACTGAATCTCTATACAAGTATGAGAGCCTGGGCCCAAAAGTTTGTCTGCAAAATATGTGCTCTTGCTTCTGAGAATGAATGAATGTGAATGGAACAACTCTGGTTTTCCTTTGCTATTTTTCAGGCGTATATCTATATCACTCGTGCGGTTGTCACCAAATTTAATCGAGTCAGTCGCATTATGATCATCCATACATTAAATAGAAACTCGCTAACTTGCATGCTTCATGAAACTCCAAAGTATGCTCCTTTCGGTTGGCAAGTGAACAACAAAGAACAAATTAACCAACAATCAGTGTAAGGTAGAATTGCATAAGACTTCTAATGCTAAATGTGCAGGTAAAAAGGAATTTGTAACGTGTAGCACGAAAATGGTAAAGGGAGAATAATAGGACAAAACAAAACAATACAAGCAACGATGTAGTCGAGAACTTTAAGAAGTTTTTGGCTAATGAATTTATCCATTACCACTACTCTATTTGTCCCAGAATTATCTCTCAGCAGGTACAGTCAACCAGTCAACTTGACTAATTATCTAAGTACCATAGTAAATAATTTCGTCAAATTTTACAAAAATTCAATCTAATTTGAATGGTAAATATTATATATAAAATATTGATATATAGAATTAGAAATATTAGAGTTGTCATAAAACTAATATGATATAAACAGTTTGAATTTGTACTGTAGTAAAAGGAGTTATAATTTTGGGACAAGGGAAGTAATTCAAAAATCATTCAGAATATAAGAAAGTTCATTCTAAGAACAAATAGAAACCAAGTGAGAACACAATCATACTCCATGGAAAGTTCTTTGAGTTTTATATGTTTCCCAAGAATCTCTTATGCAGAAGAGATGGAACTCTTTGATAAGTGTTTCGCTAAATTTTTATTATTTTTACATTTTTCTAAAACTGCTTGCAACAGCATGCTAATTTTTGTGGATAAAAAACAAATAACTCAGTTTCTTGCCTATCAGCTCATAAGACTTTCAATCTTAAGGAAACCTAAAATGGCGTTGCAATCGGAAAAGTCTTATATGGACCAAGTGTGAAAACACCAAACGGTCCGGATTATGCCACATCACCAAACAGTGGATTCATTGGTGATGTTTCATAATCCAAATCGGTTGGTGGTTTCAAACCCAGTCCATATAAGCATTTTCCATTGTAAACTGACCAGAACGAAATGAGAAAGGTAACTAACGAAATGGTTGAAACTGTGAAATCAGTGCAAAGCAAAACGAACTTATTGAACCGATGTACCCACAACCTCAACAACTGATATATAATTAAACAAATTGACTGACCAAAATTAATATATATTGAATAAATAACTCATATTGGACCGGTTTGTGGGACTAGAAACAGCCTTCTGTATCTTGCCTATCAACTCACAAGACTTTCAATAACTATATATAGCCTAAAGCGGCGTTGCAATTGGAAAAGTCTTATATGGACCAAGTGTGAAAACACCAAACGGTCCAATTATGCCACATCACCAGATTGTAGATTCAACGGTGATTGTTTCATAATCCGAAACAGTTGGTGGTTTCAAACATAGTCCGTATAAGCATTTTCAATAGCAACCCGACCAAAATGAAAACATTGAGAAAGTTAACTAATAATGAAATTGTTGAAATTGTCACATCAGTGAAAAATAAAACGAGTTTATTAAGCCCATGTACCCACAACCTCTACTATTGAAAGATGGAATAAACAAATTGACCGACTGAAATTAATATATACTGAATTAATCAATATTAGTCCTACTGAGGTACCAGCTGGACAGGGAATGCATTGAAACTGGAGATTAAACTTCAAACTGAAATACCACTAACGGCGAAATTGGTAGCTGGAAATATGCATACTACTGAAAGAATCTTTTGAATAGATTAAATTTGCTGAAATTACTCTTACCTTATAGGAGTGTGAAGGTAGGATTATGTTGAAATGTGTATATTATATATGTTGAGTGAGTAATACAAAAGTAAGCACAGAAGAGATATATACATGTATACTGTGGCTCTAGACTATACAATAAGGATGTGCTAAATCATACACACGAAAAACACTAAAAGATAGTTATTGTAGTTTAGTCTTTTATAAACTGTTAGTTCATGGAGCATTTTGTTATTGCATTGAGCGTTTTAATATTAAAATATTTCTTTTTGTCATGGTGATATAAATCTAGAAATAATTGGTGTTACTGGTAATTTTTTTATTATCCACTTGTATATGCCTCAAATTACTCATAATGATGATATGACTTAAGATGATATTATTGATAATAGAAAATTGTTACTTTCCTACTAAATTATCATTTTCTGTTTCTTAAATCTAATAAATAACCATCATTCTTTCCATTTATAGACACTTATAAACACTTGCAATAATTCTTACATATACTATTCAAAGATCTGTGAGTTTTTATTAGTGGAAGAAAGCGCTCTTGCAGTGGGATTTTGACTCAATAACTTATCCAAAGTTTGTTTGAGCGATACGATGATTTTCGTGATATTGTATACTGGGGGGCAAATCAGGCGTATTAATGCTGGACCATTGAAAAATTTCGTTCTTGAATCTCATCAAAGAGAGTGGATAGTTGCGCTTGCGCCTCAGCCTAAATATGATAAATTTATGTTTTATCTATAGATTGTAATTTTCACTAACCAAGTATGTTAAATCTTATGATAATCTTGCACACCATTAAGGCCTTGTAAAGAGAAAGACTAATATGATTGATAGTGAAAGGTAATTTACAATTGAAAAATAATAATTATCTTTAGGCTAAGGAGTGGATATCCACTATCCATTCAAGCCCACTGCAGAATTTTTTACTGATCCAGCATTAGGGTGCTTGATTTGCCTCTCAAGGACACGGAACACAATAATCATCATATGACTTAAATAAACTCAAGACAAATTGTTGAGCCCAAAAATCCAACACAAGAACATCTTCCATCGAATAGAACTCTATCCACTCTTTGACGTGTATATCTAAGTGTTAGAAATCAAGTTAACACTAGAAGAAGTTGTAAATGGAAAGAACGATGGCTATTTATAGATGTAAAAAGCATAAATGAGAGTTAGTGGTTGCTTAATTATAGTTATACTATGGGGCATAATTGGATAAAATAGTTAAGTAATAATCCCCTGCAGCTATAACCACTATCATCGTAATTTATATCGGGATTACTTATTAATAATTTCACTTGGGATGTGTTTGGATCGAAAGCCATGGGTTGTCAATTCATCAATAAATCCTTTCACCTTGTTTGGATGATTTCAAGTAAATCCCTCATTTTGAACTATTTTTTCAATTATCATGAGAACACACCCTTAGTAATTTAGTATGAGGTCATGAGAACGCAACATCCAAGGCCTGCTATAAGAATGTTGATTATAACACAGTAACTTAAGTAAACCTCTTCTACTCAACAAAGGAACTATCTAACAAGCAGTTTCAATCCCACAAAATGTTTTTCTTTCAGTTTTTCAGATGTTTAATAAAACCCTTTTTTTAGCATGGCCATGTTTTCGTCCACTCGTTCTCGTTTTATTTTACCAAATTTTGCAATATATCAAGATAAAAGAAGCCCTTTAGAAATTGAAAATCCAAACAACAGGAAATAAACCCTTCAAGCTTTTTTCTTATAACTTCCTAATTTGAAAAACTCTCAAAAACCATGTCTTAATTAATTCACTGTATCAATTATTTTATCTCATAATTAAGATAATTAGAAATAAGACATTTGAAGTGATCCCTTTTCCTTTTCCTACAAATCTAGGCTTACAATTGGTGTTACAAAAAGCTATTTTTTTTAGTAACTCCAGCTTAAAAAAAAAAAAAAAAACATTAGGAGGTAACAGCAATACTGTTCAAGAAAAATAAAGTAACAATTAAATGCTTACTGAGAATGAGATTTCCTCTACAGTGAACCTTTGAACAATAAATGCATACAATTATATCAACTCTTTAAAACCAAACAGTACAAGCATAAAAAATCAAATAAAAAACATAACTGTATAAATAAAAGAAAGAAGTCAAGTTCAAAAATGAACTCTGCTTTACCTTTGCTTATTCTCAAATTAGCCAACAGAATGGAGAATGATGAAACCTCAAATTCATCAACAAGATTGATTTTTGATTAAGTGGGTTATTTGTAATGAAGTTGAATTGAAATGGGTTGAAATTAAGTGCAGAAAAAGTTGAGAGATAGAAACAAGAAAGGCAGGATGAGGGTTTTGTGCAGATGAGCTCTCTGTCTGTCTGTCTCACTGGTGAGTTCTGCCAAGTGCCAAGGATATGAATAGAAGGTTGGACCAAAATATCCTCACAATATTATATGCACTTCTTTTCAATTTTTCCCAAAAATAAAATAAAAATCGAAATGTTTAGGCTGTATGTGTTTTCATTATATTTTTTTCATTTTCATTTTTATCTGAAAATAGAAATACATATTTTACACTATTTTTAACTAAAAATATTCTTATTTTCATTCTTATTTTTAAATTTCGAGAAATTTCAATCATTTATTAAAAATTACATTTCATATCACTTATCTCACATTTTCTCTCTCATTACTCACAAATTTCAACTATTTTGAAAAACACAACCAAACACACCTATTTTTTTCATTTTTCTCACACGAAAATCAAAGTCTTCTCGATCCCGGAGGCTCAAAATTAATCTCTCGAGATACTGTCGGACACAATAGTGAAGACATCTCCAAGTAAATTTTTTGCATCCATAAAATCTTTTTCTTAAGCGATCAGAGGGTCCCTTCCACTGGCCAACTTCTTTTGGTATGTTAAGTAGGTGACAAATGAATTGTTGGAAAATTATATGTCACACCGGTACCAATAGTCCCGGTATGGCATACACCATTGGATCCCCCAACAGGGGGTATTTACTAAAATACCCCCGATCCAATGGTGTATGTCACACCGGGACCATTGGTACCGGTGTGGCATAGAATGGCCCTGAATTGTTATTGTACATTTATTCTTGTTTCTGATAGGACCCTGTCCTGAGTACCTAAAAGGTGGTTTAGGGAACTCTTTATTTATCTTTGATTCTTGTCCCTTGCATTAAATCAAATATAAATTGCTTGCAAGTTGGTTTTTTCTAAATACAGAAATTGAATTGAGTTGTGAAAAGGATAATGATAGTGGATTCAAAGATGGGTAAGCCAAGTTGGTCAAGTTGCAAGTGCAAGTGCATGTGCTCATGGTTGATAACTCCAACACCTTTAGAAAGCAAAGGAAGACCATAGAAGACATGATGAAAGTGATCCATCCACTTGCTTCTTTTTTATTTCCTGGATATTAATGGAAAGTCATATTTATTTATTTTTATTTTTGAAATCATGGAAAGTCATATTCACAAAGACTAAAAAATCCAAAGACCCCACTAACAATGTTTTTGTTTAGTAGTAAATCAGGATGCCAATGTTTGAGAGGTTTTCTTTGATCTATTCTCGTTTAAATTTTTTTTTTTTAAAGTACTATTAAATGCAACAATTTGTTCGACTTTATAATAGTGTTGATCTTACGAGTCTGTTTGTACTTATTGATTGTACTTCATTATTAATTCCTCATATCGTTATGTAGTTCGATTGATGTAATTGATCGTTTTTGCCAACAACCAAAAAATCCCTAGAACCCTCATACAATAGGTTTTTATTCTAGTTATATTTTATATTGTCCGCTTAGTTAGTTAAAGACGATACGAGAAAAAAATTGTCATTTACGTACAAGTATATTAAGACATTTTGTTGAATGTTATGGTGAAAAAAATCGGTTAAAAAGTATGGGATGAAAAATAAATGGATTCGTAGACATATGAGTATAATCCTAATACAAATGATTTATTCACGAGTAAAATACGGCTTATTTTTGTATATATTCATAAGATATATTGCTTTTACTGGCTAACTTATAAAAATTATATTTTATATGAGCCACTATTGACAATAGTTAATATTTTGATAAAATGTAAACTTTAGCAGTTTTTGATAGAGCTCTTAGGCTGTAAGAATTAAGAACTCTCCTGAATAAAATATGTATTTCACTGAATGATTTCAATGATATAATACATAGGTATATATAGATAGATATTAGACCCTAACTATACAGATTTGGGTCTATCTAAAACTAATAGAAGATACAATACGATATCTATAAGATCTAACAGAATATACACTATATCTATATGATCTAACAGAATATACATTAATACCCCCCCCCCCCCGGAATCTGAGCAGTGGGTCCAACGCAAAGATTGGACCATAACTGTGAGAACTTTGGAGCAAGCAAAGCTTTGGTGAAAATGTCAACAATCTGATCTGAGGTGGGAACATACTCCACTAAAACATCTCCAATGGCGACCTTCTCACGAACAAAATGATAATCGATCTCAATGTGTTTCGTACGTGCATGAAACACAGAATTGAGTATGAGATAGATAGCACTGATATTATCACAGTAGACCCGAACCGGATGTGGAAGAAAAACACCAAGATAGCGAAGAATGTAACGAAGCCAACAAGTCTCAGCAACGGCATAGGTAATAGAACGGTACTCAGACTCAGTACTAGAACGAGATACAGTAGCTTGTTTCTTGGCGGACTAGGAGATGAGATTATCGCCAAAATACACAACATAGCCAGTAGTAGAGCGCCGACTATCAGGACAACCAAGCCAATCAGAATCAGCATAGACGGTAAGAGAATCCAGAGAAGATGAGCGAATGAGGAGGCCAAAATTTAGACTTCCCCGAAGATAACGTAGAATTCTCTTAACCATCTGAAAATGAATCTCCCGAGGTGAATGAATGAACTGACTAACCAAAGTAACTGCATAAGCGATGTCTGGGCGAGTGTGCGTGAGATACTGAAGACCCCCAACAATACTGCGATAAAGAGTCGGGTTGGAGAATAGGTCGCCCTCAAGAGCAGAGGGAATGGATTTCGCGGAAAGAGGAGAAGCAACAGGCTTCAAGCTCATCATATCAAAACGCTGAAGAAGCTCAGTTGCATACTTTTTCTGCGAAAAGAAGAGGCCATGGGAATCGCGCGTAGCATGAATACCCAAAAAATAGTGAAGGTCCCCCAAATCCTTCATAGTGAACTCCTGGGAAAGCCGAGAGATGAAAGAAGTAACAGCCTGAGTGTCATTCCCAATCAAAATAATATCGTCCACATATAATAATAGGACCAACGTGACTGAGCCAGAATGATAGATAAACATCGACATGTCAGCCTTGCTGCTTGTGAACCCAAGGTGTAGCAAGTAAGAACCAAACTTTTGAAACCAAGCTCGGGGAGCTTGTTTCAGACCATAAAGTCCTTTCTTCAACTGACATACATGAGATGGAAACTGAGGGTGAATAAAACCACGGGGCTAAGCTATAAAGATTGTCTCTATAAGATCACCGTGAAGAAATGCATTCTTCACATCAAGCTGCCGGATAACCCAGTGATGAGACATGGCAATAGATAACACTGTGCGAATGGTAGTCGGTTTAACCACAGGACTCAAAGTCTCACTGTAGTCGATTCCAGCCTGTTGCTTATACCCCTGAGCAACTAAGCAGGCCTTATACCGCTCAACAGAACCATCAGATCGCAATTTCACCCTGTACACCCATCTGGAACCCACAAGATTTTGAGAAGGATGTGATGGCACAAGGATCTAGGTGTGATTGGCTTGAAGAGCATTAAACTCTTCAGCCATGTCAGCGCGCTAAAGAGGATCCTTGGATGCCTGAGTAAAGCATGTCGGCTCAATAGGGGGATAGACAGCAGAGAAGGAGGGTAGAACATGGGGCTTGCGAGTACCATCGCGAAGACGGGTGACCATGTGATGTCGAGAGGGTTGTGGGTGATTAATAAGAGGTGAAGCAGAAGAGGGAGTATCTGAGGGGGATCGAGAACAGGGAGAGGGGACAGAGATAGACTCAATAAAGACAGGAGAGGACACATCAGATATAACTGGAGCGGGAGGCCTAGAGGGGTCAGGAGTCTGGTAGGAGACAGGGATGACGGAGATTCAATAGTAGCCGAAGAAGGAGAAAGGGAGGGGACTGGATCAGATGTAGCGAAATGGAAGGTAGGAGAACCAAGATAAGGTGGATGGGGAAAGGAGACTGGAAGAGAGCTGGAAACTATCTGGATGGGTTTAGAAGCGGAAGCAAAAGCGAGAGTAGAATAGGGAACGTGTCTTCATCGAAGACTACGTGACGATCAATATGAACAACACCAGATGTAGGCACCGATGACCCTTGTAGTCCGAGGCATAACCCAGGAAGATACAAGAAGCCAAACGAGGATTGAGCTTATGACCAGCACGATGACCGAGATGTGGAAAACAAGCACAACTAAAAGTCCAAAATGAGGAATAGTCAGGGAAACGACCAAAAAGAACTTCAAAGGGAGACTTATGGCAAAGTAAAGAAATGGGAAGACGGTTTATAAAAAAAACAGCTGTATAGAGTGCATCGACCCAAAAAGAGTGAGGGAGGTTAGCCGTGAGAAGTAAAGTACGAATTAATTCAGATATATGACGATGCTTGCATTCTGAGAAACCATTTTGCTGCGGGGTGTTGGGGGCACGATAAACGAAGCTGAATGCCAGATGCAGTAAAAAGGTTACGAAACTGAGCATGGTCAAACTCTCGACCACCATCACTTTGAAACATTTTTATTTTAGTGGAAAAAAAAATTCAATTAAAGTTTTAAAGTTACAAAAATGAGTGAAGACTTCAGATTTAGCACGCATGGGATAAGACCAAGTAAAATGCGTAAAATCATCAACAAAGATAACATAATATCGAAAACGAGAAGAAGAGATAACCGGATAAGTCCATACCTCAAAATGAATTAAATAAAAGGGCACAAAGCTACGCTTTTCAACAGACTGAAAAGATAACTTGTGCGACCGACCTAACTGACAATTTTGACAAAAAAAAATTGAATTATCTTTAGACTGCAAAATACCACGACGAAATAACTGTCTAAAAGTAAGAAGACTCGGGTGACCCAGACGACGATGCCACGTATCACCAGAGACAGCTCGGGCAACAAAAGCACCAAGGGGAGAAGACACCAAATTGGGAGACACCGGATACAGACCACTAGCTGAAGGGGATGCGAGGAGAACTTTCCTCGTTGCCTTGTCCTTAATACAAAAACCAGTGGAAGAAAACTCAATTAGACAATCATTATCTTGACATAACTTTCTAACAGACAGAAGATTATGAGACCAGTGAGGTACATGCATAACATTAGATAAGGTAAGGGTAGAATTAGGTGTATTTAAAGTAGAGGAGCCGACATGCTTAATAGGCAGGAGTGCACCATTACCAACTAAAATCTTATGTGTACCAGTATAAGGAGTAAGGTTAGAAATTTTACCATCATCAGGAGTCATATGAGCAGAAGCACCACTATCCGGATACCAAGCTAGATCAGAGGTGTCAACAGTAGATAGGGCTGAAAGGGACCGCGGTAATTCCTCAGTCACATATGCGTGATTAAACCGCCTGGAGCAAGACTTGGCCAGATGACCAGGTGTATCACATATCTGACAAAACTGCTGAGCTGAAAGAGTCGGTAGAAGACCAGGACCAGGAGAATATGAGTTTCCAGAGGGCCCCGATGGCCGAGATGAACCAGAACCACCAGAGGACTAAAAACTAGAAGAAGGATAAGAAGACTGAGTCTGAGTATTGTACTGAGGAGTGGCTGGAGAAGACGACTGCCATGACAAGGAAGAGTTGCCATGACCACTACGACCACGCCCACGGCCGGAGCCATTACCACGACCACGATTGTTTCCACGACCTTTACCACCAGAGGAGTTGGGATGAGGATGAGCAACAAAAGCGGGAGAGATGGAACAAGAAAAGTGTGTCTAACGAAGACGTTGTTCAAATTGAAGAAGATGGGCTCGGAGATCATCAAAGGAAAGAAGTTTGTGTTTTAATAAAATATCGGTAACAAAAGATTCGAACTCGGATGGAAGACCATTTAAGGCCTGAATAACAAGATCAAGTTGGGTAACGGGATAATTGACAGCAGCGAGGTTGTCAGGAAGAGATTTTACTTTGCGCAAATATGCATCACAAGAGAGATGGCCTTTTTGAATAACGAAGAACTCATGTTTATATTGCAATTGTTTGGCAACAGACTGTTGCACAAAAAGACGTTCAAGTGCAACCCACACATCATGAGAAGTGGTTAAGGTGTGGATCTCATGAAGGATATCTTGAGAAAAAGTAGCATGCATCCAAGTTTGAATACTGAGATCGGTACGTAGCTAAGAAGAGTAGGCTGGATTTTGAACTAATTGACCAAGAAAATTTAAGGTAACCGAGGATGGGCTTGGTAGAGAGCCGTCAACATAGCCCATTAATTCATAACTACCGAGTATCTTTTGAAACTGTGATTTCCACAAGAGATAATTTTCGCCATTCAGTTTTGTGGACATTAAATTTGGGAGAGTGGATGGTGGAGTGGGTGGATTAAGGATTGTAGGGTTTGTTTGTGGGCTAATATGGAAAGTGTTGGGAATCCTTGATCGAAACGCAGCGGAAATAAAACCTGCCGGATTCCTAAAGTTGAATCACTTTTATGGTTGTTGATGATTTTTCATATTTCAAGAACATTAATCATAAAATCGAATTACATTGCTTGAATCGTGATTCGATTCTTGATCTACAATCTACAACAGCAATCCCCGGGACTCCTGTCTCTAGAGCTTCACGCGAAGTAAGCTTGAATTCTCCGGATTCCTCTCTCCTTGTGAAAGACGGCTAGGCAGAGAAGAGGATGAGGGGTTTTCTGTTCTGTACATGTTAGGCGGATAATTGGAATTCTGCTTTTACCTAGGAGTTTGAGGATTAAATAAATCCTCAAATCCTAAGGCCCATAGTGGGTGCCTCTTAGGGCCCTAGTGGATGACCCAGATGGTCTAAGTTGGCCCAGTCAACTTAGTCCATCTTTTAATTAATTAATCTAGTTTAAATCCAATTAAACACATAATTAATTAATTAATCAATTCTTTTAAATTCAAATAATTAATTAATCTAATTAATTTAATACTTGAATTATTGATTTAATTAATTATCATTTAATTCAATTAAACAATTAATTAAATCAATTCATCCTTTTATTTAATTCGCCCATCCAATGACAAAATACATAAAGATATCCCGCTTACTTCTTATAACGCGACTCTCTAGGTTCGTCTCGTATGGCAATGGGAGGATACCAAGGGATGTGGGTGTCACCTAGCCAGTCCCATGGACCCACATCGTTGCCCAATCGAGTACAAAAATGATTGTGTCATTACGAACCTCTAGATCATAAATACCATATGAGTATAAGCCTTTCATTGACGTATCCCGATCGAGTGAGAGTCATGGAATATGTCAAACTCACAAGACTCGATATTGTGCAATAGATCATAGTAAGATAAAATTACCAAACTACCCTCTGTGTTTCACACGAGTTAGTTTATTTGCTTTGGCCAAAGACTTGTCATTTCATTTACCTATGATTGCACAGGATACATTTTCGTTTACTATCGAGACAGTGAATCCCATCTTGACAATCACCTCACAACTGCTACTTATCTCATTGAGATCGCACTTCGAGGTCGACCCCACCAACGGGTGAATTGGGTCTAACTACTCTAGTAACAGATCCAATGCTACAAGCACATTGATCGTGATCCCTTCAGGTCTAAGACTCACACATACTATTATGATCAGTAATTCAATCATTGACAGTCACTGAGTAAATACCCATGTGGTCGGATTACTACAAGTCATGTTCGAATATATCAATTCCATTGATATATCTATGGCACAAGCTCTCACTATCTAATAGTGTTCGACTGGCACTCCTTTTCAGAGCATATGTCATACAAGTCGAATCTTAATGCCCAATTAAGATTCCTCGACTTGTGAACCCTTTTAAGTGATCAAGTACTAGACTCTTCCAGTGCCATATCCTTATTCCATAAGGAATGGAAAGTCCTCATTGATACACATGGACTGTTTGTTCAATACTTGTTAATGCCAGACAGATTTATATGAACAAAAAGATAATTGCCTTTCTATAAATAGAATAAAATTGTTTGTACAGCATAATGAAGTGCCCTATGTAATCTATTTCCTCATTGGCATCGAGGGCACACACCTAACAGAAAGAAGGGTTTGTTTGTGGGTTAATTTGTAAAGTAGGGTTTGGGGAGGGGCTGAAATTAAAAGTAGGATTTAATTGTGTATGTAAATTAGGATAGGGAAGTGGGCTGATATGGAATGGTGGGTTTGTGGGTGGCTCAATATTTAAATTAAGGTTGTGGGGTGGGTTAAAATAGAAATTGGGACTTTGCTGCAGAAGAATAGGATTGGAAGCAGGTTGTGCGCCGCCAAAGGAAGAAAGTTTGACAGCAAGTGAAGAAGGAGGGGCAGCGACGGGAAGAGGCTGACTGTCAGCGGCAATGGATTGTTGATTGTCGGTGGTAACGAAGGAAGTGGGCAATGAATTGTTGATTGCCGCTGCAACGATAGAGTTTTGCAGCAACGAGAAAACACCATTAGAGGGTGTTGCGACGGTGGCATGAGGGACAAGAGTCAAAGAAGCTGCCGCTAGTGGTGGTGATTGTGAGAGAAGGATAGAGAGGTCGGTTGGGGAGAGATTGAGTGGTGAAGAAAGAAGATGGTGAAGAAGTTTTATGGCGGTTAGGAGAGAAGAGTCCCCCGTGAGAGATGGCGGCAGAAAGGTGTTGAGAGGTGCGTCGGCCAGAAGTGATAAGGAGACGGCAACAACGGACGAAAATGGTGGTTGTGAGAAAGAGGAAGAAGAGAGAGAGGAGGCAGAGGCGGTGGTGTTGGCCGGAGAAGCAGCGGCAGCGATAAGGACGCCGGTGGTGGGGTTGACCACAGTGGTGGCTATGGGTGCCGCGAGGGTGGTAAACATAGTCACAGGATCAATTTCGCCGGTGACTGATAGCATGATAGAGTTCTTAGGCTGTAAGAATTAAGAACTCTCCAGAATAAAATATGTATTTCACTGAATGATTTCAATAATACAATACATAGGTATATATAGACAGATATCAGACCCTAACTATACACATTTGGGTCTATCTAAAACTAATCGAAGATACAATACGACATCTATAAGATCTAACAGAATATACACTATATCTATAAGATCTAACAGAATATACATTAACAGTTTTGATTGTATAATACTCAATTAGTGCTTATAAAAATTAAATTATAATTTTCAACTATAAAAAAAAAGTACTTTTTTTGCCGAAATTAGTGTATTATTTGTCAAGTATAATACAAGATACGTAAAGTACATTTGCTAAACAGTTCAACTCAAAAGTACAAGTATTATTCGCCAAGTTTAGAATCCATATGAGCAACGTGTTGAGGATGTGCCTACTAGATCGAGATTCACTTGGGAGAAGCGAATGTGTTGTTCAAGTTGAGTCCAAGGATATTTTTTAATCGATCTCCAAGTGGGAGATTGTTGGTGTTTAGTGAAGTTGGATCGAAAAGAGGGTTGAAACAAGTTAAAACGGGAAAAAATGACTAAATATGCACAGAAGTAGGCTCGAAAGCTACGACGTTCAAGCGGAATGCCACGGCGTGGTAGTGAGAAACGCCATGGCATTCAGTGGCGAGTTTTGGGCTACGTCTACGCAAATATAGTATATCTCGATTTTTGGCTACTTTTGGGACTCCTTTTTTGTTTCCTATTATTGTTAGACCACTTCCCTTGTATTAGGATTGTCTTTCGTAGTTTGATAGGGTTTTATGTTGCACTACTATTATAAATAGAAGGATTTAACTTGTGATTGATGATTCACTCAAAACTAAAGATGTAGATCTAGTGTTGGCTCGTGGATGTAGGTAGTTTGTCAAACCACGTCAAATCCTTGTATCATCTTCATACTTACTTTTATCTTTTCTTAATAATTTTCTTCTTGCTCTATTACTACCATTCCTAACAACTGGTATGAAAGTTATATATTTGTAGATTTAGGAGACGTCTTAGATCTAGATCTATGGGAAACTCTTCTTGTAGCGGTTTTCATGGGAGATTGTAGGAGACGAGGGAAAGGTCAAGATCCACAGTTTCGTTGCAGGTAGCACAAATTGAGGTCGTAGTAAAGCCGAAGAAGATGAGAAATGAGGATGAGATCAATTAGATAGATAGCTAGCCAAGAAGAGTGATCATGTTTAACGTTAACGAAAAAATGTAGAAAAAATCGTGGTGCCAGATAGGTAGATCCTTAGCACCAGAGGTAAATTTGTGTTGGCAGGTGGGCAAACACAAAACTAGTAGGAGCAGTTGTGGTGCCAGGTGGCTGATTCGTAGAGCCAGAGGTAAGAGGACAGATTCGCATTGCCGAGAAGTTAAAACGTGTAGCCGGAGACAGAGGGGCAAAGTTACGGTGACAAATGTTAGTATTATACCCTCGAATGTCGAAGCGGATAGAATAATATGGGGCTTTTATGATGTAATTGTTTAACTAATAAGAGGCGTTATTGTTGTTTTACGTAAATCTTATAGGCATTCATAAGTAGTATTCAACTATTTGTCCTTGTATACATGAGTAAACTTTCTATTCCTTTACGAGATAAGAAATTAGGCACTGGAAGGGTCCAATACTTGTATACTTAATAAGTTCGCAAGTTATAAAGTCTAAACTGGGCACTGAGACTTCAAGACATGTATAATGTAGTCTTTGACACGAGATGTGCCAGTTGAACACTATGGGATAGTGGGAACTCATATTATAAGTGCACTGATGGGTTCAATGAACTCGGACACGACTCGCATCGATTTTGTCACATGGGTTTCATTCATTGACAGTCAATGACATAATTGAATAGTTGTGATAGGTATGCGTGAACCTCCAACCTAAGGTATCGAGTTGAAAATATACTTGTGACATCAGGCCTGTCATTAGAGTAGTTAGGCCCAGTTCACTTTTTGGTGGGGCTGACTTCCAAGTGCGACTTTGATGGGCAAACAGTAGTCTTAACTGATATCCAAGAAGGGATTTGTTCTCTCGTAAGTGAACGAGTGTGTGTCCTACGGGATAAAAAGTACGTGAGATCATAAGTCCTTGGCCAAAGCAATCGAGATGCTTGGGTTAGATACGAGAGGAAGCCTATTCATCTGACTTATTATTATGTCAAGTCTACGAGCTTGACATAACCATGACTCTTACTTGACTCGGATATTAGAACGAAGGGTTTATACTCATATGATATTCGCAACGAGAAAGGTTGGGAATGATCTAATTATTTTTTTGATAGCGTTAGGTTCCCGGCTAGTCATCTAATGACTTGACCACCGGATTGTAAACACTGTCAACCTTTTCTTTATCACTTATATTTTCATTAATCTAGATAAAAATCTCATGGATCATTTATAGCTAGGGGAGTAGTCGCGTACGCGGGGAGTGGCGATTGTGAAATGCTCTCGATGGTTGTGATCCTAAAACCCTGTTCCAAGTCATAGAGACTATAAGATATGGGATATCATAATCTCATCAAGACTTGTTTATGTATGACATTTTCATAGGAAAGTGCCTTGTTCCATGGGCAATGACTAAGGGGTCAGTGCATACACAAAGATCCATACTTGGGTGAGTATGAGTTGAACGACCCGCCAATATTCCTGGTTGGTTCTGAGTCGAGCTTGGAATTTTACGGTTAACGTAGGTGTGAGATTAGTCCTCTGACCTGAGGTGTTATGGCTGGGATATGTGCTGCCAATGCACCTTGATATACGTGATTCCAGGAGAATCACCAAATGAGATATGTTAGGTGTAGTCTAGTAGTATGAAGAAATAGATATCATTAGATACGGGATCCATCTAGGGCTGGCTGCGTAGTATTTCCTATGCTATTATTCAAGTTGAATGATCGATAAAAGACTCTAGCCAAAGCAAAGTCATAAAAAAGTAGGTGGGGTACCTACTTTGAAGACCAAATCTTTAGTGTCCAACACAATCATAGTTTTTGAGTTATTCGGGTTTTGACCAGCGCCAAACCTTAGACTACAGACGGAAAAAAGATGGAAGGATTCTACTCACATGAAGATCGTAAGCTGGAGAGCTGTGTTGTTCATCGTTAATATCTAGGAAGTCACGGCAACGTTGCTAGACATCGATCCATGACCAATAGGTATTTTCAATTGATATGGTGAAATTAATTCAAGGCCTAATTAATTATATGGCTAAATAAGTAATTAAGAAAATGTGGGGTTTGAATAGCCTTTGGGGGATATGACTTATTGCTAGCTTATTAATGAGCCTAAGGGGCCATACACTTAACTTAGTGTAGTATCTACTGGCGAAATTAATTCTTTGTGAATTAATTGATAGGAATTAATTAACTGGGAAAAAAGAATAAGTTCATTAAGTGATCTTAATTAATAATAGTTTTATGATTTCTTTTGAATATTAAATTGGGAAAAGATTAATTAATTAATTACTGGTCTAATTAATGTGGAATGAATCTTAAATATATGAAAAGATCTTAAAATTTATGGATAGATTTGAAATATATGGAAAGAACTAAAATATAAATGGAAACATCTTAAATATATGGAAGGATTTATTTAATTAATAGAGGATCGAATTAATTAAGAAAGACAGGTTGAGAAATGAAGAATATAATATAATATAATATATAAAACACGCGCGCACTAGACATGGTGTGTGTCGTGTGGTGCACATGTGTGTGTGTGTGTGTATATATATATATATAGTATTATTATTATATAGGTTGAATTAATTAAGAAGTTTGACAGTTAGGTTAATTTCTTGTTAGGAAATTTCATTTTCGATGTTTTGATGATGACAAGATAGGTTTTATGTTAGACCCCAAAGATATGTAGTTTATTTTTATTAGAATATGTATAAGCGTTTAAAGTTATCAAGTTGTAATTTTCATTAAGGCTTTTTATCTTTATAGTTTTAGACTAGTATCTAGCGCTTGAGCTATGATAGAATTCTAGGTGAGTCTATCAAAATGAAATCGAAGATCGGCGTCTGAAAACTTTGAAGATAAAGGATTCGTTAAGCGACTATCAACCGCTTAAGAATCATTCAAGGTGATCATGCCACAAGCGCCTGTCGTCACTTGAATTAAATCCGAAATCAATAAACTCTTAAATGCAAGTTTCAACGGACATTTAATTCCAACAGGAATTAAATTCAAATGCATTAAATGCTCGATAAGAGCATTAAATGTGATAAGGACTATTGACTTACACGGATAAGCCTTCCCCATTGGTTGTCAACTCAAAGCAGGTCTGCTACCAACTTTCTGCAGCAGAATTTTCAGAGATGTCAGAAAAAGACTAAGTCACGCGCCTCGTGTTTAACACGCTCCTGCTTGTGTCCAACGGACAAATCTCGAGAAAAGTCTATAAATAGAAACTCACAGCTCAACCTTAAACACCGATAATTATTATCAAAAACTTGATATACACTTATGTTGTTGAAATCTATATTCATCCCTAAAAGCTCAAGACCTCCATAAAATTTCTCTACAGCCAAACCAATATCTCTTACCTCTTCATAGAAGAACCATCATTTTTTAAAGAGATGTTCCAAAAGTGTTTGAACTTTTGAAATCAAACAAACCGTGATAAAACTCATCAACCTCTTCAATCTTTGTGACGAAGTTGTTGAAGACAAAGTAATATTTCTGTGTGAGAGAAGCTTTTCAGAAGCAGATCTTAGCCGAGTTAAAATATTTGTGATCAGGGAACTCGAGATCAAGTCTTCACCATTTGCTATTGTGTTGAAGCTGTCTTTGTGAAGTTTCGTGATTCATTTTAGCGAATTCCTGATGTGTGGAAAGGAGTAGAAGGACGTAGTTGGGATTACATAAACCCAGTGAACCTTACAAATCTTGTGTCTTCTTTACTTACTGTTTTATTGCTTTATTCATTAATATCTTCATACATTGTCATAAAACATACTTTACTAAATCTCGAAAAGAGACTAAATATTTTCTAAGCGCCTAATTTTTCACACTAAGAGACTTGTACAAATCTTCCGCTGTGCTTACCCTGATATAAGTGCTGAGCGCCTGACCCATCTTGATCAAGTACTCAAAACTATTGTTTAAGTTACCTTTCTAAAAACAAGTCTTAAAAATTCGAAAAGAATTTCAGGGTCTATTCAACCACCCCCCCTTTCTAGACCCTTTTATATGCCACTTAGGGACCAATAAGTGATATCAGAGCGGTTGAAGTTGAAATTTTTAAATTTCCAAGCATAATTGCTTGTTTAGATCCGTTTAAAATTTAGTTGCTTTAAAAAAAATTCCATGGAATTTGCTAAAGTACCTAAGTTGACCGAGTCAAACTATGACTCATGGAAGGTCAAAGCATTTACTTATCTTAGTTCTTGTGATGATGAAATGTGTGATATCATTTCAAATAGGCCGATTCAAATATTCAAGGTCATCACTAGAGCGCCTGGAGCCACAGAAGAGACTCCTGATGGTTATATTGAAAAGTCAAAGCATGAGTGGTCTACAGATGAGCGTCAGAGAGCAAATTTAGATAATGTTAGTCGAAACACTCTATACACGGCCATCGGTGATAATGATAACTTATTCAAGAAGCTCAAGTCGTGCTTTACAACTAAGCAAATATGGGATAAGTTGGCTATAATATGTGGTGGTTCAGTGCAAATCAAAGAAAACAAGCTTTCGATTGCCAAGGAAATGTTTAATGGTTTTAAAATGTTGCCTAATGAGACGCTAGAGCAATTGGACATAAGATTTACTGCTCTTGTTACGGAGTTAACATCTTTAGGCATGGATTTACAAAATCGAGAAATGGTGGTTTAGAGTTTTTCGAATTCTTCCCAGTAGATTTCGGATGAAAACAACAGCTATGAGAGAATCAAACATGTTGGATCTTCTAACTCCAGAAGATGCTTTTTCAAGACTTAAAGCAATCGAGTTTGAGTTAAATTCAGCAAGTGATGTAGTAAGCAGTCCAGTGATAGAGTCTGGAACACTAATAGCATCAATCAGGGGTAAATCGGGTAATAAAGGAAAAGTGTCGAATGTAAGTGAGGAAGAGGAGTTAGCTTTGCTAAATAGGTTTAGAAAGTTTCTAAGATATGGAAAAAAAAAAGGAAAGGTCCTAAGCATCAAGGATAGAGTTCATATCAAGTGCCTCCTCCAGCACAACAACAGTTTCAAGCGCCTCAGTATTCTACCTCTTCTCCCTCAACACCAAATCATACCAAGTGTCTTCTCCACAAAATTTCTCAGCGCTAGTGGTCTCAAAACCATAAACTGCAAGGTTAACAAATGAACAAAAGATGAAAACTAATCTTTGTTATAATTGCAAGAAACCAGGGCACTCCCTTATCCAAATGTATCCAATCCCTCAAGGTAGGATTACTTGGATAGAAATCAATTCAGGAGCAATCTTCGTCAACAAGGTTTGCTAGCGGAATCGGAACCAACATCCGCACCTGAAGATTTGGAGTCTTCAGAAGAGAGCAGTGATGATGATGAGCCAGTGGATGATTTAGCGCTAATCTGTCTCATGGTCAGAGATGATGAAGCATCTTCTGACTCACTATCTGAGGTAAACACCGAAATAGCTAAGATTGTCAAGATACCGCCAAATTATATCAAAATTACTTCGATATCATATCAGCGCTCAAAGGTGATAACGTGACGCTCAAGGCAGAGTTGCAAGTTCAGCAACAATGCATTAAGAAGAAGCAATCACTTGAGAGTGAAATAATTTAATTGAAAAGTGATCTTAATACAATAGTCAAGAGAGAAGCTGAGCTGGTTGCTAGACTTGCTAAATCAGAGCAGCTCGTCTCATCATTGTCTAAAGTGTCAAGAAAGCTAGACAATGTGACTAAAGTAACAAGATTATTTGGTGAAAAGACCGGTTTAGGATGTAATAAATTCGGTAAACAACCAAATAAATCCAATGTTATGGCAAACAACAAAGGAAAGGATGTGTTCTTTGTTGAGAAAGGTTCAAAGAGTTAAACACCTATTGAACTTAAAGACAATGGTACGAGGCCAAATGAGAAAGCCAATGCTGACTCAGGCAAGGGAAAGACGAAAGTGAATGATTTACAAAGAAAGGTTTATCCAAACGCTCAAAAGGCTAAGCACAAACCTTACAACTGTGAATCAAACGCTAAGCGTCAAGCACCCAAAGTGCACCCTAAGCCAGCGCCAAGGAAATACCAACGTCAATATCCACAACGATCAAGGTCATATTATCAATACTATGATGATTATGATTATGATTGAGATTATGTTTACTATTATGATTCAGGATATTACTATGCACCCAAGAAGCACACACAACACAAGGTGAAACCCAAAAAGGCTAATCCTCCCGCAATGAAGACTAAGCAAATATGGGTTCCTAAAGTTCTAATTCAGACTAGCGCTACTATTGTGAAAAAACCTAAGTCACAATGGGTATCTAAAAAGAAATAGAACTTCCCTTTTGACTGCAGGAACCTAGAGCTAGAGCCGTTACATATGTGTGGTACATTGATAGTGGGTCGTCAAGGGACATGACGGGCTCCAAGGATCTCTTGATCAACTATCGAGCTACCAATGGTCCTCAGGTTGTATTTGGTGACAACTCCAAAGGTAAAACCAAAGGTATAGGTACTATGCATAGGGGGAACATCATGATAAGTGATGTATATTATGTTGAGAGTCTTAAGCATAATCTTTTAATCATAAGTCAATTTTGTGATAAAGGCTTTAAAGTCATAGTTTCAAGTGACTATTGCTATATTAATGACGCTAAGACTGGATCTACTAAATTGAAAGGAAAACGAACAAACAATATTTATTTGGCAGATTGAGGTTCAACAATAGACAACCACCTTACATGCTTTGTGTCTAAAAATGAATCTAAAACGGGTTGGTTAAGGCATAGAAAAATGAATCACCTCAACTTTAAAACAATTTATCAACTTATAACGTTAAATCTTGTAGAGGGATTACCTAAAGGACCATTCCATAAGGATCGCCTTTGTGACGCTTGTCAAATTAGCAAACAAGTTAATCATCTTTCAAGACAAAGCCTTGTCTAACTACCTCTAGAATACTTGAACTACTTCACATGGATCTGTTTGGACCCGTTCAAACGATCAGTGTGAGCGGTAAAAAGCATACTTTGGTGATAGTAGATGATTTCTATCAATTTACTTGGGTTGAATTTCTTTCACCCAAAGATGGAACGTGTTACAAGCTCACAACGCTTATTCGTCAACTTCAAACATTAAAAAATCTTAAGGTTGCAAGAATAAGGAGCGATCACGGTACTGAGTTTACTAACAAGGTTGTCAAGAAGTTTTGTGCAAAGAATGGAATACATCATGAGTATTGAACTCCTAGAACTCCTCAACAGAATGGTGTTGCTGAGCGCCAAAACAGAACACTCAAGGAAGCCACTAGGGCGATGTTAGCAGAATCCAAGCTTGCTCCTAGGTTTTTGGCCGAAGCGATCAACACTGCATGTTACACTGAAAACTGTTGCATGATCAACAAACAACATGAAAAAACTTCATATGAACTATGGAAGGGACGTAAGCCAAATGTTTCATATTTTCACGCCTTTGGTTCAAAATGCTTTATTCGTAATAATGAATCCCAAAGCCTAAAGACATTTGATCCTAAAGCGGATAAGAGAATTTTTCTAGGCTATGCCAAAAATGGAAAGAATTTTTCGCATCCTCAATAAGATCAAATCGAAGGTTGAAAAATCCATTCATGTTATTTTTGATAATGCTAACCAAGAATCGAGTAAGATTAACGCTAATGATGTATGAGTTGAAGATTTTTGTTATCAAGCGTCAAAGATCACTATTGATGATGAAAGTGACGTCGATGATGAGATCTTAGTGCCTCCTCCTAAATTTACTCGTGAGGTTATTGAGGATAATAATGTAACAACAGCTGATGATCATGAAGGGAATGCTCATTAAGAGTAAAATAGAATATGTGAATTAGAAGCGCCTGTACAAGAAGGTAGTTAAGCTCCTGTTCAACCTCTTAATCCGTTCCAGCCAGATAGACTATGGCTACGTGTATCATCCACCAGAGCAAATTATTGGAGATGTATGAGCGCTTGTAAGGACTAGGGCTGCTACATTCAACGAGGTCATGTTCGCAAGCTTCTTATCTCAAATGAAACCTAAGAAAGTAGATGAAGCGCTAAGTGATCCTAGTTGGATTGAGGCCATGCAAGAAGAGCTTAATCAGTGTGGGTGTAGTAAGGTTTGGACCCTAGTACCAAGATCAACTCACCAAGGAGTTATTGGGACTAGATGGGTTTATAGAAACAAGATGGATGAGAATGGTATTGTTATAAGAAACACAGCCAGACTTGTTGCTCAAGGATATTGCCAAGAATAGGGCATTGATTTTGATGAGACATATACTCCCGTCGCCCGTCTTGAAGCAATTCGTATGTTTCTAGCGTATGTTGTTGGGGAAAATTGACCAAACGCAGTAGAAAATGGAATTTTAAAATTTTTTGGATTTTTCCATGACAAGATCAATCCCAGAGTTTAAACACACGTATGCATGATAGGGTAAAATAAACTTTACCTGCTCTAGCGAAGTGCTGACACTTCCTACGAACTTGAATTCTTCAATTCTTCGCGAAATTTCTCCAGCTGAAAATATGTTCATCCAAACATCCAATTGTTCTGCCTCTAAATCGTCTCGTCGGAAAATACTTGATGAAAAAAAACTTCCTCCTTCTTTGGCTTGATGGCCGATGACTACTGAGAGACAGGGAGAGGATTCTTTTTCTTGTGGTGTTGTGTGATGCAACTTATGACCTAGGCTTATAACTAATGTGATATTTATATCACTTAAGTTATTACCTTGGACTAAACCAAGCCCATATTAAACTCCTAGTGGCCGCCCCATTTAGGGCTTGGAGTGCCACTTGGTGTATTAATTTTGTGCTTAGTTTATTCTAATATTTAATTAATTAACTTAATCCAATTAATTAATTCAATTAAATAATAGATAACTCATTTAATTAATTTTATTTCTCCAATAAATATTATATTAATTAATTTTTTAATAAATTAACTTATTTCCTCAAATAATTAATTCTATTAATTTAATTTTAAGTATCCAACACTTAAAATATTATCACAAGAAATATCTCATTTTTCATCAATTTTTCCTTTTTAAGCGTGACTCTTTCGGTTCATCTATACAAGTCTTTATGATTTCCAATGCCCAATTGAAAATCTTTGACTTGCAGACTATTTTAGTACACAAGTATCAGACTCCTCTAGTTTCTTAGAGAGTTAACTCTTGTGTTCATGGACTTATAGATGATTACAATATATAAATGTCAATATTAAAGTAAACAACTAAAATGCCTTTTATTGATTGATTTAAAGACAATTACAATTGACAATGTCCTATCATTTACTAATCCTCTAGTGGCATTTGAGGACATTAACCAAACAATCTCCCACTTGTACTCAATGCTAATCACTATGGTATCTAATACCCATCTTCTGAAGATGTCGATCCAGCACTACCTGTGTCCAAGGCACGTTGTCTGCTGAATTTACTCTCTAAATAGCAATTTTGCCTCTTCCAACGATTTCCCTTACTATGTGCTATCTCCTCTCTATTTGCTTGAATTTTTTGTGAGACCTTGGTTTCTTTTCTTGTGCGACAGCTCCGTTATTGTCACAATAAAGTGGCAATGACAGCTCCACACAAGGGACCACTTGAAATTCTCCAAGAAACTTCCTAATCCAAACACCCTCTTTAGAAGCCTCTGAAGCTGCTAGGTATTCTGCTGCAGTAGTGGAATCAGCGGTTGTGCTTTGCTTGGAACTTTTCCAAGTCACCGCTCTACCATTGAGTGTGAATATAAACCCCAAAGTGGATTTGCGATCGTCTACATCAGATTGAAAATCTGAGTCAGTAAATCCATCCACTTTGAAATCTCCATGTCCATACATCAGGACCATATCCTTAGTTTTCTTCAGATACTTGAGGATATTTTGTACAGCAGTCCAATGTTCTCTTTCCAAGTTAGCCTGAAAGCGACTTACCACGCTTACCGCCTAGGCTATATCTGGTCGTGTACATAACATGGCGTACATCAAACTACCCACTGCAGACGCATAAGGCACCGTACTCATTTCTTGCCTATCTTCCTCGCTTTGAGGAGATATAGACCTTGAAAGGTGCACCCCATGTCTCATGGGCAAGAAACCTTTCTTAGAGTCTTCCATCCTAAATCTCTTTAGGACTTTCTCTAAGTAAAGGGCTTGGGAAAGTCCTATCATTCTATTTGTTCTATCTCTGAAGATACGAATCCCTAGAATATAGATCGCTTCGAGGAATCCTTTCAGGAAAGCCGTCTTTACATCTATCTGCCATATCTCATAGTCCAAGTGAGCAGCTATTGCGAGCAAAATTCGGATAGACTTGATCATTGCCACAGGTGAAAAGGTCTCTTGGTAGTCAATTCCTTCCTTTTGACTATAACCTTTTTCTACAAGCCTTGCCTTATATGTGTCAATTTTTCCATCCGGGCATATCTTCCTCTTGTAGATCCACTTGCACCCTATAGGTGCAATGCCACCAGGACGATCTACCAGAGTCCAAACCTGGTTGGAATGCATCGAGTCTGTCTCTGTGTGCATAGCTTCTCGCCACTTTGCAGAGTCGATGTCCAATATTGCTTGATCATAAGTAGAAGGGTCGTCCCCTTGAACTCCCACTGCTATAGTGTGGACACCCGGTTCCTCTTGTAGCAGATACCCATAGTACCTATCAGGTTGATGTGGTACTCTACCAGATCTTCGCAATGTTGGTTGTGTTTCTTCAGGTTCAGTGTGTCTTTCTTAAACAGTCGTCTCCCTAGGTATTTTATCTTGTTCATTAAGAGTGATTTTCCTACCTGAACCACCTTCTAGAATGAATTCATCTTCCAGAAAGTGCGCTTGCAGTGCAACAATGATCCTTTGATCATCTTACATGTAGAAAAGGTATCACATGGAATCCTTGGGAAAACTGATAAAACGTCCTTTAAGGGACCTTGCTTCCAATTTCTCTGCCTTTGTCTTCTTGATGTAGGCAGGGCATCCCCAAACCCTAATATACTTAAGGTTTGGTTTCCTATTTCTCCATATCTCATATGAGGTTTTAAGAACGGACTTGGAAGGACATCTATTCAAGATATGAACAACTGTAAGGCGTGCATATCACCACAAAGAGAAGGGTAAATCACTGTAGCTGAGCATAGATCGAACCATATCCAATAATGTTCAATTTCTATGTTCTGCTACCCCCATTTAGTTGTGGAGTTGCTGGTGGTGTGAGTTGCAATATTATCCCATGTTCCTTTAGGAACTTATCAAACTCGTCACTCATATATTCACCTCCGCGATCCGATCATAGTGTTTTTATGTGATGACCAGTTTGTTTTTCCACTAAGGCCTTAATTTTTTTTGAACTTATCAAATGATTCAGACTTATACTTCATTAAATACACTAGACCATACCTCGAATGGTCATCAGTGAAAGTAATGAAATAGTAGAAACCTCCACAAGCCATTTCTCCAAATGGTTCGCAAACATCGGAGTGCACAAGTCCTAATACTTCAGTGGCTCTTTCAAAAGTCCCGGTGAAGGGTGATCTAGCCATTTTGCCTTTGAGGCAAGATTCGCAAGTCGGATAGGGATCCGATCCCAATAGGTCGATTAACCCATCTTTCGGTAGGCAAAGTACTAACCTAAGCTTAAAGTGGCATCTAAGACTAGGTCATGTCGGCAAGAAAACGTGAGCACTAGCTTCAGAATCAAGTATCCACGAATTGAAAAATACATTTATAGACAATTAGTTTCTAAAACAAAAAGTTACATACCTAGTGCACCTTTGCCAAAGCTTGGACACTCCCTCCTCCAGTGGCCTAGCTCACCGCAGTGAAGGCACCTATCCGTTTCCTTTGGTCCTTTGCTCTTCATCACTTTATGAGCTTTGCCCTTTCCTTTATCTATCTTAACTTGTGGACCTGGAGTGCCAGTAGCTTTCTTAGTCTTCTTCTTGTTTTTAGGCTTAGAAGTGATGACCAAGGCCGCCTCTTTTTCCTTTGGCTTCATTTGAGATTGTGCAGTATTCAACTTGTTCATCAACCCAGCCAAGTTGCATTCTATCTCGTTACAATTGAAGTTCACCACAAATTGAGAAAAGGCGTCTGGAAGTGACTGGAAGATGAGGTCAGTTTGAAGTTGTGGGTCCATGTTGAAGTCAAGGGCCTCTAACCTCTCAATTTTCGAAATTAGTTTTAAAACATGGTCCCCAACCTTTTCTCCTTCCTTCATCTTGGCTCCAAAGAGCTCTTTCGATATCTCATACCGAGCAGTGCGACTGTGCTCACTATAGAGCTCCACCAAGTGTGCCAAAATAGCCCTCGCCGAGACCATTTTGTCATGGGATCTCTGTAACTCAGTTGTCATTGAGCCCAGCATGTACCCACGAACCCGGACGTCATCTTTAACCCATTTCTCATGAGTCGCAACTTTCTCCTCATTAGCACGTGTCCTTACGGGCGCGATTGGGATATTAACATCTAATACATAGCCCAGTGACTCCATGTTGAGGACTATCCTCAAGTTCTGAAGCCAGTCCACATAGTTAGGACTAGTCAAAATATTATTTTCAAGTAGTACAAATAGTGGATTGATAGTCATTGTGAGAGATATAATAAGAAAATAACTGCATGAAAAGTACAAAGACTTTATTAGATTTTTATGTAATTGTTGTTCCAAGTTTAAAATAAGGACTTTTAAAATAAACTTGGCTTCCACTACATTTTTCAAAAATCCACACTCCCAATGTGGAATTCGAAAGTCATCGTTGGAAGGCTTCGTAGTGGTGATTGAGTTCTTTAACTAGATTAATAGGTTGCAACCTTTTGTTGGTATTTGGCCTACTCAATCTATTAAAGTGATGTCCAACATCAACCTATCAAATAGATGATTCAATCCCTTTGTCCATTATTCATCAAATCTCAACATTTTAACGATCATATTGATTTATGAATAATCTAAGTTCAACCCACTGACTATCTATTAGTCTAACAATGGAATTTCACCTTGCAACATTTTGTTGGTATTTAGGGTGAAATTTGTTTTCGACCAATGGCATTTCATGCACTTAGGAAAAATATAAGATATATTTCAATATATAACCCCCATTGCTTAGGGACGATATTATAAATTAAATATCATTTTAATTTCTCCTAAGTTCAGTGGAGGACAGGATACCTAGTACCCTTTACTAACTTAATATTTTTCAAAGCGGGAGAATTTAAATTATTTATTAGGTCTCACTTTGCACATTAATCTATTTCATATCATGCGTACAAACATGGATTAAAATAAATAAATAGCAATCTTAGAAAGCAAACAACACATGATTCATGGACTATATTTCCTAGATGTTTCAATCATAAAATAAAAAGAAACTATACTAAATCTTCCAAAGCTCCTTCTTGAATCTCCTCGGCTCGACTTGAATTTCTCCTTTGGGCCTATTCTATTTCTAACTATTACATTTTAATATACTTTCACCTATACAAGAATTATCTAGAAAGAAAATAAAACTAGGCTCAAAAAGGCCTTTACAACCCATCAAAAGAAATACAAAAATTAAAAACGAGCCTAACTCCATGAATCATGTCTCCCATCACATAACATGTCAAACATGATATTATACATTCAACACACGAAAAACATATATGCTAATTTCTAATTAAATTCTAAATTTAATTATTGTTTTCATATTCTTGAGGAAACTAATTTATATAAAACTATTTGAAAATTCAATTTTAGAGAACTCCAATTAATTTTATAATAAAATCCAACTTTTAAAAAAAATTAATTTCTAAGTTCATTAAATTAATTTCACAATAGATGTAATCTAATTTAATTCAAAGTCCAACTTTAATTAACATTAGATTTGATGAAAATAAATTAACCTTTGTCAAATAATTAATATTATTTATTTTTTCATTAAAATCCAATTTTAATCAAAATTTGAATAATTAATATTATTTAATAAATGACCCGGGTCACCAATGGATCGACCCGGGTCCTATTGCAAAACCCGTGTGTTAGAAAAAACACACGGGTAGGCTCGCCACGCGAGCCCAATTACGCAGCGAGCCCATCGCCTCAGCAGCCCAGCTGCTGGAGCGATGGGCCGCCGCACAGCCCGCTGTCTTCACACCGCTGCCACGGCAACGGGTCAACCCCGTAATTTGCAATTTTATATTCATCATATTAAAATTACATTAAATCCAATTTTCATTAATTTCTAACGAACGAAAATAAATAATTTCTCAAGAACACAAATAACGCGAAATCCACATATCTAATCATGCATTGACAAACACCTATAAATCATGCATCTATATCACATAATTTACATACGCTAAACCCCGTGATTTGGCTCTGATACCACTGTTGGGAAAAATTGACCAAACGCAACGGAAAACGGAATTTTAAAATTTTTTGGATTTTCCCATGACAGGATCAATCCCGGGGTTTAAACACACTTATGTATGATAGGGTAAAATAAACTTTACCTGTTGTAGAGAAGTGGTTGACAAATCCTACGAACTTGAATTCTTCAATTCTTCGCGAAATTTCCCCGGCTGAAAATATGTTCATCCAAGCAGTCCAATTGTTCTGCCTCAAAATCGTCTCGTCGGAAAATACTTGATGAAAAAAAAACTTCCTCCTTCTTTGGCTTGATGGCCGACGACTACTGAGAGACAGGGAGAGGATTCTTTTTCTTGTGGTGTTGTGTAAAGCAACTTATGACCTAGGCTTATAACTAATGTGATATTTATATTACTTAAGTTATTACCTTGGACTAAACCAAGCCCATATTAAACTCCTAGTGGCCGCCCCATTTAGGGCTTGGAGTGCCACTGGTGTATTAATTTTGTGCTTAGTTTATTCTAATATTTAATTAATTAACTTAATCGAATTAATTAATTCAATTAAATAATAGATAACTCATTTAATTAATTTTATTTCTCCAAAAATATTATATTAATTAAATCGTATATAAATTAACTTATTTCCTCAAATAATTAATTCTATTAATTTAATTTTAAGTATCCAACACTTAAAATATTACCACAAGAAATATTTCATTTTTCATCAATTTTTCCTTTTTAAGCGTGACTCTTTAGGCTCATCTATATTTGGCAATCGGAGGATTCCATTGAATATGAGTCTCACCTAGACAGACATCTGGTCCATATTTTAACCCAAATAAGATGAAATGATTAGATCATTTTTACCTTTCCATTTGTAAATACTATGTGAATACAAACTCTTCGTTTCTTTATCCCGGTTAAGTGAGAGTCTTGGTTTTGGTCAAACTCACTAACTTAACACTATGCTATATATAATAAGTTCAAATCAATGAATGCTTTGGCCAAAGACTTTAAGATCTAACTTACTTATAAATGCATAAAATAATTCCTCGTTCACTTACGAGGGAACGAATCCTTTCTTAGATACCAGTTAAGAATACTACTGGCCCATTAGGATGCAGTTCGAGGTTGACCCCACCAACGGGTGAATTGGGCCTAACTTCTCTAATGACGAACCTAATGTCACAAGTACATTTTCAACTCGATTCCTCAAGTCTTGAGTTCAGACAAGCCTATTACAATTAATCAATTTTGTCACGACTGTCAAAGAGTGAAAACTCATGTGACAAAATTTATGCGAGTCATGTCTGAGTGCCACTATCTCCATCAGTGCACCTATGATATGAGTTCTTCACTACTTCCTAGTGATTGACGGACACCTTTCTCGTCAAAACTCATACCATACAAGTCTTCATGATTTCCAATGCCCAATTGAAAATCTTTGACTTGCAGACTATTTTAGTACACAAGTATCAGAATCCTCTAGTGCCCCAGAGAGTTAACTCTTGTGTTCATGGACTTATAGATGATTACAATATATAAATGTCAATATTAAAGTAAACAACTAAAATGCCTTTTATTGATTGATTTAAAAACAATTACAATTGACAATGTCCTATTATTTACTAATCCTCTAGTGGCATTTAAGGACATTAACCTAACATATGCAACGTTCAACAAATTCATGGTATATCAAATGGACATGAAGTGTGCCTTCCTGAATGGTAAACTCCAAGAAGAAGTCTATGTGGAGCAACCACCAGGATTCATCAACAACCATGGTAAGAGTATGATCTTCAAGCTAGATAAAGCACTTTATGGGCTAAAGCAAGCACCTTGAGCATGGTATGACACTCTCTCTATTTTCCTTATTGGTAAAGGCTTTTCAAAAGGCAGCGTTGATACATTGTTATTCAAAATTATCATGACAAAGATATTCTCTTAGTCCAAATATATGTTGATGATATTATATTCGGATCTACTAATAAGCGTCTGTGTGAAAAATTTTGGAAAATGATGCAAGATCAATTTGAAATGAGCATAATGGGTGAATTAACTTTTGTCTTAGGATTACAAGTTAAACAACTCCCTAATGGCATATTTATTAACTAAACTAAGTATACTCGAGACATGATTAAAAAATTTCGTATGGAAAATGCATCCTCTTTGAAAATTCCAATAAGCCAAATGCTTAAGTTAGATAAAGATGAAAGTGGGAAGAAGGTTGATATATTATAGAGGTATCATTGGATCACTTCTTTATCTTACCGCTAGTAGACCTGATATTATATTTTCGGTATGTGTGTGTGCACTTTTTCAAGCAGATCCTAAAGAGTCACACTTAATTGCTGCCAAGAGAATCCTTAAATACCTAAAAGGCACACAAAATGTGGGCTTTTGGTATCCAAGAGACTCTCCTTTTGAACTAATTGGTTACTCACATGCAGATTTTGCAGGATGCAAAATAGATCGTAAAAGTACTAGTGGTACATGTCAATTTCTAGGTGATAGATTGGTTTCGTGGCATAGTAAGAAACAACAATCCAAGCGACTTCTATCGCTGAAGCTGAGTATGTAGCCGCTGGAAGCTGCTGTTCACAAATCCTTTGGATGAGGCAACAACTTAAAGATTATGGAATAATCTTAGGTCCAACCCCTATTCATAGTGATAACCAAAGCGCTTTAGCTATTACCCAAAACCCAGTCCTTCATTCTAGAACTAAACACATTGACATTCGCTATCATTTTTTACGTGACCATGTTCAAAAGAAAGATATCTCCATGCACTTTATTGGTACAGAAAAACAATTGGCGGATATCTTCACCAAAGCGCTCAACGAACAACGTTTTCTCACTTTAAGAAGTGAATTAGGTATGATTGATTTAAATGCTTGATCATTCTAAACATCATACTTTATAGGCACAAAATTTAGGAGGAATTTATCTTATTTTATGCTTGAATGCTTCAAAGAAAATACCAATAAGTTGTTAATTTTAGGGGGAACCTTAAAAGGGACAACTTTATTAGAAAAGTGAAATTGACCAAAAATGTTTTCCTTTGCATTGGTCATAAGCACTTGTATTTATGCATTAAAATTATTTAGACGCTTTTAACTTTTTCAGCGTCTAAACATTCTCTTGAAAGGAACTAAACGCTTATCAAATTCCCAGTTAGCGCTTAGTAAAATGAAATTCAAAAAGAGAGTTTTACCTGACGCTAAATAGAGATAGTGGATAAGTCAAAGCAATTAATGCTGACATGAGATTCACCACCTCTGATCAAGAAAACCAAAGGGTACTCATTACTTTTCAAAATGACGGTTCAGCAAATGTACTCACGTGTATACACTACCCTGTATTTTGGGCGTGTATAGCTCACGCTGAATATTTCAAAAACTTTGAAATTCAACGAGTAACAGCAAAAGTAACCGTGGACACCAAATTATATATTTTTTCTTTACCAAATGCAGTTTCCATATTTATCGGCCATTTTTCCACCCATTATTATGGAATTTACGGCACAAGTTTAATTTCTTTTGAAATATGGCCATATCACAATCGATCAGTTATTTTCTTTTCCCTATAAATTCAAGAACTTGCAAAAACTTTCATTTTTATCACTTTCATACTCTCTAAAAGATCTCTGAAATTTATACTTTCTTCAAAAGATAACTGCATCAAGTTCTTCAACTTTCTGAAAAATGACCCCACATAAATCTTCAAAATTTGTTGCTGCTCCTTCTTCACCAAAACCCAAGGATGAAGTTCATGTCAATCCTGGATTTTTGGTTGATTGGGATTATCTTCACTATCAACAGCACTTCCTTGTTCACAGTATTCTCCTTTCTTTTGAAGAACATAATTTGAAGTCTCTCATGACCAGTCATTATCAATTTCACTCTGTGGCTCTCAAAGAATTCTATGAGAATGCCCAACTTTCCGATGATGGTCTTTCTATCACATACCTGTTCCCTGAATTTCCAGACAAAACTTTCACCCTCTCTTCAAATCTCATTGCCGACTTTTTCCAACTTCCAAATGAAGGGAATTTGCTCTCTGATGTCGGAGTCGGAGATTTTTCTGTTGTTTGGGAACTCATGAGATCGAAGACAGACTCCTCCTACTCGCACAACTTCAAGAAGAAGGAGTTGAAAATGAAGTACCAGATCATGGCGGACATCTGCGCTAAGGTCCTTGAGTGCAGAGCCGGTTCGTTTGATAAAATTAGTCATCTGCAGTTTTAGATGATGGTTTCCATAGCAAAGAACTATCAAATTAATTGGCCAAGATTTATTTTTGAAAGGATATCCTCCATGTTAGGGAAGAACCTTCCCGCTAAACCCTATGGTTTGCTTTTAAGTTACATTTTATATCGCAGAGGTCATGTTCCAAGCGATGGAACTGCGGTTCCAAAAGAAACGTTTTGGGGTAAAAAGATGATTTCTACTCTTCTCAACCCTCCTACGGTTGGTGGCGTTGTGTTTCTAAAAGAAAAACACGCTCAATGCCAGGAAGAGAAATTGAGCAAGAAGCAAGAAGAGGAAGCGCTTCAAAGAATTGCTGCAACTGAGTTTCGTGAGGATTTTCTAGAGTTGGCGTCTCTCGCTAAAAAGCGCCCTGCCGATGTTGTTTTAGGCTTAAATGTGAATAAATCAAAGAAGGCTCCCCAAGCGCCTTCTAAGAAGTTCAACCGGAAGAATTCGTCCTCCCCTTCTCCATCGTCCATGCTTTTCCAGAAGGAAGCTGAGGAAGAAGAGCAAACAGAAGCTCTTAAGCGCCAGAAAATAGCTGGATCTATCCCAGCTGCTATTGAGGTAATTTACGTTACAAGTGCTCGTGAAAAATTTGTTTCTTTAACAAACCAAAAGATTCGCACTCCAGCGGCTAGAAAATTATCTGATCCTCATGGTATCCCGCAGTCAAGCGCCCTCGCAAGCGCCCCTTCAGAGCCAAGTGCAGAATCTTCCTGAGCACCAGACGCTCATCAAGAACTATCAGCCGCTGAAGCTAATGTGCAAAAGGAGCCTGAGGCTAGTGAACCACAAGTTCATCCTTTGGAGCCAATTGCTGAGACTAGCACTCACGGTAAGAAATTTCTTCTACCAAGGCCTTCTCTCGATTTTCTACCTTCTGTAGAAAATTTAGTTCTTAAGGTTTGTTTTGTTTTTTCAGCTCCTTTAGAAGTCGATACTGAAGCAAACACTCCTACCAGTGTTCCTTAGAGCATGCCAGTGGAGGTTGGCGTTGACCTTTCCACTGTTGTAGCAATCGCTCAAGAAGTTGTTACAGCTGCTGATGATGATCTCCCATACACTGTGGGCAGATCAGCCGCTAGGCATTGGACGGTTCTAGATAAAGATATAGACCACGCCTCTCTCGCTCCTCCGACTTTACTCAATGAAGACTTTGTTCCGCATGAGGATTATGAAGAAAGCTATGTACATGCCGAACATTGTATTCAAGAAGCCATTGAGTATGACGCCTGGTTCTCTAGATTATGTTCGATCAAGAATTGACAGATGCTTAGAAAGAAGAGCTTATCCGAATCGCCTCCAAGGATCCAGGGCTTTCCCCAAAAAAGTCAAAGAATACCAAAACGTCTAAGTCTTCCAAGTCCAAGTCTTCTTCAAGTACTGCAGAAGAGGAAGTCCCTAAAAGAACTTTGGTTGATCTACTTGCTGAGATTGCCGCCTCTAAGCCAAAGAAAAGAAAGCTCCTAAGCCAATTCAAAGGACTTTGGCCGAGATTGATTCTGCATACTTCAGCGTTCATCTGCATAGTGAGCCAGAAGCTAGGCCACCGAGGAATGAGCCGCTCAATTTCTATGATAATTATTCTTCGGTTCCTCTAAGCCCAAGTGAGGAGACTCTTAACAAGCTTGGCTATTCTCATTTCCATGAGAGAGTCGCTCATTACCCCAACCTTGAGACTGCGAAGCCTCTCCGTTTGTGGAAAGCTAAAGGAATTGCCATTCCTGATAAACCAGCAGATCTCAAGCAGATGATCTCTCGCGAAGCGCAGCTTTACTTTGAATGAGTTTGTCTTGGAGATTACAGTGCAGATCTCCAGTGTTTCCTTTCCTTGAAGAGCATTCAGGATCGCGGCATAAGAGCTATCCTATTTGCCGGATCTGAGTGGCTACTTAAGGAAGCACAATAGGTTAAAGCTTATGCCTCCAAGCGCCATACAGTTGAAGAAATGGTTGCCAACCCACTGCTTTTCAATCAAGCAATTCATGATAAGCGCAAGCAGTTTGCCCATTATTGTCTTGATTCTAGGATTCAGCGACTCGGATTGGTTCAATCTTTGCCATCTATTCAGCGCCTGGTTGAGGAATCTCTTCGCCAAGTGCTTGCTGAGCTCAGTCAATCCAATCTTGTTCTAGACAGTAGCAGCGCTTCAAGTGGCGATTTTTCAAGCGCCAATGTGGAAGTCAACAATGAACAACGTTATGAGTTTCTTTTCAATTGCATGAAACTCAGAGACGCTGTGAAAGTCTTTGACCACATCTTTACGAAAAATGTTGTAACAGCACCTGGGGCGAGTGTCAATGAGTTCTCCGAATTTATCTTTCTGGAATCTTAATCTCAGGAGCTAAGCACTCATTACCAGCGGGTAATTAATTTGTTAGAAGGGCACTGTAGCCCAGCGCTTGCTGAAGCTGTCCTGCCATACTTAGAAGATTATTGCAAGCACTACATCTTAAATCTTCTAGTACTGCCAGAAGATAGGCTGTTGTACTTCAGCAAGGAGCAAACCGAGGACTCTTTTTTCTTCATTCCAGGGTCCAACGCCAGGTTAACTCCAGTACACCCTATAGATGTAATCGGTCCAATATGGGTAGATGCTCGAGAAAGTCCTATTTCAATATTCACGCAAGAACTCTTTCAACTATCAACAATTTCAGAAAACATTCCATGGACCCAGATAATGCTATCAACAGGGATGACTCCTGTAGACATCATTCTAGTTTCTCCTACTCTTTTGTAGTTGTGGTGGCTTTCAAATTTTTGCCATATCTATTCTTCAGCGCAGCGACTTACAAATTCTACTTTTGAGTTTCAAGGTGTTCGTGTTCCTTTTGTCCGAGAAGCGCCATCCGAGGATGACGTGGAGACAATCTTTCAAGAAGATGCCCCTGCCAACTCTCCTGCTCCAGTAATTGTTGAATATCCTTCTAGCGCTGAGGCCGATGGAGGTGATGTAATCATGGACATTGCAGAAGTCCATGCTCCAGACGTTGCTCTTCAAGCACATGAACCATTTGTTGATTCTGAGGAACCTCTCATTCAAGATCCAGCGCGTGGCAAAGCGATTGCTTCCAAAGAACTATTGCCCCTTCAGGCGCATTCCTCAAGTGATAGTTTAGATAGCAATTATGATCCAGAAGCTCAGGACTTCACGACAGTGGTTAAGAACTCTCTCGTTGATATCAAGGGCTCATGCTCTTGCTTGGAAGATCAAAGTACTTCGATTATATATCAAGTCGAAAGAACTCGACTGAATGATATACGGAATGTGGCCAACCAAAACACTGTTACTATCATGAATCAGATGGTTCCGCTCGTCAAAGATCTTTCTGAAACATTCAACCGCTCGCTAGCTCTGAATGCTAATGCAGACGCTGAACGTCACTCTCTTTCCAACTCTGCAGTTGAAAGTATTGCTGCTCAAGTAGCTCTTTTGATAGATGAAGTCAAGCTCCTCCGCCGAGACTTATCTGAGATTCATTCATCTCAACCTCTTGATACTGATGTCAAGAAGGGAAAAAGGTAAAGGTCAGGCGAAGAGCGTGGCAAGCTCTGAAGACAAGCGCAGGGAAGAACTTCAAAGTGCGATTTATTCAATCCAGCAGGCTGTTCTTAAGAAATGCAAACCTCGTTTCTATAAAGGTTACCCAATTCCTGATTTCTCTGTTAAGCTGCATGAAGAGTTAGGAATTCCTTTATTTTTTGCTATTTATGTGCCTCTTTACATTAATCCTAATAGAGCTCCAGTCACAAGGACTTACGAAATTTTTGAAGAACTATTGTGTGAACTTGGAGTCGACAATCTGTATGGCACAAGCGCCTTCACAATTTTGAGGAGTTAGCTGAGCGAATGGGAAATGTAGATTATGCCAATAGTACTCATAAGAAGATGAGGGAAGCAAACGATAGGTTGTGGAAGTTTGCCGAGATGCTCTCCAAATAAGAGCAAAAGAAGCAAGATCAGAAGAAATCGCAAACTTCTTCATCAAAGAGAAAGCGCTAGAGTTTTACTGTTTCATTTTTTAAAGTGCTTTTATGTTTTTATGAATGTTTCCTTTATAACTCATTGTACTTAATGATATTTTATGAATGAATGAGTTTGCTGAAATATCTCATTTCTTGCTATATGTACTAACTTATAGCTAACCTCTAACTTTTAAACGTTAACTTTATATTATCTTTGGTGATTTTCTAGCTCTTGGACTATAAAAGAGTTAAGGCCTTGACATCATCAAAAAGGGAGAAATTGTTAGAAAATTTCAAGTTAGATGTTTTGATGATGACAAGATAGGTTTTAGGTTAGACCCCAAAGATATGTACGTTTATCTTTATTAGAATATGTATAAGCGTTTAAAGTTATCGAGTTGTAATTTTCATTAAGGTTTTTTATCTTTATAGTTTTAGACTAGTATCTAACGCTTGAGCTATGATGGAATTCTAGATGAGTATATCAAAGTGAAATCGAAGATCAGCATCTGAAGACTTTGAAGATAAAGGATTCGTTAAGCGACTGTCAAACGCCTAAGAATCATTCAAGGTGATCATGCCACAAGCGCCTGTCGTCACCTGAATTAAATCCGAAGTCAATAAGCTCTTAAATGCAACTTTCAATGGACATTTAATTCCAACGGGAATTAAATTCAAATGTATTAAATGCTTGATAAGAGCATTAAATGTGATAAGGACTATTGACGTACGGATAAGCCTTCCCCATTGGCTGTCAACTCAAAGCAGGTCTGCTACCAACTCTGTGCAGCAGAATTCCCAGAGATGTTAGAAAAAGACTAAGTCACATGCCTCGTGTTTAACACGCTCCTTCTTGTGTCCAACGGACAAATCCCGAGAAAAGTCTATCAATATAAACTCACAGCTCAACCTAAACACCAAGAATTATTATCAAAAACTTGATATACACTTAAGCTGTTGAAATCTATATTCATCCCTAAAAGCTCAAAACCTCCATAGCCAAAATTTCTTTGAGCTTAAACATCTCTACAGCCAAATCAATATCTCTTACCTCTTCATAAAAGAACCATCATTTTCTAAAGAGATATTCCAAAAGTGTTTGAACTTTTCAAATCAAACAAACCATGATAAAACCCATCAACCTTTTCGATCTATGTGACGAAGTTGTTGAAGACAAAGCAGTATTTCTGTGTGAGAGAAGCTTGTCAAAAGCAAATCTTCGCCGAGTTGAAATCTTTGCAATCAAGGAACTCAAGATCAAGTCTTCACCATTTGCTATTGTGTTGAAGCTATCTTTGCGAAGCTTCGTGATTCATTTTAGTGAATTCCTCTTGTGTGGAAAGGAGTAGAAGGACGTAGCTGGGATTACATAAACCCAGTGAACCTTACAAATCTCGTATCTTCTTTACTTACTGTTTTATTGCTTTATTCATTAATATCTTCATACATTTTGATAAAATCATGTATCAATATCTGACGGCTTTTCAAAACGTGTAAATCCTTATCTTCATTTCTAGGTGGAAGAATAATGGATTGGCCAATGATGTCTTAGTCTAGTGCATGGTAAGATTGAGGTCCCATCAATCACTTAGAGGTCATGGGTTTGATCTCACCAGATGTGTGAGTTATTTCTCTAGTTATATAGTAGTTCTTTGTTTCTAGTTTGTAGTTCATTGTTAATAATTTGTAATAGGAAATTGTTATACGATTATTGATTCGACATTCGATGTAATGATTTAACTGTTTCATTAAAACAAACAAAAAAAAAGAATAATGGATTGAAAGCTAACAAATGGTGATGCATTATGGTTTTACCTATTTCTTATAGATAATCAGTTCTTATAGAACGAACGACACTGGAATGTTATGATTTTGAGACCACTATTTTTTTAATAGATATTGTTATATTTACTTTATTATTATTTTGTCAAAAAGAGAATGAATTCAGTTGTTTCAGCCTCAACTCAAAAGGCATATTAATTTTCAAATCGAGCTCGAGCTTTGAGAAAAAAAGCTCGTACGAATTCAAGCGTTTACGATAAAAAGCTTGTACAGTATCAAGTTGGGGGTGAGTCTGATCAGTCTTGGTTTACTCGGCTTGATTGACTGACATAATTTAGTGGGGGCCACCGCAACTAGTCCAACGTATTCTTTGTATCTGAGGTCAACTTTTGAACTTAAAGAATTCGAGTTTTGAGCAACCTCGACTTCCACCTATCTCAAATCAGAATGAATGCTACGTATTTCTAAAGTTAAAGAATATGTTAGTTATTAACTTTTTTGGTGTCCTCTTAAACAGAAATATTCTAATTAGTTCAATACTTATGATGTCAAGGTCAAAACATAGATTGTAATGGCTAAATTCACAGGATCGAATTGTTACGACATACCTACAATCTTCCACTATAGTGGTATCTCTCTATAGTTTGTGAGGTCTCAATTCGAGCCCCTATTGGACCTAGTGCGGGTCCTTAATAAAAAAGAAAAAGAGAGAGTAAATTCCACTTTACTTATTTATATTCTGACTCAACCATATTATAATTATGGTCTTAAATTTTCATCGAAACACCAAAATTTCGACCGAAATTTCAGATTTCGGGGGGGTCCAGAAGTGAAATCAAACCTTCGATCCAATTTTGCAGAATATCTTCCGAAATTTCAACTGAAACCCTAAAATTTCGGAAATTTTTTGCCGAAACCCGAAATTTTCCGAAATTTAAAATATTTTTGTCAAATATCCATTGAATTTTCGGCCGAAACCTGATATTTCCCGAAACATTCACCGAAATAGAAATTTCGGCCGAAATTTTTTTTTATAATTTTAAATATTTTTTTATATTTTTAAATATTTTTTTATATTTTTAAATATTATATAATTAGAAAATTATATTATACTTAGTAAGGACCACACCTACCACTTACCCCTCAACCACAAGAAGCAGTAAAGCAAAGAACTGAAAATGAATATGATTGAAAAAATTATATTACTCCATTGGGGTTTTTCATGATTCAACATCAAAAGAATATCATCATCATCATTATATACAATACTACCAACATTTCATGTCATGGGCAGAATATTGTCAACATATAACTAATAATTTTCACTTGTAATATGAAAGTAGAGGTAGGACAAATACTAGTGTGAGCGATTTTGATCCTCCTAAAAACTCGATGTGGTATTGAGAAGTAACTTTTTACTTAAATCTTGGTACATTTTATTTTAATGAAGTTCTCATGAGATTTGGTTATTATCTTAATATCAAATTATATTTATTTCATATTTTTTGCAACAGTTTTTAGTAATATTATTTAACAAATTCATTATCCATGTATTATATCTAGAATATTATTGATGTAAAAGATGTATAAGTATAATAATTAGAGTTACCCAAAATTTTATTGTAAATTTCCAAATATTTTTATAAATTTTCATGATTTCTTTAAAATCGAAACCTAAATTTTGAATATCCCCAAAATTTCCATCGAAATTTCCGTAAATTTACAACATCGATATCTACCCCGAAACCAAAATTTAAGACCTTGATTATAACCACTTTATATTCTCAATTGTATCACTTTACCCCATTATACTCTAAAAAATACTTCAATTATTCCTATTTTGGAATTCCACCACAATTGCATCACTAAAGTCCTTTGTACTCTTAAAAAGACTGAATTAATGATAAAAATGCTTATATTTTGGTGAATTCATTTGATTTATAGATTTTAATTAAATATTTTAATTTTCTTTGAAAGGTATTCAAAATTAAGATTCAAATGAAAACATTTTTTTTTTACTAAATAAGCTATATCATTGAAAAAATAATGTCACATCACTAATTTTTAGTTATATTTGCTTCGTATATAATTAAAGATATGAATGTTTACTTTTCAACTTATCTATAATTCATGTCAATTTAAAATATTTCCTCAAGAATCTATTGAAATGTCAACATTGAAAAATATTTAAGAATAAATTTTTTCAAAAGAAAATGACCATGACGAGGGATCAGATTTAACATTTGATTTCTAACTTTATCTTCTAAGAAATACTAATTGAGAATGTACTTATGCGAGACAATTTTTTTGAAGTGAAGATTATTTTTTGAATGTTTTCGTGTTGAATATTTTAGAAACAAAGTAAGAGTATTTAATTTCAATTCTATAAATTAAATTAATTTGTTAAAGTATAATTATATGAATTTGGTATTTTTAAGAGGTGTTCGTGATTTATAAAATCTTACCATATCCTATTGACTGTATTGAAATCATGATTTTTGTTTAAGAATAAAGACTTTGCTACCATTAATACTGCACCCAAATTTTGGTATGATTTAGTTCTATGAATACAATAACGCACCAAACACGTCATATATTTTATATGAAAATTGCATTCTATTCTTAATTAATTCTATATGCAATATATTATACATCAATTGACAAGTTCAATCTACCATCCTCAGAACACTTTCCCCAAAGGTAGTCCGACCACATGCTCTCAGCTTTTTAGGACCATTGAGCTATTACAAGACAACAATTTACATCACTTTCGAGATCATATTTATATATCATTTTCTCCATATTTTGCCGACATTATATAATTTTGACCAAATTTCATTACATGGATTATACATGATGAAGTGATCATTTCACTTTATGACGTCATTATGTTCAGATCTAGTGATTTAAAACCCACTTGGACACGTAGCCAAGTGGGTAGCATGAATTTCCCCTACTTAATATGCTCAATGTTGCAATAAATTAACCAGATTATTAAAAGAAACATTATGACTTGTGAGCTCTTGAACGTGGGTGAGCATTTGTTGATAGATTCTACAGAATTAACCATTTCATGAAAAAAAAAACTTGATTTTTTTTACAATTAAATATTAAATAAATTAAACTAGAACTCGTCAATAGCCCGGCAATTAGCTTAGAAAGATCCCGGGACAATGAGTTTAGTAAAAGATCAACCGGCCGTCGAAGTCATTTGAATCAGCTTGCATGATTAATTATTACTTTAATTTTCCATATTTATATTTTAGTGATTTATTGGGCAAATGTTGTTTTACGTTCCCAAACTTCATAGTTAGAAACACTTTTGCCCTCAAGTTAAAACGCAACTTTGGTGGTATGTTAGTCGATCCAGCCAATTTTCGGTAAAAATAGCTAAAAAAATTGTCCCCAATACGCCCCACGCACATCACCACCCCACGAACCAACTACCCAAAATATGCTTCACCACCATGGCGAAAGAACTAGGGCTAGAAATATGTGGGTTGAATTTAGTGGGAGCCTGTGGGTTGGGGTTGGGGTTGGGGTGATGGCGGTCTAGTGGTTGGGAAAATGCTTGTATACTTTTAGTGTTATATGCACTAGTGATCAGACAGTGTAAATTATATAGTCACATTTGCATTACCTTTCTCTATGTACTAATGTGACTTAATTACACCATTTGATGTTCAATTCCAAGTGCATATAAGAATTTTCTAATGGTGGGCGCTGACTAAGGAGGGTGAGGGTGGACTTGTAATATGTCATTGACATTTTTACCCTAAAATTGTCTTATGTCCCTCATGTAAGCTCTTTTTAACATGATATCAAAATTGAACACAAGGGACTTTACAAGGAATGAACGTGATCCTATATAAGTTCAAATTTAAGGGACGAAAACTAGCATTTTCCGGTGACTAATGTATCTTGCTTTTGAAGTAATATACTCCCTCTCCAAATCTCTCTCTAAACCCTAACCTTTTTTTTTTTTTTTTCCTCCACTGGCGATGGCTTGGTGAAGCAGTAGTCTTTTTCACCAACGTTACCACCACCATCGTCGGCGGGTTGGGTTGGAGCATCCTTCTTCAAGTTGTACATCATATCTTCAAATCTGACAAGACGGATATGAATCTAACGAGACAGAGATAGATCTGACGAGATGAATACGGGTGATACATAAGTTTTTATATAGCATTTTAGATATTTTGTTTAGTATTTTATTTTCTCTCTCGTATGAGAGTTTGTTTTCTCTCTCGAATGAGAGTTTCGTCTCTCTTTGAATAGGAGTTGCACAAGAACTTTTTTGTGTTCGTTTGTGAGTTCTTAAGATTGGTTATTTTCAAGAAACTTGATAGTTGGTGTTTCAAATGTTCTTACTATATCGTTTGAGTCGATATGAATTTTATTGTTCTAGACGTTGTAAACTTTCGATTGAATGATATATAAAACCGACTTTTCTTTAAAAAATATATATATATATATTGCTTTTGTGTTAGTGTTTGCTACATCTTATAGGTCCAGCAAACACTAACTCAAATTTTTTTTTATTTTTTGTTCCTAAATTGGCAATATCATCTGTATTTTCCTATATATAATTAACAATTAACATAAATAAAAGTGACAACCCGCATCCTAAATTTACATTTGAATGGTTTTAGAAATTTCTACTATATGTAATATGAAATACGATTCACACAACAAATTTTTAAATAAAATTGAAAAATCATATTGGACCGCACAGAAACCGTACCGTAGTGTTGGCAAAGGTACCACTAAAAAAAAGTTCAATTTTGATTTTAAATGTCTCAAAATCGAAATATATTAATAAGGTACAAATTCTTTGAGAAAACCCCGAAGATTGAGGACTTTCTAAAAAATAATATACTTTTTAATAATAATTATATAATAATACACAAATAATAAAAGTTCGGAAAATAGCACAATACGCCATTATAAATAGCGTATCCATATAGGTACGCCATTCCTAATGGCGTAGCCTTATGTTTTTTTTTTAATAATGTTCTACCTGGATACTCCATTACTAATAATGGAGTATCCAGGTACATACGTTTGACTGGGTACGCCATTGTTAATGGCGTACCCAGGTACAATTTTACTCACCAATCTTTTTTTTTTTCCTTTCTCTTCTTCTTTCTCTTTTCTTCCTCCCTCGTTCTCTCCGCTCTTCTGCTCCATTTCTCCTCTCTGCTTCACCCACCATTATTCCTCTCATTTAGCATTTTATCCCTAAATTACAAGATAAATTTTTTTATTCTATGTTATTATTTTGTTGAATATATTTTTGAATTAGTTAATTATTTTAATTTAGAACTTATGGTTTAAATATGTATAATTTCTGTCAATTTAAATCCTAGTTTTCAATTTTAATTTTGAATCAAATTATGACCTAAGTTGTCCACACATGGTTAACAAATAAAAGCGATAAAACCCCATTTGATGGAGTTTTGTAATACTCGAAGATGTGGTGCAATAAAATCAGCGGATTTGACCATTTTAAAATAATGACCATCTGCTCATTTGGTTCGCATTACTGTATCACTCCTTGAAAATATTAACTCAGACCTGTGGCTTGCTTGATCTGTCAACACACTAGGATCTACAGGCCCATATACATCACGACTGTATAAATTTGTCATCCTGCATTTATAAAGTATAACAAATACAATTAGAATATAATGAATTAATTAGATTATTATCCATTATTCTAAATACTAAAAACTCAAATTTATACCCAAATTATATCGTATCCAAGTTCAATAATCAACACTAAAACTTGACTAAATTAATCAACACTTAAAAATTAAACATAAAAATTCAAAATCATAGCTAAATGTTATACCAAAAAATCGAAGCAATACCTACAAATTTGTCTAAAATTATATGAAAGTTCAATACTTAAAACTAAATATCTAAATATAATATTTAGGTATTACTCCGCTTTTTAGTATTTTTACATACCTAAATGCCTAAACATATAATGTCTACATATATATGTATGTTCAAGAATTAACACTAAATACTGATTTATATAACTAAATATTATATACACATAACTAAAGTCGAAATACCTAAAAATGTTTACATATAATGTTTACAAAAGTTCCTAAAATACCTAAATTCTACTACAAAAATTTTAACAATTCAAAATTTTACCTAAAATTCTACTACAAAAATTCGAAAATAATACCTTAAAATTTAAAATTCTACCATAAAATTCAAAAATAATTTTAGGGATAATTACTAAATTAAATAACAATTACAAATTCTCAACAAGAAATTAAAAAAATTATATCTAAATTCATAAGCATAAAACTACTAATTAAATTAAAATAGATATTTACCTTAAATTAGAAAAAGAAGAAGAAATGAAGATCGATCAGAATGGACACATAAATTGTAGATTTTCATATAAACTTTGTAACCACATAAGAATGGACTCATTCTGATACCTGAGTGGGGGAATATGACTTGTAAAAAAGGATACACACATATACAGATTTTTCGGGAAAAAAAGGACACACATATACGGATTTTTCGGGAAAAAAAGGACACACATATACGGATTTTTCCGATACCTATATGTGTGTCTTTTTAACATATTGTATTTTCTCACTCAGATATCGAAATGAATCAATTTTTATACCGTTACAAACTTTGTGAGTCAATCTACATTTTTTGTGTTGAAGTCGAAGCCTGAAAATGTACAGAAAAGGTCGAAAAATCATCCCGAAGATTATGAAAAAATATTTTTTTTCCTAAAAATCAGTATATGTGTGTCCTTGTTTTACTTGTCATATTCCCTCACTCAGGTATCGGAATGAGTCCATGCTTATGTGGTTAGAAAGTTTATATGAAAATCTACAATTTATGTGTTCAAGTCAAAACTCAAAAATGAACGAAAAAGGGAGAAAAATGAGTCGGAAACATAGACAAAGTTATTATTTTCTTTAAAAAATTGTTCTAATGTGTCCTTTTTTACTTGTCATATTTCTTCACTCGCGTATCGGAATGAGTCCATTTTTGTGTGGTTACAAAGTCTATATAAAAGTCTACAATTAATATGTTCAAATCGAAACTCAAAAATGCACGAAAGAAGGAGAAAAATGAGCGAAAAATAAGGAAAAAAACAATTATTTAATTAATATATATAATATAAAAAAAATGTATGCCCATTCCACGCTCGGGCAGCACGGAATGGGCAGCTATATTTGAAAAAAAATAAAAAAATTACATTCCGCGCTGCCCGAGCGCGAAATCTGCCCATTCCGCGTCCGGACAGCGCGGAATGTGCTATTTTCTGCACCCGAATTTTTGTTGTATTATTTTCTTAATTTTGATTTATCTTTATATTATTTATTTAAAATTCTTGAGGAATAATGGTGGGTAAAGCAGAGAGGAGAAATGGAGCAAAAGAGCGGAGAGAAAGATGGAGAAAGAAGAAGAGAAAGGAAAAAAAAATGATTGGTGAGTAAAATTGTGCCAACAATGGCGTACCCAATCAAACGTATGTGTCTGGATATGATTGGATACTCCATTAGTAATGGAGTATCCAGGTAGAACATTATTAAAAAAAAAAAAAAAACATCAGGCTACGTCATTATGAATGTCATACCCATATGGATACGCCATTTATAATGGCGTATTGTGCTATTTTCGGAACTTTTATTATTTGTATATTGTTTATATAATTATTATTAAAAAGTATATTTTAAAAAAAAAAGTCCCGAAAATTGAACCGTGTCAACATTACTTTACATGTAAAAATGAACAGAAATTATCTCAAATAAGATGGGCTCAGCCGACAGAAAACTATGTTAAATGGGGCTATCGAAGATAGTTGGGATGACTAGGCCCATTGATTGTCACATAAATATTGTTGAGTATTGACCCAAATGAGTTGAACAATTAGTGGCCCAATAGTTCAGTGCATGTTAAGTTTGGAGCATTTTTTTGGGTTATGATTATTTGGAAATTTTGGTTACATAATAAATTTGAGATTCACCAATTTTTCTGAATTTTCACCTTAACTTGAGGTTAAGACAAATTTTATTGACACACAATTACACGAAAATATGAATTAATAAATTTTGCAACTTTTTTCCACCATTTAATCTTATGAGAAGGCATTAGAGATGTATAAAGACTTTTTTGTAATTGATTTATCAAATAGTGAGATCTGAAAATAATTGGTTTTGACAATTATCCTTTTTATCAATGTAACCCAAACTATTTTGAATTTTAATAATAATATACAAGCCAAATTTCTTTTTTAAAAAAAATAATCTAATAAAAAAATTAGGTGAAATTAATTCATCTCCTTGAAAAAATATGTTGCAACGAATTTTCACCATTATATTTTAAGATAATATTTGAATGATACTTTTCTAGTTTTAATTCTTATCTAAAGTTTCATAGATCAAACTCTTATCTAAAATTTGGTATCAAATCAACGTGTATTTTTATTTTTTTGAACAAAATCAACGAGTATTTTTTAAATCTAGATTCCCCCATCATTCCAAAAAAATGAATTTTTTTCTATTTTCCGAAAAACAGAAAAAGAAAAAATGCTTGACAAGGCGCTGATCTGCTGCAGACGCCATCATTGAGCCCACTGCGTAAGGATGATTACGTGGCAGAAGGGGGCTGCTTTTGGGGGGGACCGTCAACTAATATGTGGGCCCCACTGACCTGTGTAGCAACATAAAGTAAGATATGATGATGCACATTCTCAGCAATTTGCCGCCTTTATTGCCGACCATTTGCTCCTAGAAATTACCGCCGTCAGATTCCACACGTCACTCCATTCTACGGCCATGTAGGTAGTAGCCCTCGAGAACCGTGACTGACTCGTTGTCCCGAATAATTCTATGTCCACTTGAATTCAAGGTTCGAGAGTATATCATGTGTTTATCTGTTTCCGCAAATATGTGTTGGGGCTACAAAAATACATATTACTATATGAAAGATATAGATACTAGGACCATCGAATTTGAACTAGTATGAAATTTTTTGCCATAAAGAGCCTAATGGTACGAGAATGGATCATGTATCATTGTTTGTGTGGAGCACATAAAATACACTTTATTGTGTGAGATATAGATACAAGACTATTGAACTTGGTTTAACATAAAATTTTCCCAAATAATTGCCACTCATTTCTCGTTGAAAATTCTATAATGGATTGAGTCTAATACAATAGGTCTATTATATACTATTGAATATAAGACAATTGATATTGTTTTACTATCATATCTTTGCATTTGATGTTGTATAGACTGGTTGTATTATATACAAGTGCCGCTTAATAAAATGCTAAATCGAAATCGACTAATTATTTTTTTAAATTAAGCGGTTCAGGTTGATTGGGTTCAAAGTATTTAGCGGTCATCGGCGGGTTATCAAAGTGTAACTATTACTCTTACCACTTATTCGTCTTTACAACTAATAAGTAATAAGTAAAAAATTAAAAAACATACTTCCTGTAAATTTAATTAAAAATAAAATTTAGTAGGTGGGGAAACAAAAACAAGTATGCTTTACTAAAAAAAAATCGTTTTACCATGGTTTGTAATTAGTGAAAAAATTTCATTTATTATAAAACGAGATTGTTATATATTTATTTATCATACATATATTTATGTTTGCTTGGTCAAGATTATGAATTTTTCATTCAAATCAAATAAAAATAAATGTTTAAACAAAGTATAAAATTTGTTTAGCCCTAATAAAAATTAAAGTTTATTACATTAATATGAACAAAATCAATCTGGCTAGCTAGAGATTATATATGTATATATTTTCTTTAAAATTTGATGCTAATCTACAACTTATACACATATATGTGCGGCATAGCTAATTAGCGTTGTGTTGGAGTTAGGCGGATTACAACTATTAAATCCACCACCTGATCCGAAAGTGGCAAGTTGCAATTTTATCGAACTGCCACTATTATTTTAAAATTTTAAGCCATTGATTTTTGGACGGATCGACTCGATTTGAGCGGTTCAAGAGAGTTATGCGAGTTTATATATATACACCCCTAGACACAGTCCACTATGAAATCACTTATTATTGATTTGTTTGTTGTGTGTGGCACCCGCCTCCAGTTCTATATATGCGCAACATATGTGATTCGAACCCTAAGAACCCTAATTGTGTGTCATGTGGCGTTCCGCCTCTTGTGAGTTTAGAAGAGATGCTCGGAAAAAATAAAAGGTCACATCCTTTTTTGTTCATCATCATCTCTCAGGCGACGCCATAGAAGAGTACTTATTTTGAACTTTGACGATGCAATCTTATTTTTAGCTTGAGTTTGGGGGTGAGTTTGTGTGTTTAAATGCTTCTTTGTTGAAAAATCAAGTATGAATTTTTTTTTTTTTATTCAAACAATCATCTATTATAAGAATAAATCACAAATTGTCCTTCACATGGCCTTAGTCTTACAAGTTCTACCTCATAATCAATAGTACAAAGGAAGCTAAAGCAAACATGTATATATTCATAGACAAAGATATAATGAAAGCAATGAAGAACTCCCTAATAAGCTTGATTGATGATGAAATCAAGTTGAAGACTTCAATCCCTTGCCCCTCCTCCTTCTTGGCCTCCAAAATATTGATTGAGGCTAGGTTTTGCCCCAAAAAGGGCCTCCAAAACCGAACCCCCCTCTCCAATGCTGAAATTTGGCCTTTATATCTTGACAAACGCGTACATCGGCGCCCAGGAGTGGTCATGCCGACGCCTAGGCGTGGGCAGCAGATTGCTGGATGTCTTTGCTCATGTCCAGCGCAGCAATCATATTTCCTTCATAACTCTCTCTCCAAAGACTTCCGACTTGGATGATTCAAGTTCCTACTTGAAGCTAAGACATCGATCTACAACTTTGTAGAAGGACACTTCATCCAATTCGGTCTTTAAACATACAGAAATAGCGCTCAACCGTGGAAAGTGTTGCAGATACGGCGCCTGGGCGCGGACGGCAGAAGCAAATCTTCAAAATTGAATGTCATTGGCGCCTGGGCGTGGTCTGAGGGGCTCTTGGGCGTGAAGGTGCGAAGCATCTTGGCCTGAACTTGTTTTATACGTCATTTTTCGCCCCTTTTCTTCGTGTGCTCTCATTTATCACCTGTAATCACTTAACACCCCGATTAAACGCAAATGTGACATGATTTAGGCAATAAATGAATCCAAAGCATAAGCCCCACGGGCTTAAAAACACGTAAAAACACCTTTTATCATTTATAATAAATCATTTACATATAGTATTTTATATATATATATATATTTAAAAAATAAGACATGTGTAACAAATATCAAGTGATAATGCTTAAGTTATCACTAAATGTGATTTTTTTTAAAGGACTAATTGTAAAATTTTAAAATAATATTATGAAATTTGTTTTGTCACAAGAAAAGATTTTTTATATTTAATAGTGACAAGATTTGTATAAAAATTATCACACTTGATAATAAATGATATGGAAATTTTTGTAACTATTGATAATTAGTGATACAATTTTATTTCCAACTTAGTGACAACAATTATACTTGTCACTCTATTTGTGATATCACTATACATGTGTCACTAATTGTCAATATTGACAATTTAAAAAAAAATTCTTGTCATTAAAAATTCTTATTATGACAAAATAAAAATTATTATCACTCATTATATATATTTAGTGATAATTTTAACATTACCACTTCAAATTTTATGATTAATATTACTTTTCGTTGTAGTGTTCATCACCGAGTGTCAACTATCTCTGATCACTAATAATGAGTACTTACCAACAATTAACATCAGATTACTAAACATATATATACATATTTATAGTTAGATTTGAATTCATAACTTCGTCCCAACACAAAGAAAAGGAAAAGAAAAGAAAAAACGAATCCGTAACTTTATAACCATGATAATTCTACTTCGTTCTTAAATTAGGTCTCACTACCGAGATCGTGATATTTCTTTTAGTTGTCCATTTAGGGTGTAGGTCAATAGGGGGCTCGAAAATTATTCCAAATTTGCTTCAAGATATGCAAATCCATTTTGAGAAGTCTTATTAATTTGTTCGATTCGTGGTTAACTTTGAATCATGAATTATCTGAATATAGCCACATATTTATAAGTTAATTTTGAAGATATGGCTAATTGGCTATTTGAAATTTTTGAAATTTTTTATTGCAATTTTAGAACCTTTTGACTAAACATTTGATATTTTATTGAAATATTTGCTGAGATTTCCGTATTTAAATATTTATTTTAGAAATCAACTTATCAATTAAGAACACCACTCATTTTTGAAAAATGTTTGTTACCACAAAAATATGTCAGAAGTAATTAAACTTAGGTATTACCTCTATGTTTAAGAACACATTAATTTGAAAACACATGTTGGTGAAGAATATAAACCTACATTTTGATGTTAATTTGTAATTATTATCCAAATTGAATTTCACTTTTTAATAAGTAAATTGGTTGGCATTTTTAATTTTAAATACAAGCATGCTCATGAAATTCGTTACAACACTACATTCATTCCATTGCTCTTTCTTCTACTCTCTACTTGAAGAAATGACCTTATTGGGAGGGTGACATTTTTCTAAAAAGGAAAAAATAATGATATATAAACACTAGAAAAATCTAATGTTAACGCATTGGTTGCTAATGCAGGGAGTTCAAAAACAGACTTTTAGGCTCTGTTTGTTTGTGTTTTCATCCCACTTTTTCCATTTTCATTTTCATCTGAAAATGAAAATGCACACTTTACACTATTTTTAACTAAAAATATTCTCATTTTCATTCTTGTTTTTACGTTCCCGAAAAATTTCAACCATTTATTTAAAATTACATTTCACATCACTTATCTCACATTTTCTCTCATATCCACCCATCACCATCCTCTCTCTCTTCCACCCATCACCATCATCTCTCTCTTCACCCATCTCCATCATCTAATCATTATACACATCACACTCATAAATTTCAACCATTTTAAAAAACACAACCAAACACATCTTTTTTTTTTCACTTTTCTCACACGAAAATCAAAAAATACGTTCTCTCATACATTTTAGAAAATGACTGTTGAAAATGAAATGAAAACACATCCAAACAGAGCCTTAGTTTTCCGTACCTGATAACCCCCCCCCCCCCCCCCCCCCCCCCCGCAAAAAAAAAATCCTCTTGCTACTGTTGGTTCATCATGCACTTCTCTCTTCTGGTATCATTTTCCTCGGAGAAGCAACGAGAACCCCCTTCAATTATTTTCATCATAGTGACGATATCGACAAGTGGTCTCAACTTTATTTATTTTTTATCTCGAAATAGAGTGTCGATCTCTGGTATTGGAGTTAGTTTTCTTTCACATGAGAGTTTTATCATTTATTTCTTGAATCTTGAGATTTATTGTCCATTTGGTGCTTCGATAATTATTACATAGATTGATAAAAGCAGTATACCAATTGTATTATTTTATGCATTTCAACTATCACTACAAAAAAAATTAATATTTGTGACAATGTGTCAAGTGATAATATTAAAGTTGTCACTAATTATATGTATTAAGTGACAACAAATTTTGTTTTGTCACAAAAGTTGTTTTCTCATGTGCAATAGTGACAAGAATTGTATACAAGTTGTCACTCTTGATAATTTGTGACAAGAAAATTGTTGTCACTATTGACAATTAGCGACACATGTATAGTGACAACAAATAAAATTGTCACTCTATCTATGCTGGCACTATACATGTGTCACTAATTGTCAATAGTGACAACTTAAAAAATACTTTTGTCACTAAAAATTATTATTTGTGACAAGACAAAATTATTATCACTCATTATATATATTTAGTGACAATATAAATATTGTTACTTTAACTTTTGTCACAACTTTTATTACTAATATTATATTTTGTTACAGTGTATTTATCGTCTAGAATAAAAATGACAGCTTTTCTCAAAAGAAAAAAATATGCAAATCCTACCGCTCAACAAAACATAGTTTTAATTATAATTTCAACGCATATTATGTTCGAAATGAAATGATAAAATAAAAAAAATGAAAATTATCATGGTTTGACTATTACTTTTTGTTCTATATGGATGAACATCAATAATAATATATTTCCTTTTAAAAAAATAAAATAAACAAATGAAAATAATTACTAAAAACGTATCACCTAATTTAATCATAAACTAACTAACGTACTTGTGTCTTAAAAAGAGGGTTGTAATTTTTTTAATGTCTCAAATAAAGTCATATAAATCATGGTTTATATCCACTACATCATAATCCTTCTTCCTAATGAATGCTGCTCCAATTAATTCGAAAAAGACTATGAAGTGCAAGGGATAGAGAAGTTAGATTGGAGAATTGCTTAAATTTACAACATAACATGTACTAATTGATTAAGAAATTAATATGAGAATAAATCAAGAATTAGAAGCTTATGACCACCTCATCCCATCTACCCTCCTAATAATAATAGTAAATAAATAAAAAAAGAATAGCAAATAAGACAACAAACAAGAAGAAAGAAAAGGCCGAGACTGGGATGTCTCAATTCACCATATTTGGCGAGAAGCAAATCAAGTGGCAGATGATTTAGCTAAAAGTGGTCTGAGTACCAATTTGCACTATCTTAATGTACCGGATTTGCGTAGTTCTAAGTTTTTGATGGATGATAGAGATGGTTACACGTGGCCTCGTCTTGTAACCACTAGCTCAGGTTTGTCGAGTTAGAAACTTTTGGGTAACCCCGTTTTCGGAGTGAAAAAAAAAAAAAAAAAAGAAAGAAAAGGCCTATAGAAGAATGTAGACAGACATTCTCTTGTGCAATTTTGTTGGGAGTGGGGACTAAAAGGGTAGAGTAGAGAGACCAATGCCTAGGAATTGTAGCATTTTTTATTTTCATTTCTTACCCACCCCACCCCCACCCACCCCCCAAGGTTAATTTGGCTCCGTATATATATGTATATGTATATATGTGGGGAACCTCTATGAATATATGATGGGCCTGTCTGCTAGTGCATGAAGTTGATGTTCTTGAATCTCTCGCCATTTTCATCATTGATTCATTAGTGGCTGGTAGCTCATATAAATGTATGTTTACCTGTTCTTAATATAACCTTTTGCTAATAAATGCTGCCTGCTTACTCATTCACAAATTTGTCTTGTTCTTGGCTTCGGATCCTCTATTTTTGTAGCGTGTCTCACAGTTCACTTTTTGTCACCATGTCGCTTCAAAAAATATGGAAAAATTTGTATTTTTAGTCCCACAATATAGGTTTTTCTTGCAAAAGCGGTACTATAGTTTCAGAAAAAATGCAATTTCAGTCGTAATTATAATATCACTTTTTATTGCGAAAATTCTCTCATCCTGACTTTTTGAAGGTAATGGTAGTTTCAGAAAAAATGCAACTCTAATCGTTATATCACCTTTTTTTACAAAAATACTTTCAGTGTTAACTTTTTGAAGGAAGCGGTCAAGTTCAACCCACCTAGCCGTTAACTCTGGATTTATGGGCCCTTATTAGTGTATATTTAGGTTCACATATGACTAGGTTGTATAGTCAGAAATCCGTTTATTGTCTATATATACACTTGTAATGTAATGTAATCATCATTTAGTGAAATACATCTAAAATTCACAAGAGTGCTCCCACAATATAGGTTTTTCTTGCAAAAGCGGTACTATAGTTTCAGAAAAAATGCAATTCCAGTCTTAACTATAATATCACTTACTCATTGCAAAAATTCTCTCATCCTCAACATTTTGAAGGTAATGGTAGTTTCAGAAAAAATGCAACTCTAATCGTTCTTGTAATATCACCTTTTATTACAAAAATACTTTCAGAGTCAAATTTTTGAAGGCGGTCAAGTTCAACTCACCTAGCTGTTAACTCTGGATTTATGGGCCCTTGTTAGTGTATATTTAGGTTTACATATAACTAGGTTGTATAATCAGAAATCCGTTTATTGTCTATATATACACTTGTAATGTAATATAATCATCATTCAGTGAAATACATCTTAAATTCACAAGAGTGCTCCCAAAATATAGATTTTTCTTGCAAAAGCGGTACTATAGTTTCGGAAACAATGCAATTCCACTCTTAATTATAATATCACTTTTTATTGCAAAAATTCTCTCATCATCAACTTTTTGAAGGTAATGGTAGTTTCAGAAAAAATGCAACTCTAATCGTTCATGTAATATCACCTTTTATTACAAAAATACTATCAGCGTCAACTTTTTGAAAGAAGCGGTCAAATTCAACTCACCTAGCCATTAACTCTGGATTTATGGCCCCTTGCTTGTGTATATTTAGGTTTACATATAACTAGGTTGTATAGTTAGAAATCCGTTTATTGTCTATATATACACTTGTAATGTAATGTAATCATCATTCAGTGAAATACATCTTAAATTCACAAGAGTTCTATATTCTTACAGCCTTGAAACTCTACCAGTCCTAAAAGATGAAAATTTAATCTCATATTTTAGTAGTTCGTAGCAATTTTGGTACCACTATTAAACAATTTAACGACTAATTTAATGCACAAGACGATATGCGTTCACAACATATTTTTACAGGACATATTAATTTTTACATGTTGCATGACAGATAATGTTTATAGTGCTATATAGTATAGAAAAAGTTATGGTTAATGGATGTTTTCAAATTATATAAACTAAAAAAAATCATTAATTAAGTTAAAGTCATTGCTAGACTTTATAAATTAAGATAACCTTTGTTTTTCTAAAGGGCGCATAATTAAAAACCAAGTTATCGCTCAAGAACATGATTTTGCATGATGCGACCGAAGCATTTGTTGAAAAAATAAAATAACAAAAGGAAGGCAAAATAACTTGAAATCATAAGAAAAATCAATTAAAGATGAAAAAAAAAGAAGAAGAAGAAGAAGAGACAAATATGTTAATTGGGTTAGCAGTAAAGAAACATTCAATGCTTGTGTAATATAAAAAACGTATTGTAAATTAATGTTAACTAAATTCTGCAAAACGATATTGCTTTCAGAAAATAAGAAATTTTTTATATGAAATTGCATTAACATTATAATACGACCTCCTACTATGAAAATTCAAAAATAGAAAGGATTACAGTCGTCAATAACTATTCTAGATACCAAAAAGTAATATTTGTGATAAAATTTGAAGTGACAATGTTAAAATTGTCACTAGATATACAGAATGAGCGACAGTAATTTTTGTTTTGTCACTATAATAATTTTTGGTGACAAGTTATCACTATTAACAATTAGTGACACATGTATAGTGACAACACAAATAGTGTGATAACTATAATTATTGTCACCCATTTGTCACTAAAGGCGTGTCACTAATTGTCGATAGTGACAACAATTTTCTTGTCATTAATGATCAAGAGTGACAATTTCTATACAAATCTTGTCACTATTAAACATGTAAAATCTATTGTTGTGATAAAATAAAAAATTTTATCACTAAAAATTTATAATTAGTGATAATTTTGACATTCACTTGATATTTTGTCACTAATGCCTTATTTTTTTGTAATGAGACCAAATTTCATTATGATGCATGCACCTACAAAGGATAAAATATCAATAACATTTATTCTATAAAATTATATAAAATTGAAAATCAATTTTAATAAAAACTTGAAAAGAATACATGAACAAAAAACTTACTTGCATTATTTGTTTTCATTACCTACTAGTCATTGTGGCACACTCGATATGTGTGCATGATTATTTAAATATTATAAATGAAAACAATTAATTATTTTTTAAAATGTAGCAAGCATAATTTCAACCATGATTTCTTTTGTTAATTATTATAAGTAATTAGTGATTAGTAATTAGTGCCAGAAAAAGAGGAAAAAATGATGAAAAAGAGAGTAAAATATTTAGAGAGAGAGAGAGAGAACAAGTAAAAGAGAATGGGCAAGTGGAAGAAATATTTTCGACGATTGACAAATTCTTAAAGGATAAAAAATATTACAACAAAAGAATTGACAGACCAGGTTGATTTATCTAAGGGTCTCTTCCTTTATTAATAGCATAGATTATGTGTCATCCCAAATACACAATCAATACGGGAGAAGAATTGAGAATAATGAAAGATTGTTATTGTACATATATGTTGGGCTGGCGTATGTGTTATAGAGAATATATAGAGAAGTAGCTTGGGAGATAATAATGGACAAATTAACATGGTAGTTACTTTTAGTTTTCGATTAGGGGTGTTGGAGAAAAAAATGGGAAAGAGTACGAAATGGGTAGTTTTTGGTAAAACTGGATCTTTATTGAATTTGAAAAATTTGACGGATCAAATGAAGTATTGTGACACCTATTTTTTTTTTATCTATTTTATTCTAGAATATTAATTAGATTAATAAATTCATTTTTATAATTAATAAAAAATATAAAAGTAATTATATATTTATCCCTGATTTTATTTTATGAGATAGACTTTTGTTAAATATCTTAATTAATATATCTTTTAAGTATCTTAGTGTATCTACAAGATTCCCTAGAGTTGTAATTCTTCCTAACTCCCCATTCCCCTCTGCACGTAACCCAAAATTTTCTTCCAGGACTTCTCTCCCTTCATAAAGGTTAGTTTCTCTAGACTAAGAAAAGAAAAGAAAAGAAAAGTTGGGGAATACCATCTCTTATAAAGATAGAACAAAAGAAAAAGAAGAAAAGCTTGGGAGCAACTTTTGGACAATTTGGAGATATATAGAATAGGTGTGTAGAATGACAAAACCTTAAGGTAGCACACTTGACTTTCGGAATCTAAATAAGTTTGAAGTTATTGTATTCGGTGAGTGTAATCTAAACTATACATTGGTATCTTTCAAATTGGAAAGATTATATGTATCTATATTTTAAAATGTTATATATATATATATATGTATTGTATGGAAAATTAATTTCTTCTAGAACATTGTGGAAGTTGTTTATGTCTTTAATTCATGTTTTAAAGATATATTGTTCATTTCTCCATAATTTTTAAATGTCTTGTTTATGATGCTCAATGACTAGTATGGTTCTTTTTTCGATATGTTCTGTTAGTTAGATCCAACTTGACTTGGGTGTACAGAGGATACTACCGAGCGGTAGCAAACTTGTCGGTTGGACCTCGAGTCCCCATGGCCACTCCCTCACAACGCACAACAGAACCCGTTTATGGTTGTGTTGGGTCCTATTTTTCACATGTATTCAAGCATGTGTTTCTGTTCAGTATGATAGATTTTTATCCGGTGTGATAAGGTGATCTGTCACTATTGGTTGAGAGCTATAAGTTTGTCCGGCATCAACAATCGGTTATTTGATCATCATAATCATAATCAATCTTTTAAATTCTTATATCGCTTTGTTTTATGAGCGTGATTTGGAAAATTCATTCTGTTTCTATTTGATACTTATGACTCTTTGAAATATTGACCTTAACTCTGAATGGTTCTAAAAATACTTTTATGAAAATGATTTTTAGTTGCATGATTTGACTAATTATAAGTATTTGTTAAACACATCACAGACATCGGGCATTCACTGAGTCTTTTACTCATGTACTCTATGTTTTACTTCATTCTTTCCAACATTAGATGATTACTTAGACGAGATCGTGGAGTCTAATCAGGAATCACATTGTCTTTGTAATAGTTAGGACTCCACTTTTGGTTTTCATAAACTTAAGTTTCTTTAGAGTACTATTTCTTAAATGATGAAGTTATGTTTATCTGGAGTACCTGATTAAAGGACATTTGTCATAACTATTATTGTGGATATAATTTTATTAGAATTCGTGTCTTGAGTTTGAAACCATTTTAGTGGTAAAATTTGAGGCGCGACAAGTATTACACCGAAACACACTCTTCAATTATGAGAGTTTTTCTCTCATGCAACCATCTCATGTATGTTGTTACCCACAGAAAAAAAATATTGACATAGTTTTCAATTATCTTAATGATGTATCAGGTGACAATTTTTCCAACTTTGTAAAGAGAATTGCAAGTTTATTCAATATGATAGGTAGATTTGTTTAAGAAAAGAAATTGATTGGTATCAGGGACGGAGCCAGGAATTTTGCTGAGGGGAGCGAGATTGTTGTGATATAATTATATTTTTTTTCCTAGATGGATGAAGGATTGAAAGGGGTGCGCCCCCTTCGGTACAGTATGGTACGGTACAGTACGCTATATTTATGGGGGAAAATATAATAAGGAATTAGGTTCGATTACAATTTTTGACATACTTTATACTCTTATATCTCTTTCGTTATAGCCAAGATTTTGGATTGGCGGGAGGGCAAACTCAAAGAAAAGGGAGAAAACGTAATATATTTCGAGTTTAGGGGGGGGCAGGGCACCTCCAGCCCCTCCCTGTCCCCATCCCTGATTGGTATTAGTATTAAGAAAAGCTATTTACTGGAGAACTAAATCGTTTTTTAGGAAAGAGTGGAAGGAGTAATAATAAACGGAATTTTTTAAGTACTTTGAAACAAATTAGTTCCTTAATGCTTCATCAAATATATCACATCATAGTTGGGTGTGGAAAATTATTGTTTCAACAAAATCTCTTATATTGGAATCATGCAAAATTCAAATTGGTAGAGAAGATACAGTTAACATCTGGTTAAAAAAAAGGTCACGAATCGACCTCTCTACAAGAGTGTTACCGTGATCCCGAAGGACACCCTTCAATTTTTGGTCAAAGACCTTATTTTACCCTAAACTTGACAATGGAATGCACAAATGCTCTCTAACCTTTTTCCTCACGACATTTTCCTGAAGATGCATAAAAATACTTAGCTACAAGAATGAGGTTGCGCAAACCTAGAGTTGAAAAGAAATAGAAATCTTATTTGAATAAGATTTTGACTTTTTGCTACAAAGAATATACAGGAGTCAATTTTTCTTGTTTTGCAATAAAATGGCGGAGAAGTTTAAAAACGACGGGAAGCATTCAAAAATATCGTAGAAGAATTCATTTTCATTATTTTTTCCATATAAGTGAAATATATGATTGAGAGAGAGCAAGTGAGAAGAGAGATTTTAGGATATATAATTACTAGATTTCCTTAATTAAAGAATATTAGAGATTAACTTGAATTAAAAGTTTGACTAAGTAATTATAATAAATGATGTCATCCATCCAAGAGTGTACTGGACGAGCAAACCAAAACATCTATAGTTCTTTACCACTTTTGATGTAACATGGAGTGTTACATCAATATATTTATAACATGTGTCGAAAGAAACAAGTAGTGAACGTATAGTATTACAACACTAAAATCTCACCTTCCCCCACTTACCGTGCTCTCTCTCTCCCCCCAGCAACAACAAGCTAAGTAGTTCTATTCTATATATGTATACTAGCGTGTAGCCCGTGCTACGCACGGACATATAATTTGTGAAGATAAATTTTAGATTTGAGATATGCAACGATGCGGGAAAAATTCCTCAAATATACTTTTATATTCAAGAAATTCATATAAAAAAATTTCAATCTTAAATACTCATTCTACAATCTTTTCAATAGAAAACTTTGGAAATCAGTTCCTCTCTAGTTATGTAAATTTCTAATGCTCTTTATAATTTAAAAAGTTGTTGCTCCCTTAAATCTAATTTCTGAGCATTCACGTGGAATAGCTGTCAGATGCTTATAAACTCCCAAAAAATAAATAAAAGAACCCTAATTACTTATTTTTTACCAAATGATAAGATAGAGGGCTTATAAACTCCAAAAACATCTTTTAAGCACTAATAACTTATAAACTCTCTAAAATAAGTTTAGCCAAACACCCTCTTAGTAGTCTTAGGGTGCGTTTGACCCAACAGTTCAAAAGCTAAAATCTGCATTTGGAGTTCAAATGATGACTGTTTGTCCCCTTTTTCTCTAATCTATTTTGGATATTTTTGTGTGACAAAGCCACAATCTGAAAAAGATGGATATCCTATCTTTTCCCATAATCAATTATGCAAAAGTTGGGCCAAACTCACCCTTAGAACATATGTAAGTATGGTGAATTGGACAGTAAAGATTATTAAAAGAATATTAATTTATCAAACTCATCGTTTTCATCACAACAAAATCTACACATATTTTACTCTTACCTCTTATTATGAGCATCTCTTATCGCCAGCCTTTTTTTTTACCAATAATAGAGTTTTCCATCGAAAGTACATATATAAAGTGTCATCAGCTGAAATGAATTATTTGTAAAAAAGGTATTGATGAGTCAAAAACTCCCTGCTTAACATAGAATATGAATAGATTAGATAAAAAAAATTGATTAGATTAAGAGAGGGGGAGAAACTAAGTGGTGATATATAAAGGCACAAAACTTCTAGTTTCCTTGATTTTTTTTGCAAGGCATTTCTCATTGGTAAATGATATTAGCACTCCAAATATGTTATTAGCACTCCACTATTCAATAGAAATTTCTTGAGAAAAATAGTGAGAAGTGGAGCTCCAATATCATCTCCCTTTCTCATTTTGAGATTTTTAGAGCACAAAACATAGATGAAGTAAAATAACTAAATAATTTTACAATATATTCACTCATAAATCCTTTAAAAAAATTAAGTAAATCATAGAGAAAACTGACTTTATAATTGAAATATAAACAATTAAAATATAGAGGAAAAAATCAAATACAAAACCATGAAGTAATATCAAATGCCTAGAGAACCATCAAACGAATAATAAAATTAAAAAAAAAATCGAAAAAGCAGAAAGGAAGTTCTTAATGGAAAATTAATAACGTAAAAGAAAAATGAAGAATTAATATCAATCTCCAAAACAATGTAAAAAAGGAATCATTAGTACAAACTTAATAACAGAACAAATAGAAATGACTCGAAAAATATCTATTAATGAAGATAAATAATAAAATAAGTGTTTCGCGGTAGCAGAAATCAAAGTAGTAAGTGAAAAATTGGAAAGAACTTACCGCTGCCTTGACGGTTGGGGAATGACCAACCACACTGCTATATAAATCAAGCCAATTATCTGTACTTAATTCCTTTTAAAAGTTACAAAATAATACAATCAAAATCGTCTAACCCGCATACAGTAATAAATTTAATAAATTAATATAACAAACGTAACACAAAAACTATCAAAAAATTGAATGTTTGCAAATAAGACATAACACAAAAACTATCAAAAAAAATCTAAAATTTTAATTAAAAACAACTGAATTCAGAGAAACACATCAAACCATCCAAATACCATTGCTAAAGAATATAGGAAAGAAAATTCAAATGTAGTTCATGGATCCGACAAAGCAAGATGAAGGATCCGTAAAATGATTTGAGCAAAAAGAAAATGAAAAGGATCAGAGTTGATAAGGAACTTAGGAAAACAAATTGAAAATTTGAAAGAAGATTATGGAAAAAGAAAAAAAGAAAAAAAGAAAAAGTAAAAGAAATGAATGATTGAATGAATAGAGCCAATACGTATCACCATCTCTCTATCCATTCTTTTTCATCTTTGCCTAATTTGAGAATTGCTCATTAGCAATATTAACCAAGAATCCAATATGGTAGACTGAACTTTGGCCTGATCTCCTTAAATTAACTTAATTTTATGGTCAGTGCGTAGTTAATGTATCAAAAGAATAAAAGGAAAGAAGGTTAATTTAGGAAGAAGGAATTTTCTTTACCAAGATCAAGGAATTAATGAGATTTTATTTCCAATACTAATTCTAAATTTAAAATTCAAATAACAACTTACCATTTTGATGATACAATGAAAAAGAAACACAATTAATGAGAAGTTAATGAAATTCTTTATATAGTAATTAGTGATACTTTTGAACAAAATTTAAAATTTAATTAAATGTCATCATTAACATTTCAGTTAGAAATATTGTTAGTAAGTTTTCCGGCTTTGGAAACGATGGCAAAATTAATATATTGTTGAAATATGTTAATTATCTGCATATGAAAAATTCAAAGTCATTTAAGAGGATGATAATGCATGGAGCATTTGGAAAATGGTAAGTTTTATGGTAAATGTCAATGAACCAATTATATTTTTTTGACAATTATAGAAAAATATAAGTTTTACAATAAATGAAAGGCAACCAATCATAATTTTTCATTCAATTAAAATAATTCATAATTCTAAGAATTCACCATTTGGTCAAAATAACACAATTGGAGTCAAAATTGGGTCCCACACCCCCTTCAAATATATAATAGTATAGATATTCTCTCCCCAAATCCTCAATCTTCTCACTATGTTAATTTTCCAACTTTTCCATCTTCTCTCCCTTATTTGTCACGTACCAAAGGTTTGATATTCATTATAATATTTCTTTATCCCTTCTCTACACATTATTTTGGGTTCTTTCTGGTATATTTTTGAAGCAAGTAGTTTGAGAAAGAAGACAAAGTTTCAATTGGGATTTAGTGCATCAATTATTCAACTTTGACTATCTTTGGTAAAAAAAAAAACTTTATTCAGTTTTTTATTTATTATTAATAAGATTGTATTTGAAAATTGAAACAGGAATTTAAGTAGTTTAAATAGCATGATTCATAGAGTGTATTAATGACTTGAGAGCTGCTGTAGTTACAATCATGTTTGTAAATCATCGTAGGATTACACCAATCATCATATAATAGGTTACCATTCAAGTTTTTCTTTATTTATTACAATCATGCTTGTAAATGATAGGGTTAAAAATATATTGATAATAGAGTTATGCCAATATTCGTTGCTCCAATGGATAGTTTGTATCTTGATCAATAAGAAGTTTAAAATATATTAGCTCACTAGATTGATTTGTATGAATTACTAGGAAAATCATGGTAGATTTTCTTAGCATCAATACCTTTTTATTTTTTAATTTAGGCATGGATAATTGATTCTTTACCTTAAAATTTATTTTTTGAAGAATAAAGTTGATAAACTAGATAATACTATGACATGAGGAAGAGCTCCAGTTCATTATATTAGAAATAAATTATTGCTTTTTAAATTTCTATATAAGTTAAAATATTAAGTAGAATAAATGCTTTAATTTTGTGTTTGTGTAGGATTATGTTGTAGATTTTACCATATTATGTAGCTTCTTGTTATACTCGTTTCATCAATTTCATAGAATTTTATTACCTTTTAAACCATTATTGTAAAAATACATATAGTCGTATTATTTTCTAAAATAACATTTTAATCAAAATATAGTGGCAAATGAAAATATATATTGTATTTTTTAATAAATGTATTTACTTATTCTAAGTTTCCTTTTTTTTTGGCAGGTAATGGACGAAGATATTGTTTTGATGGGCAACAATCCTACATCATGCCGTGGGTTGAATTTTGATAATGAAGATGACTTTTAGGATGATCTTCAAGAAAAAAAAATGAGGGAAAAGAAATTGAACTTGATGGTTTTGGCAATGGAGAAAAAATAATAAATGATCGTCATGCAATTATTCCAAAAGCAAAAATTCTAAGAATTAGTATGGAATTCAATAATGAAGAAGTAGCTTCTGAATTTTATAATGAGTATGCAAGTGCAATCGGTTTCAACATTAGAAAACATGCATCTCATAAAGATATCAACGGTAACATTCTTGACAGAGTACTTTGTTGTTCGTGTCAAGGTCGAGGAGGACAAAATAAATAGAATGTGAATGCCAATTCTCATCGTCTGAGATGAGAAACGATTGTCGTGCATAAAGAAAAATCAGTGCTCATAATGTGAGTAAATATAAAATTGTTAACTTTATTGCCACTCATTATGGTAATGGTTTGGTTAGTCCAAACAAAGCCCAGCTGCAAAGATCTCACAGAACTATAAGTACAAAACATATAGCACAAGAAAAAATCGACAGGTCGGGCATTCCACCAAAAACAGGATTGACTTTTATGACTAAACAAGTCGACGGACGCGAGAAAGTTGATTTCATTCTTGACGATCATAGAAGTTATTTGTGTTTGAAGAGAACGAGAGAGATAAAGATAGGAGATACAGAAGGGGTGCTTGAACATTTGCAACAAATGCAATCAGAAAACCCAAATTTCTTTTATGCAGTTTAAGTTGATGAGAATGATTTGATTACTAATGTATTCTGGGCAGATGGACAAATGATGGCAAACTATATGAATTTTACAGACGTGATTTGCTCTGACACAACGTACATGAAAAACAAAGAAAGAAGGCCGTGTGCACTCTTTCTTGGATTAAATTATCACAAACAGATTATGGTCTTTGGAGCAGCTCTATTATATGATGAAATTGTTCAAACCTTCATGTGTCTATTTGATACATTTGCAAGAGGTATGTCTGGAAGAGATCCTGAAACTATTCTTACTGATCAAGATGCAGCAATGGCAAAAGTTTTAGCTGAGAAATGGCTTAAAACATGCCACAACTTGTGTATTTGCCAAATATATATATCAGAATGCAGAAATCCATCTTAGTAGTGTCTTGACAAGTTTCAAAAACTTCTCAAGGGATTTCAATTCTTGCATATATGACTATGAAGAGGAAGATGATTTCATAGATGCATGGCATGAAATGTTGGAAAAGTACAATCTTCAAAATAATGATTAGGTAGAACGGATGTTTAAGCTAAAGAAAATATAGGCACTTCTGTACGAATGACAAATATTTTGTTTAGACATGACTATTGGAGTTTGAGCTTGAACTAGGAAAAATGGCTTGTGGTTAAGGTGGGAAAGAAGGTGGTGGTGGACCATGATTGTACCCTTGGTTATTCCTTTGATAATTTCCTTAATGATGGTGGGGCCATTTGAGTTTCTATCGCTAAAATTCAGATGATCATTCCGAATTATAAGAATTTGAATAGGGATCATACTTGTGTTTCGGTGGTCTAGAAAATCTTCCCACGATATTTGCATACTCAATCGGTCATTCTTGAAGAGCCGGGCACATGTCAGTAGTATGATTCACATTAGTACAAATCTCATACGCTTTCACTTGTTTTACCTTATCAACAGCTAATTGACAAACAAGTGAAGTCAATTCCGCAATTTTATTATTCAATTGAACTAGATTTTACCTCATATACCTTAATTGGTTGAGGTTCCTACCAAAAGTCAAATTGTTGGGAGTTCGCCGCCATGTTTGCCATTGCTCCTTATTTGGGATTGAGTGGATTGAAGTAGGATGCTAAATCAATAACAATATTGATCTCAAAAGTTGAAGCTTGTCGTGTTTCTCTCTTTAACCTATGAAACATCCTCTCAATTTCAAGATCAAATGGTAAAGCATGAGAGGATCTTGACAGAAAAAAATATCAATAAAAATAAAAATAAAAGCACAAGTAATTAAACTAATCAAACCACTCCCAAGCAGTGACGCCAAAATTTTGATGCGTGTCGTAGCACACCAAAAATACTATTCATATTTATCTTGATATCTAATAATGGTGATAAGCAAGGGTCAAATCCAAAGGAGTGTAGATTACTTGTAAGTATTAACAACTTGTGACAATAAATAAAAAAGAGGGGGATTGGTTTTAGTTGCACAATAACTAAACGTAAACGACAATCAAGTAACCAATTAAACAAGAGATTTAAGCAATAAAAAAAACCCAATAAATTGTAATTACTCATCATCTTCTCAATTTCAATATAGATACACATGATTTATTCTAATCAAGTAGTCAACTAAGATAAACAATGATAGCATATGAACCTTTTGTTCTTTTCTTAAGTGTAATTTACTAATGGATAGCCAATCGATAAACCTCAACTTCTAAAACGCATCTAGAGACTAGGCTTTCGATTAATTTAAGGAGAAACATGAATCACAAAAAGAGTGCTGACATCAAGAGTTAATTCACCTAGAATGAATTAAATGTAATGACATTGATTTTCTCTTAAGGAACTAATATCAAATAATCATAGCTTCGGCGTTCCTCCTCGGCTATTAGGGTTTAAATCACTGGGCGAATGTTTGCTACGCTGCACAAACTTGTGCCTTCACCGCCGGAGATATCAAAATCGATTAGAGGATTCAGCGATACGTTTAAGGGATGGAAGAAAAGGGAAATGAAGAAGGCTGACGAATGGGCAAAGAGATTCCGCTATGAGGCTGTGAAAAAAGAAGGTTATTACTTCGAGTATTGCGGTTCTCAGTTTCCAACACCAAATGATGTTCAATACCACGTGAAGTATGTGTAAAGGCAAAACTTGCAGTGGCTGACAGCAGGGACACTGATCCTCTCTTTAAGTCACAGAGAATCAAATACACTAATGTGAAGTATGTTCGATCCTATTTTTCCAGCGATGAGGGCCATAAGGGTGAAGTTTCATAATTTGCGTGCAGAGGCTATGAAGGTGATTGCATTGGATAAAGTGGAGAATGATTTTGAAGAGACTGCTCAAGATAAATGATAAAAGGGGAATGACTCTTCTTAAGGCAGAATTTGAAAAGATCAAACAAAAGCTTGATGCTTGATCCTATTTACTAGCGTTGAAGGACATAAGGGTGTAGAGAGGCCTTGATGATGACTTGGGTGAAGAGACTATGAGAGGGTATGAATATGGATGCTCTGGATAAAGTAGAGAACTAATTAAAGCAGCCGTTCACGAGAAACGAGTTTTTGGGAATGTCTCTTCTTAAGGTAGAATTTGATAGGATAACCAAAAGTAAGCTGGGATAGCAAACTATACGTTTATTGGAGCATCCAGAAACACAAACAAAATACATGTAAGAGGAAAAGTATGAAAGACATTTTTGATATGCAAAAGTTTGCATATGAAAATTGCAAATTATCTCTTGTAATTGAATTCATTGCAAACTAAAAAAAAACAATGAATATCAAACAATCATCGATACTAACCCATAGTTGCTACTAAGTAAGACCCTAATGTGTCGATTGGTTGGGAGGTTGGGTTTAGATGTCGGTAGGCAAACTATGGGTTTAAAACCATAGGGTATGTATTGTTTGGTTGGCCATTTCGGCCTAAGTCCATATTAGTGTCAGTAACCTATTTTCTTGTTTGTTTCAAAGGTTTACACGAGTCAGAATTTTGTACTTTTCATTTTTATCCTCATCAATTAATTAACTTCCTTTTTTGCCCCTTAGTATTAAATGATCTATCTACCCAATTAAAACCCGAACGTCCGTTTCACTTCATCCCCCGCCACACCTTTTCGGCTCCACATACACCAAAACTGGAAATACCTCTGTTTCTTTCTACAAATCAAACCAACTTTCAATTTTCACTTGTAACCTTTTTCTTTTTGTTGATTTCTGACATCTACCCGTATGTACTTACTATGTTTTATGTTTTTTTTTCCAGAGTACTGCCGGATTTGTCTTATTTTAGGGGTAAGTTTCATTTTTACGATTTTTGTGTTGTTTATTGATCAAGTTTTAGTGTTATTTGTTGAACATATACTTCGTTTGGTGGCAAATAATTGAATAAATTACTTGCATGTTTGCTTTCCTAACAAAAATACCATTGCTGTTGTTCGTAATTTCTGGCCAAAGTGTTGCAATTTAAAGAGTGAAATATACTTGTTGTCTATTTTGGGATTATTGTTTTAGTTTGTTTTGGTATTATCGTTTTTATAACAGATTATGTATATGAATGTTTCAGAATGTATGTGAAAGTTTTGTTACAAACTAGTGTGTTTAATAGTATTAAAAAATGGTGTGCATTAAAGCCTGTAATTTGTTGTGTTACCTTATATTAAGCAAGATTTACGCCATATTCTAATGTCTATGAATTTGTTGTTGTGGTTTATTGCTTTATTGTTGTATTTTACAACCTCTGTTTTTTATATGTACAAGAAAGATGTCAAGTGCTAGGAGTTCTAAACTTAGTTTTCTGAAGATGGTTGTTGTTCCCAGCTGTTTGGAGATAATGGTAATTTTGTTTTTGCTGTGATTTATGTTATACTAATCAATTCTATATTTTAATTATTTCTTGTATGTGTTTTAGTTAAAAAAATCATTGTGGTTGTTTGTGCAGAGATTGCCCAGTTCGTTTGTACAATGTGGCCATTTGAACACCGGATCCCGTTCAACAGTTAAGCCTGTCCTGACCAAGTGTGAGTTTGGTGTTGAACAAGTGGATCGGCAATTGGTGTTAGAGCATGATGAGTGGCATCGCTTTGTTGATGTTCACAATGTGGACTTTGGAGACTTCATTTTTTCAATCATTGTGGCCGGATGGTGTTTGATGCTACCATAATTTCACCCAGTGGGTCTGCCAGAAAATTCGTTGCGGAGCCGTTAACCAGCGACAATATTATTTATGCATGTATTCTTTCTAATGTTGTGAAGTATTTGTCACGATGACTTTTATGTAACACATACGAATTTTCACCATGGATTCTAGTGAAGACGATGTTGATGATGGCGAGGACAAAGAGAGCTACGATAATGATAACGGCAATGGCAATGGTGAAGATGAAATTTTGGATGACATGGAGGATGATAATTCAGATGCGGACGAAGAACCGCAAAAGTTTGAGGTTGTTGTACCACCGAAGGGTGGTTTAAACTATCATACACCGCATCGTACATCACTGGTAAGTCATTGCAATGGTTAAATTATTTATATTTATTGCGTATTACATTATATGTGCCTATTGTAACAATTTTTCATTTGTGTGACGGTGCATTCTAGCACATGCATAGAGGTCATACGGGCTCCTGTCTAACAAAATTATTGTGCTAAAACCTGTAATTCGTGGTGGGATTCAAGTGGAGGTTGAAATGAGGAAGCCAAAATGTGGAGGTGGAGGTCAGGGGACTTTTTGGCTGAAGGATGGGTGGCTGGACTTTGCTAAGAAAAACAAAATCAAATGCGGGGATCATCTGTTATTTGCAATAACAAGTGAAGAAGGTGACAAGGCATGTGCTAAGGTTGAATGGGTTGCGTTTGATTTAATTAGCTTCTGTTTTTAATATTGTGCAAGTGTAGATGTTGAATTTCTGAAAAACATGTAATTTATTTGCTGTGGGTATGTGATTTGGTTGAATTTTTTTGGTTTTAATGTTCTGTTTTGACTAAAATGTTTGAAACTGGATAATCTTAGTGATGGGTATGTAATATATTATAACGATCATTTTATTTATTTACTATGCCTATCATTTATTATCTTCCGTGTGGTAAAACCATGCTTCGTCTTGTTGTTTGCAAAAACAATGTGCCAAATTTTTTTTTTTACATGACTACCATTTTTATGTAACATAAAGAATAATTTCACTTCACCCAAAATAGTATTGTACAAATAATACATAGTTACTAATTAAGCCGTTAAAGTAATAGTTTAGGTACATGGATGTCCCAAATTGATTACTTTTTTTCCCCATAACCCCCCCCAAAAAAAAAAAACACAAACAACAATTGCAGCCACTGTCCAAAACTTGAATTTATGGCCAATTGTTTTGTACTTCGCATTTTTGTTTTTCAGTAATTATCAATTAATGAGGAGAAGTTTGTGTAATTACCCCATTATGAGGGGGTATGAGTGTAATTTTCCCCAAAAAAAAATTTGCCCACTTGAATTAGGTGTTAGTGTAATGGAAGATAATATGTTGTTCAGACAACCAATTTATACTGTCAAATGCAATCAATATTGGGTCAATTATATCCATAAAGGAGGGTTCATGCAATTACAACTCCCATAAATAGGTCCAACCACTAGAAGTAATGCACACTTGAATTGTCAGGTAAATTTAGTGCATTATGAATTCATGAAGGTTGGGAGGTAATGATACATAAATGTGAAGTTTGACTACTAATTATGGCATGCCAAGTTTTTCCACACACACACAGCCACCCACATCTTACTCAAATGGTCAATTGATTTCCAACATAAAATTAATGATGTCCATACACTAGTAAGTACGAAATAGCTTGAGTAAATTGAGACCAAACAAACATAATATTGACAAAAATTGAGGCTGGCCATATAAACTTACAGTATTACTTGAAAATTTCAAAATAAGCCAATAAGTGGATTGTCATTAAACCATTCAACAATATACTAGACTGAATCCAAGAAAAATAAAACTAGCCAAAAATAATTAAGTATCATTATAGTTATGATAAACACCAAACCATGTCCCAATTTCCCCCTAAATACCATTTAGATTTTTCCAGCCAACATCAATCCGACTTGACCAACTTTAGCATTTTCGGGTAGATTAAAAAACGTCGCTAGCACTTGAGTGTTTTAAATGATCATGTTAGTAGCCATTCACTTAGAATCTAAAGTCAAATTCAGAAATTTGTTTCACAATATCAAGAACCACCTCGAATTTTTGAGTCAACTCATATTCGTGTCCCATCTTGCTTACAATTCCACGAAGCCTTGCATTTGTTTTATTAGTAAATTTGTTTATTCCCTCCATTATTGGACCAATTACGTTGTCATCCTTCTTCCATTACCCTTTGTTCGATTGTTTGCTTGTACTACTACTCCCAGGCTGACAAACCAAAGTTGTTGCTACTTCCTCGACTACCGGAGTGTATGCTGTATCCATGTTCTCCAAATTGAGGGCAGGAGGAGATTGAGGTTGGCTATTATTGTGTAAAACACCATTCAAAGAATCATGAAAGTCCGCTACTCCGTTACAATCAGCTCGGTATTTCCCCAAATACCTCACACCAAGAATCACGGTAGGGCAACATGACTTGTATCTCATAGTACGAGCATTGGGTTCATTATGCATAGACATTCTCTTTTAGCCATATATAATAAGGTATTCTAAGTACAGTTGATTTAGTTATTGGTTCATATTTATGATTACTTTACAAGTTGTCTCCCATGCTTCATCATCAACGGTATCAATCATTTTTCTGGTAGGGTTCACCCTACGCCAGTACCCCCAAATATTGTATACAACAAGTTGTATTACTTCTTCCAAGAATGCATCTTCGAACTAATGTGTGGATTTGCACGAAGATCAATGCAAGGAAATGCTTTCATTATCTTGTCTTGTGGAACGTTCAAATAGCCAATATGGAACCCATTATCAGCCTTCCACCCAGTTGATATAATTTCTTTAAGTGATTGCACCAACACATCTTCCTCTGGCTTAGTCCACATACACCGTCACACCACTACCTTTTCTTCCATTGTAGCTTGTTGCATTACTTCCACAAGCCGTCATGCTCTTATAATTTGACCAAAAATTATAATTATACCAATATATCAAATGTACTAACATTGAATAGTTAGCTGAACTTGGGACAAATTTCAATGAAATACTCACATGCACTCACACATAACAAATTAATGCATGCCATAATAAATGGGTCTAGATAAGTTAAACACATATAGGCCAATCGAAAAAAAAATAACACATTTATATAACGTAAAACCATAACAACCATAGTATGCACATGTCATAGAAAATACAAACAATAAAGTCAAGAAGAAGAAATACAATCATCGAATTAATGACCACCACTCCACTCAGTGAGCATTTCATTTGCTAGGTTATCACACCATGTAGATCATTCATTATTTGTATCAATACTTTTAACAATTTCGGTCTCCTCCGGTTGATCATCACTATAACGGTTCCAATGATTTCTATCGAGGTCTTTAACATGTGCCTCTACCGAGTCCACTTTCATTTCACGACGAATGAAATTGTGCAATAGCGCACAAGACAAGATCATTTGATTCTGAGGACGTAAGGGGTAAGAGCTCGCACTCCTTAAAACTGCCCATTTCCACTTCATTATGCCCCAAGTACGTTCAATAACATTGCGGGCTCTGGTATGTCTTTGGTTATACAATTCTTTAGCATTTTGCGGGGAACGACACCCTTCAGACTATTCATACAAATGATAACTTACGCTTCTATTAGGTGCTAGAAACCCAGGACAATTCATGTAATCATTGTCACACAAATAGTATTGTCCTACATTGACAAAAGAAACAATTTTCATATTATCTTAAGTTGTCATATTATAACAATAGTCGTCTATAGGGGTGTAAACGAGCCGAGCCTTGTGATTTTTTTGAGCTCGAGCTCGTTGAGCTTGGTTTTTTGAGCTCGAGCTCGAGCTCGTCGGCTGAAAAACTAGCTCAACTTGAGCTCGAGCCGAGCCCAGGCTCACGAGCTCAAGCCTGGCTCGCGAGCCTGGGCTTAATTTTGTTTATATTTTGAGTTTCTTTGTTATTTTTCTTGATATAATTAATAATATAAAATATAATATTTTAAAATATAATATATTATTAATGTAATTAATAATATAAAAATATAAATAATAAAAATACAAAAGCTAGCGAGCCGGCTTGCGAGCTTCAAACAGAGAAAAGCAGGCTCGAGTTGGCCGGCTCGGCTCAATTTACACCCCTAGTCGTCTGCACAATGAGTTTAAAAAAAAGTCTCACCATTGGGGACTTTAAGTCCGTTTGGCCTGTTAACACCATCACGCAAGACCTGCCATCAGCAATAGACCCATCCCAACATGGCAACAAGTACATAAAGTCCATGTTGCAATCAACTACGCCAAGAACATTGACACTAATTCCACCTTTATGATTGCGATAACGTGTTTTATCAAGTAGTGGTGTATGAACATCTATATAGGTCCCATCAAGGGCGCCGAGACATCCCTATTTATTGACAGAGAAAATAATTAATGAATCAATCAATCAAGGTATTGGGAGAATGTACAAAATTAATCCACGCAAACGTTACATACAATCAATTTTTGTTAGAAATGTTAATTTATTATTCATACCTTAAAACTTTTCCATCTCGCAACGGTGCATTCATCATCCATAGGCTTTGGTGTCATAAGAAAGATGGGATGCAGTTTTGGCAAAGAAATGATTACAGCTCTGAAATATATACTTACTGTGTGACCTGACCGAACGTGATCGAACTTCACTATCCGATTCTTCTTGTGATGTGCCAAAACAGTTAAAAAGAAACATACATTCTCCTCTATTTTAACATACTTTGAATCAGATAACCCCTACGTTATGTAACAAATAGCACAATCCAGCAAATGTACCCATGTCCATTCTCAAATTCTCCAAACAATCCGTGTCGTTGTCACCTGTTAGTTGATAATCCAGAAAACTTGATCTGGTATATGATGTGCCATAACATATCTAACATACGTTCCCTACGCGGTCTACAACCTAATTGTTCATCACTCAATAGAGCAACTATTATATTCATAAAAAATTTACAATTTGATATAATCTCTTCAAAAACCATCATGGGTAAGTTTTTTGGTGTTATTTGAGTCATTGCGAAGCTACATTTGTTCAAGCAATCTAGTCAATTTATGTTATAATATGCATAACAATGTAGTTCACAACATACCAATCATATACCAAACTGAACCAATATGAAATCATGAAGAGGCTTGCGAAATGGTCAATAAATAACACAATTGGTACATTAATATCTATTATTCTGACAAAGTAACATATTAAAACCCATCATGTGACTGATAGCCTTTGCAGGGCTAAGTTTCATTTTTTAAAAAAATACGCCATAATTAACTAACATGGTTCAGTCAAGAACAAGTCGTATACTAACAAAACATAATTTTAAAGCAAAATTATTTTGTTTAGAAAAAAAATGTTACAAACTTCAATGTAAATCACGCATTAACCCAAAAAAATAACTACATTCATCATTCGAAACACATATTCGGTGAAATTGAGTTACATACAAGAGTAAATATGAAACATAAAATCGATCATCATAAATGCGCTGTAGTTGTATAAATCACAAACCTTAATTCTAAGGAAACTTAAAATTAGGATTTTTAAACAACTTTATGTAACAAAAAAAAACACTTAAATGACACCGGTAATTAATGCACATACTTGATTGGTTTGTTATAGTATTATGAAACTCGAGCTTGAAGGAGTAGATATCTTCAATGGCTTGTAAGAAAGAAAGAGAAATGGCAGCTCAAATTATTGTAAGAGAGAGAGAGACAAAGTAAAGTCTTGTAACAAAAAATGAAAAAAAGAATGTTGGGTGGGATATATATAGTAGGGGGTTAAAATAGTAATTACACAACATGAGTAAGTAAACCCATATTTTAGGCCTTATAAGGATCGCCTCAAAAGGTGAGTTAGAATAGCAATGGTAGAATGGTTTTGGAACTGGACCTTGGGTTTAGTGGCTAATTCTGACCAATCAACCAAACAAGAAATTGTATGTATCAGAATTAGCCAACCCACGTAAACCAGCCAACCAAAGGACCCCTAATTAATATCACTTTAACCTTAACTAGCAATGAATCAATGAAACACAATAACAAAGTGTACATCTAAGTCAAGCATTTCATCAAACACTAAGCATGTAATCAAGAAAATCAAATACTCAGTTAGAGAATTGATTAAGAACATTAATCTCACAAATCAAGATGATAATTTCAAATTACAATTGCCCGAATGAGGTTTTTAGCCTCTAATTGACATCTTCAAAGCTAAATTATCCCAAAAGGTGCAAAAATACAAAGTAGAACAAGACTTGAAGGTCAAGATCAACTAAAATAGGTTAAAAGCCTATTTATAAGGCTAAAAAATGGACCAAAAACACAAAGACTCGCTTCCAGCGCGAGTGAGCCGAAACAACTTTTCTTGCGCAGCGCGACCAACATTCAGGCGGCAGTGCTTGTTAATTTGGACATATCTCTCTCTATGGATGTTGGATCAAGATGATGCAAGTTGACATGGAAAGCGAAGACATAGATTTACAATTCTTTAAAGGACCTAAGAACCTATTTATCCATTAAAGATGTAAAAAATCCATCACAAAATGAAACGTCCTTTTGATCTTTCGCTCTGTTCATTTTCATTGTCTTTTTCGCCTTCTTTTAAACATTTTTGATCTTATTCTTCAACATATAATATGAAGCTCAATATCTTATATTCACAATGGCGTAAAAGTGAAGTTGATGGGATATCTGTGGAGAGAGTTACGGCAGAAAAGCTAATACTGCGCTTGGAGAATCGTTTATTCTTACCTCAATACTATTTTCATTTTTTTAAAATGTATTTAGATGATCCTAAAAGATAAAATCAAGACTTTACTCAAAACTTTAGCATCAAATATGAAATAAAATCATTTGAATTAGATGGGATGGCATATGAAGTGCTTATCAAATTTCGACTCGGGTGAAAATTTTGAGAACCAACTCCAAAATGCTAACCTTATATACAACTTGATATTATTCTTTGAACTTAATTGTTGAATGCCTTATCCCAATGCATGCATTTAGTTATGTGTACTTTATTCAAAAGTAGTTTTTTATTTTATTCCTCAAAAACCACCAAGGGTGGGGGGTTTAAGGCATTAACCCACCAACCTGTATTCAAAAGAGTTCTTCAATAAACATAATATTAGAAATTAAACTAAATAATATTATAGAAAAATGAAATTAACATATTTTTTGGCTTATATTTTATATCTTAATTAAAGTACTTTTATACGTAGAAAATTTATACTATATAAGCAATTTATATAATTGAGTTTTTTCTATTAATTTTTAAAATCTTTGATAAATATTAGTATCTAATATATTTAATATTGTTAATCACATGTAGTTCTAAAAGTAAATACTCATTTAATAAGAGTATTATTATTTTAATTAATATATCTATGATTAAGAACCAATAACATATTATTTGTATATAGAATTAAATTTTGAAAACAATATTTATTGTATTTTAATTTACTAATTCTTATATTAAATAAAACATTTAACTGTATATTAAAAACATATTCATTAATAATATATTATTAAAAAATATTTTAATATTCTATTTGAAACTAATACGTTAAAAGCATACTAATGAAAAATATAATTAGTTATATATACGCTTTAATGAATTATATGTAATTAAAATTGCATTTATCATATATATTTAGTAAATGTTTTAATAATAAACATTATTATGTAGTTAATAATTATTTTTAATTAAGAATCAATTTATAATTCATACATAACTAAGTTCTAAAGAAACTACACTTATCGTAGTTTAATATTTTTATCATATAATTACAACTCAAATAATATATTAAATTTTTTATTTAATATATTTATAAATTACAAATAAAATATATTGTAATATATTTCTAATATATTCGTGTGTGATTGTGTGTGTGTGTGTATATATGAGCTATTAAAATACTTATATATATTTGTTCTTTTATTTACTATAAATACGTAACCCGAACTATCATTTATATTTTTGTATGTTTATATGTAAATATGTATAAAAAAACATATTTATATTGAAGAATAATGTTAATAAAAGATAGACAAAATTACATTGGCATTTTTGTTTGATTTAGTGGTTGGAAGTTGAGTTTTCACATTTTCCACCCATGCTCAAATTCCCTGAGATGCAAATTTTTTCTTCTTTGGTCAAGTGAGCCATGCCACACCATTAATTTCCTTTAAAAAAACTAAATGCTCGATCTCGACCATCAATTTTTCCTCCAAAACTGAAAAATTTCCAATTTGTGTGATCTGGAATATAAAATTCCCAATAATTGAATTTTTATTTTTATTTTTGAAGAAAAATCGGCTCATATATCATTCAATTGAAAGTTTACAACGCCTGGAACAATACAATTCATATCGACTCAAATGATGTAGTAAAAATATCTAAAACACCAACTATCAAGTTCTTGAAGATAACAAATGTTAAGAACTCACAAACGAACAGAAGAAAATTCTTTTGCAACTCCTATTCAAGGAAATATGAAACTATCATTCGAGAGAAAGCAAACTTTCATACGAGAAAGAAAATAAAATACCAAACAAAATACCTAAAACGCTGTATAAAAACTTATGTATCACCCGTCTTCATCTCGTTAGATTTGTCTTTGTCTCTTTAAATCCATATCCGTCTCTTCAGATTTGAAAATGTGATGTACAACTTGAAGAATGGTGCTCTAACCCAACGCGCCGACGATGTTGGTAGTAACAGTGGTGAAGTAGACGACTGCTTCACCAAGCCATCACTGGCGGAGGAAAATAGAACAAAAAAGAAGATTAGGGTTTAGAGAGAGATTTTAACTTGATTAGGATACTTGAACATAATTTCAATGCGGGTAATTTAAACATAAATAGAATAATTGAATTTGTCCAAGCAAAACTGGAACAAAACTGCCAATTTTCCAAGTTTACAGGGTAATTAGTTAGTGTAAATAATTGAAGGACCAAAATCTCAATCTGATATACTTACCAGACGAAAATTTCCCCCCTCAATAGTATTATATTATTTGTATAGTTTATTTTTTAATTGTTGACTGGACACTGGAATTTTTTAAGATTTTGAAGGAACATAATTTTAAGATACAACAAAGAAAAGATGATCACAAATTGATACATTTGCAACACTGGTACGTCACCACAGTTTATTTAAGTTGTAAATGTGAAAATTATGTTAGGTACATAATAATTTCTTATTTGAAGGATAATCTTAAACAATATCATTTTGTTTTGGTGATAAGCATGTAAATCATTGTTGTTAATGTTGATGTTTAAATATGTTGTAATTTTGGGCATCCACACTGGAGTCACGTATTATTTTTGCCCCCGGTCCAAAGTCAAAACCAACAATCAAATTAAAGATAGTAATAATTCGAATGTAGTAAAATAGCTAGTGGCAAAGATGTGAGCCGGAGTCCCAGAGTCAAGATAGAAATCCATGAATTTCTTTTGGGTGATTTTTTCATAAATTTTAGTGCCCAGCATTGTGCTACTGACTACTGTAAGTATTTCCTCAGTAGAAATTGAGTTACTTTCGCCAATTTTAAGCGACTTTTCTGTTTTTAGTTTAATCTTGAACAAATTTTAGTAATTTTTGTTATTATTATTATTTTTGGGTGAGAGTCAATACTTAGACTTGGTTAAGAGAATTACATATGGCTTATGACAAACTTGAAGACATTGTTCATTAGATTACCTTCAAATGTTTACCACAATCATATGTGTATGATGAACTTTACGTGTACTCTACAACATGAATATCTCTGATTGCCAAGATTAAATTTTTAAAGTATTCTAAAAATTGGAATGCAAATAGTCATTGCAAGGATTTAAACAACATAATTAGTAAATTTTTCATATTCATTTTTCCAGCTTGGATCTTTTTATCACATAAGGCAAACAATTGAGCTATAAAATTTTCAAGCAAAATATTAATGTAAATTAACATGGTATAAGTAGCTTTGATTGAGTTACACAATTCTCTCATGAAATTTGATATTGATCGACCATATATTAATCTTAATGTTATGTCTTATATTTTTTGTTTATGAAAGGTTGTCAAGTTAAATGTCCCTTTTTTTTGTTTTTTTAATAATACAAACATAAATAAAAGCTAATAATCTATGTTGTTGAATAAACTAAATTTAATTAGAAAAATAAAACTATTAATTGATCAAACTAAATTGAAATTATGAACTAGAATCTTGTGCATTTTAGTATTATATTTGGTACTGGATTACCATCAAGTTAAATATACAATTAAATATTGCAAAATTTATAAATTAAATTTTTTATCTTACTACTGTCAAGTTTGTTCATATATCTTTTGCTATATTATACAAAATTTCATACCAGAAATCAAAATAAACATATATAGTAGATCACGCACAATGCACGTGCATTTTACCAGCATATATATATATATATATATATATATATATTAAATATGGATCAAATTCATTTCACAAAAAAGTTTATCTTTGAAAAAAGAAAAGAAAAAGAAAAAGATACAGCTAGTGACAAAGCAAGATTATTGACACTTTTATTGGATTGCCAGTTGACTTAGTTCTCAACGCTTATGATGAAGCGTGTGGTGTTGAAAGGAGACAAAATTATAAACTTTGGCTGGCTATGTTCAAAGTGCTAACCCTAAAAAAGAATATCAGTGATGAAAATGCATCTAACTTTGCTTCTGCAATCAGTATGTGGGTCTCTCTCTGTATATTTCCCCCTTTTTCCACATCCAATATATAATTTTATGCGCTGATATAGAAGAAAAACAATAGAACCAAACAGCTAATTAAATGTCTACGTAAGGTTTCATAATTAAAGTGAATCTATAAGATATAAAATAGTGAGGTCAACCTATATAGTGATTTTAATTTCAAGTTAAGGAACTTTCAATTACGTTTTGTAAAATATTTTTGGGGTCTTATGTAGTATTTCGGCTTATATATAGGCCCCGATTAAGATGACACGCCATTTCCCATTTCTCAAATTTTCAGATATGTTTTCATAAAAAACATGCATTTGTTTGACATCTTCTAATTATTATATTTTATAGTATCTGAGCATTTCATAAAATGTGTTGAGCAGTTTATATACTTGGATAAACTCCATCTAAATATAGTTTTACATTATAAATTGGCGGATCCCCATGTGATTTAAAAAATTTCTTTCTTTCTTTTTTCACAGGTAAAACACTTCGAATTTTTCGATTAAACCAGTTAATCGTTCATTATCTAATGGTGAATTGTAGGTCAAAAATGAATATATTAGCATAGGAAACCAAATAACACAACCAAACTCCAAAATTTTTAGTGAAATGAATTATAAGTAGCTGAACAAGTGGTCCCATATTTCGCAGGGAATTCATTACATTGCCAAAGCAAAAATCATTTGACAAAACATTGAAAACATAAGTTCATAATATTGTAGGTCTTAATTTATCAAGGTAAATTTGGTGTTGAAAAATCACGAATTATTGAGGCAGGCAAATCTTAACAAAGTGACTTAAGTCAAGATTCTCAGACTATATACATAAATCTATATCTTGGTGGTTTATATACTTGATCATGACAAATTATTGATGTTCCTTAATTCAACCATTTAGATAGTGGACCTCCTCGGATACCCTATAATATGAAAAGTTGCATGGGTATGCATGGCAGCTTTCAGTGTACTATTTATGTTGAACCTTTTATCTATTTGCACTCTAGTGCAATAAGTATTTTCTGATAAGATCCTTTTTACTATATTAGTTACATGAATTCTATCTTTGAATTTAAATTGATTATATATGGAACAAGTGATACAACTATATTATATGGTTAGTGGAACTTGACTAAATCGCATTTGGATTAGAACTTTTCATTAACTAGTTTTATGTTATCCTTAATTTTAATCAGCCACTTCTAATTAGTTTTTAAAATGAAACAGTAGTTTCTAATTTGTCTTTGTTTGGAGCTAATTATAAATGTTATATGGGATAATTGCATAATACCCCCTGTCTTATTTCAAAAATGCTAAAAACCCCCCATTTGTTAATAAAATAGGCTAATCACCCCCTGTGTTCCTAAAAAGTGTGCAACAAAGCCAAATTTTGTAAATTGATAGAAGAAAATATGTGTTTTATGGGTAAATTAACACTATCTACCTTTTATAAAGTATGAAGAGTATATAAATGACAAATGAGCATGTCAATAAAGGTGAAAAATATGAAAAACGCGCTCGTTTTTTAATGAAATTTGGCCTTTTTGCACACTTTTTGAGAACACAAGAGGGTGATTAGCCTATTTCGTTAACACATGGGGATTTTAAGCATTTTCGAAATAACACAGAATGATTTTATGCAATTACCCCATGTTATATTTGATTTTATCTAGGATGTGATCTTCTCCAACTAATATTGCAGTCTTGTCAAGTCCAATATAACTAAAGTTATTCATATATCAAATAGATCCTATTACATGAATGGTTTATGAAATATTTCAGTTATTCTTATAATCAAAAATCGTCCATATAATGGGATCTATGTGATATATATGAATACCGAATTTTCAAGCTCCTAAAAATAACGAGTTACTGGAATGTGTGAGTCAAAGTATGTCAAATATATTAGACCACATGATAGCAGATATATTTAATGCCTTGATCAATTGATCATGAAATATTATGCAATGATTAATTTTGGGTTGATTTTGATATCAAAATAAAATATTTACGAGAAAGATAATTTTCCATTTCAAAATTGTTCTTTAAAGCAATTCTATTGTGCAATATTCTATGGACCAAAAGACGGGTAAAACATAAAAAAAACAAACTTTGAATGAGTGATGTCTAAGGTATGCCCCAAAGCCAAAACTATAACATATCAAATCATTGATCATTTAGTCCTAGGTTTGCTTGACAAGAAAACATAATCCGATATGAGACAACTTTCATTCAAAAATAAAAGATTGAAAGAAAATTTTAATGGACTATCAGTGCTTAATCTTCTTTCAGCGCATCGAAAAATGGAGCCAAGATTAACACATGATTTCAATTTACAATATTTGCATCAAAATGCGATAAACTTTGTGGAAATATTAAGCACCATTGATTAGCTAAATAGAAATTAAGAACGTAAATATTTTTGTGATTCTTGAATTTAGATACCTTTTTTGAACAAGTTGATGTAGAAAAAGGTTTCATTCTTTTTATGGTCATTATATTTGATTACTTTCTTGTATTTTATGTGCATATGCCAAACGAAATACAAAATGAAATATAAATTTGAATAGGGGCCAAAGTGGAGTACTCAAGGCATTTGCTTTAAAGATTTGAGAGCAAGTTGTGAATGTTAGTTAATCGAGCTTATGGTCATATAGAAGTTACATAGCGCTCTACGGTTTACACCTCGTATTCCGTAGGCCAAAAATATAGGGTATGTTTGGTTATGTTTTCAACTCATGTTTGGTCTAAAATTCCCACCAAATAATGTTTGGCTCACACAATATTTGGTCAAAAATACACTACTTTTTTTGTCCAAAAAAAACATAATAATTATCTGTCATCTTTTTACACCTACTTTGTTCCTACACTCCTCTCTATGTGCTCTCTCTCCTCTCTATCAGACAAAAGTTTCATGATTTGACTGCTACAGTAACTTTTGTTCCCTCTTAAAACAAAACCAAATATTATTTCACCAAAAAAACACACCCAAAAACCAACTCCCAAAATAAAACCAAACATAATCTCATCAAACACGCACGTGTCCCCATAAATTTCTCACCAATAATTCTCACCAAAATACCATCCCAAAATATAACCAAACATAGCCTATATTTTTATGAAAATATAAAATGGCATAAAATATATATACACTTGGCTTTTAAGAGTATTATGAGATACGAAACAATATACTATTTTGGAATGGAAGATTGGATGTGGGCTACCGTGTAGAAGATTTCTTAGTTACAATATAATGAATAAATTGTACTAAATTTTTTCTTAAGCGGAGAGGAAATATTAAAAGTAACTTGATGCTAAGTCAGCATCTACAAAAAGATGCATGCAGGTGGGTGGCCAAGCACAAGACCAGACTCGTACACAATCCATTTTGGAAAGCTTTTGCCCCCAACTGATATTTTCCAAACTTAGGAGGGGTGACATATAACCATAAAGAGTTAAATGGGGTACTTTCCGTAATTAGGACGTATTTCAATTGGTGCATAGTATAATTTACCCTATTTGTTATGTTCCTCATTCTTTTTGGATGAACAAAACAATGTCTAAGGGTGTATTATTAGATGAACTTTAATTGTGTATTTAAATTCTCCAGTTCAATTTTGGATGAATAAGAAACTAGTGGTCAAAGTAAATCACTTAAATGAAGTATAAGTTGGATAAAAGTGTTTATACAAAGTGTGGTTCCCACCACTATTGTGTAAGAAATTCTAACACCGCAAGTATCTGGGATACTAAATATTATTGGATAATATTAATATACGTTTCGAGCATATGAGTTTATCATTTCGAACTTCTCAAATCAGACTTATAGCGAATGAGAATTAATTAAGTGCTAAAGTAGGGTGTTTGGAAGAATTATCCCACATTGGATATAAACCACAATTGAATTGGGTTTATAACTCCTTGCCTTACGGTAAAGGGTTGACCCTTAGGGCCATCTCACCTTTGTGGTTTTTGTGGGGGGAGGAGGACCTAGCCATGGTCCATTTCACTACACACGTGCGCGCCGCCGCCACCAGCTCGGGCCTGGGCTTGGGCTTGGGCTTCACAATTAATTTTTTTGGACAAATTTTAATTGGGTCCCTCCAAAAAAACTCCAGAAAATCCAACAACAAAAATTGGACTTAAATTAAAATAATTTGAATTAAAAATGCTGGCCACATTTTTTAATTCAAACTTTAAACCTGCCTTCTAGAAGGACCATTGACTGCAGTCAACAATCAGAATATCTGTAACAGCTGAAATTGTTATGCTGTTACAGATATCTGGGTTTAATTTTGTCTGATTTCTGCAGCTATAAAAGGCCTTTTCCTGCATTCAGAAATTCACACCAACACAATCACAAATCCTCTCTTGTGCTCTTGTGTTCTTCATCTTCTCCTCTCGAGATTTCAGCAGATAATATAAGTTCGTTGTTTTTTGATATTGAAGTGGTTCAATTTTGCACAAAGTTCTTTTGTTATATCTTGGGACACGTTTTGTCAAAGCTGGTATCACCTATAGCCGGGGCAATGTCGTGTTAAGGATAAAGTTAACTCTCGCCTTGAAAATTCCTCATCCATTCGTTGCATTTTCAATTTGTTTGTGATTTTTGTTCAACAAACTTAACACGAAATTCTTTCTTTGTTGATTCAATCTATTTGAAATTCTAAAAATGGCTAACCATGATGATGTTGCTGCTGATACCTTTGCTTTCGGCCTTGGTCCTGGAGCAGGCCTTGGTCTCGACATTGGTTCCTGTTCAGGGTTATGTCCTACTTTCAATTCTGCCTTTGGTTTCGGTTCAGGGCTGGGTCCTGGTTCCGGTTCTTGCTTTGGTTCTGGTGGGGGTAATGGGTTAGGTTCCAATTTTTGACTGGGGTCCTGATTCCGGTTCTGGCTCTGGCCCGGTCCCTCCATTTGTTCATATGGGTAATCTGGTTATACCGGCTCAAGCTGAAAGGCCATCGAAGTTCAGCAGGGCTGACTTCAAAAGGTGGCAGCAAAAAATGCTGTTCTAGCTCACAACATTGAACTTGGGGAGGTTCTTGAGGGAGGATGCTCCCTATGTCCCAAAAGAGTTAACTAATAATCAACTGAGGGTGGCATATGATGTCTGGCATAACAGTGATTTCCTTTGCAGGAATGGCATACTCATTGGATTAGATGATTCGCTGTATAACGTATATTTGTCTGTAAAGGCTGCCAAAGACCTTTGGGAGGGACTGGGCAGGAAGTATAGAACTGAGGACGCCGGACTAAAAAAGTTCTTTGTCACGAAGTTCTTAGACTTCAAAATGGTGGACTTTAAGTCCGTAACAAGCCAAGTCCAAGAGCTTCAGATAATCATACATGAATGGCTCTGAGTGAAACCTTCCAGGTAGCTTCTATTATAGAGAAGTTACGACCCTCGTGGAAGGATTTCAAGAACTATTTGAAACATAAGAGGAAGGAGATGAATCTAGAAGATTTGGTTGCCTGATTTAGAATTGAGGAAGACAATTGGGGTTCTGACAAGAAGCCTCTGTGTAGGCGATGCCAAACATCACTGAAGTTTCGAAAAGATTCAATCAGAAGAGAAAATTACAGGGGAAATCCAAAGGAAATTCCCAAAAAAAGTAGGCTGGGAAAGAGAAGTCGAAACAGGGAGAAGGCTGTTTCAACTATGGCCGTCCGGGACATTAGGCTAGAGGCTGCAAAGAGCCCAAGAAAAGTAAGTTTCAAGGGGAAGGTTTTGGCCAAAACCAGAACAAAGGCAAACAGGTTCAGAATCAGGCTCCAAACCTGGTTCACTTAGCTGTTGATGATGTACAAGGCATCAACGAAATGATCGATGACCTATCTGATAATCAGGTCCCACACTGGATGTGTTTGGACTCTATCTCACTGCTGTTATGTTCGAGACAAACCTAGTGGACAACCTAAAGGATTGGTTCATTGACACTGGGGCCACCAGCCACGTCTGTTCTGATAAAGAGACGTTCTCCTCCTACTCTCCTTCTGATGGGCGGAGACTGTTTATAGAAAATTCTGCCACTTCTCTAGTTCTGAGAATTAGTAAGGTGGTGCTGAAGATGACCTCCACGAAAGAGCTGACTCTAACCGTGCTTTGTATATTCTTGATATTCACAAGAATCTGGTGTTAGGATTTGACTTGGTGAAGAACAAGTTCAAGCTAGTGTTTGAGGTAGATAGGTTTTCTTTTACAAAGCATGGAATCTATGTAGGAAAAAGTTACCTCGAGTAGGGTCTTTTTAAAATGAATGTAATGAGTGTGATTCCCGTTGTTGTAACCGAAAATGATGATAATAAAATTATTTCTTCTTCTTACTTGCTTAAGTATTCTAATTTATGGCATGTTAGACTATGACATGTAAATTATAATACTATGCGAAGACTAATAAATTTAAATTTATTGTCAACCTTCAAAGTTGATACTCAACACAAATGCGAAATATGTGTTGAAGCAAAACTAGTCAAACAACCGTTTCCTACTGTGGAAATAAACTCCGCACCTCTAGAACTTATTCACAGTGATATCCGTGACTTAAAGTTTGTGCAAAATAGAGGTGGAAAAAAGTATTCCATTACATTCATAGATAATTGCACAAAATATTGTTATGTGTATTTACTAAGAAGTAAAGACGAAGCGCTTAAAGCGTTTACAAAATTGAAGTTGAAAATCAACTTGAGAAAAGGATAAAAGCTATCCGAAGTGATTGAGGTGGAAAATACATAGCGCCATTTGATGAATTCTGTACCAACTCTGGAATTATTCATCAAACGAAGGCACCATATTCACCTCAATCAAATGGTGTTGTTGAAACGCAAGAATCCCACTCTCAAGGAAATGATGAATGCGATGTTGAAAAATTCTGGATTACTCCAGAATTTGTGGGGGGAAGCGATCCTCTTTGCCAATTACATACTTAATAAGATTCCCCACAAAACAAGGAGTGAGACTTCGTACGAACTCTGGAAAAGTCACAAACTTTCATATAAGTATCTCAAAGAGTGGGGGTGTTTGGCTAAGGTAGAAGTACCCAAATGCAAACAAGTTAAGATAGGGCCTAAAACTATTGATTGCATATTCATTGGTTATGCACTTATTAGTAGCGCCTATTGATTTCTGGAATATAAATCTGAAATTTCTGAGATTCAGGAAGGTATTATCATGGAATCTAGAAAAGCTTCATTCTTTGAGGATGTCTTTCCAAATAAAGAAAAAACTGACAAAGTCCTCTTAAAAGAACACATGACTATGAGTAGTTCTTATGAGTAGTTCTAATCCCAGTGATGAAGAACCACGGAGTAGCAAAAGGGCAAAAATTCCTACATCGTTTGGTCCCGACTTTGTATCATATACATTAGAAGGTGAACCAAGGACGATTAAGGAAGCAATGTCCAGTCCAGATGCTCAACTCTGGAAAGAGGCTATCAATAGTGAAATTGAGTCTATTATGCATAATCATACATGGGAATTGGTTGATCTTTCAAAGGGAAATAAGCCTTTATGCTGTAAATGAATTCTGAGAAGAAAGTATAAGACTGATGGATTTATTGATAAGTATAAGGCTCGGTTGGTAGTCAAAGAATACCGATGAATGGAGGGTCTTGATTTCTTTAACACTTATTCTCCGATAACGAGGGTAACATCCATACGATTATTCGTCACTATTGCTGCATTGCATAACCTTAAAATACATCAAATGGATGTTAAGACTGCATTTCTAAACGGAGAATTAGATGAAGAAATTTATATGGAACAACCTTAGAGGTATGTTGCTCATGGACAGGAGAAAAAGGTATGTAGACTTGTAAAGTCATTGTATGGACTTAAACAAGCGCCAAAACAGTGGCATGAAAAATTTGATAACACCATGTTGTCAAATGGTTTCAAGATAAACGAGTGTGACAAATGCGTGTATATCAAACAATCACATAAGGCATATGTTTTCGTGTGTTTCTATGTCGACGACTTGTTGATTATGGATAGTAATCATGAAATTATCATGAATACTAAAGGAATGTTAAAGAAGAACTTTGATATGAAAGATATGAGTTGACAGATGTCATACTAGGGATTAAAATATTGAGGACATCTGAAGGACTCGTATTGTCGCAGTCTCATTATGTTGAGACAATTCTGGAAAAATTCCTTCCTGGCGATAGTGCGATTGTTAAAACACCAGTAGACATAAGCGTTCCTTTACGTAAGAACTATGGTGAACCCGTACCTCAGTTAAAGCATGCTAGGGTCATAGGAAGTTTAATGTATATCATGAGCTGTACCCGTCTTGATCTAGATTACTTTATGAGCAAATTGAGTAGGTTCACGAGTAATCCTAGTTTAGACCATTGGAAGGCCTTAACTAGAGTACTTAAGTACTTAAAGCACACAAAGAGCTTTGGATTACACTACTCAAGATATCCAGCTGTAATAGAAGGATACAGCGATGCTAATTGGATATCAGACATAAATGACTCTTAGTCCACAAGTGGGTACATATTTACCATCGGTGGTGGAGCGGTGTCATGGAAATCATCTAAGCAAACCTGCATAGCTCGATCCACAATGAAATCATAATTCATAGCTTTAGACAAAGCTGGTGAAGAAGCTGAGTGGGTACGAAATTTTTTGGAAGATGTTCCCTGTTGGGAAAAACCAGTACCCCCGTCTTAATTCATTGCGACTGTCAGTCGGAAATTGGTAGGGCACAAATAATATGTACAATGGTAAGTCTAGACATATTCCTCGTAGACACAATACCATTTAGCAGTTGATCTCTAACGGAATAATTTCCATTGATTATGTGAAATCAAAGAAGAATATTGCAGATCCTTTGACAAAAGGATTGCCCAGAGATCAAATAGAATACCTATCAAGAGGAATGAGACTAAAGACTACAGATGAAGAATGAACATAGCGGTAACCCAACCATATTGACTGGAGGTCCCAAGTTCTTAGTTCAATGGGACAACTAAGCTGTGAACATTCAGTGAGGCACTTAAGAGTACAATTAATAAACTCTAAACCAATTGCCTAAGATAAAGAAGTGCAACCTGCAAGTTATAGGAAAGGTTAAGCTGGGCTTTTAATGATTCCTATACTATCTAAATGAAGTGGAGTATGGCAGGATACTCTTAATTAGGAAGTCACCTATGTAAGTGTGAGGTGTAGGTCGCTTCAACATTGAATAAGATGTAAACACTTCTGAAACCAAGAGGGGGTGCTATGGTCAAAATGGACCTAACAGTGAGAACTGAAAACTACTGAGTTTATCATGTGAATATCGTTGACTGAGTTTACACGAACGACTAACAAATTCAAGACATCACGTTTATTGGGTAGCCTAGTAAATCTGATGATATTTCACTAAGCAAGGTTCAAAGCCAAAAGCTACCTCTTCTGATGTGATAAACTTTCAATCGAAATCTCGAGATCATGATGTGCATTAATTTCATTCGTGTGGGGGATTGTTGGATAAAAGTGTTTATACAAAGTGTGGTTCCCACTACTTTTGTGTAAGAAATTTGAATACCGCAAGTATTCGGGATACTAAATATTATTGGATAATATTAATCTACATTCCGAGTAGATGAGTTTAACATTTCGAATTTCTCAAGTCGGACTTGTAACGAATGAGAAATTAAGTGCTAAAGCAGGGTGTTTTGAAGGATTATTCCACATTGGATATAAACCACAATTGAATTGGGTTTATAACTCCTTGCCTTAAGGTAAAGGGTTGGCCCTTTTGGACAAAGTTTAATTGGGTCTGTTAGGAAATTTCATGTTAGATGTTTTGATGATGACAAGATAGGTTTCATATTAGACCCCAAAGACTATGTAAGTTTATCTTTCTTAGAATATGTTTGAGCGTTTAACAAAGTTATCGAGTTGTAATTTTTAGATTAGACTTGTAATTTTTATCTCTGTAGATTTTAGACTAAGTATTGGATACTAAGTCGCTGATAGAATTCTAGGTGAGTTTGTCAGAGATAAAGTTAAAAATCAGTGTCTGAAGCTAAGCGAAGATGAAGATTCTGTCTTAAGTGACTGCCAATTGCTAAGGACATTTCAGGAGTTATGAATCAAGCCTCAAAGCCACTAAGTGATCAAATGATCAGATTCACCTGAAATAAATTCTGAAGTCATTAAGTACTTAAAAGCAATCATCAACGGGCATTTATTTCCAATGGAAAATAAATTCAAATGCATTAAATGCTTGATAAGAGCATTAAATGTAATAAGGACGAACTGCATATGGAGCAAGCCACCCTATTGGCTAAGACTGTCAGTGTTTCATAGTTCAAACCTGCCACATCCAATCGGTGCAGGAGAAATTTAGGAATGTCAGAAAAAGGTACTACTCACTCGCTACATGAGAGACACGAGCCTACATGTGTCCAATGGACAAATTCCAAGAGATGTCCAGAAATAGTGCCTTCCAGCAAACCTTAAACATTCCAAAGACAGTCACCGATATCTCAAACCTCTTAAGAGAAGAACCTTAAACTATTATTGAGATATCCCAAGTTATTTCAACTTTAAAAAAATCAAACAAACCCTGTGATGAAAACCCTCAACCTCTTTCATCTGAGTGAGAAAGTTGTTGATTTACAAGCAACATTTCTGTGTGAGAGAAGCTTGTTGAAGAAGATCTCTAGTCGAGCTGAAGTCTATGTGATCAAGGAGCTTAAGATCATCTTCCCTTATCCTCTATCTTGTAGGAGCCTCTGTGTGATCCTTCGATAATCATTCTAGTGGATTTCCTCCGAGTGTAAAAGAGAAGAAGGATGTAGCTGGGATTACATCACCAAGTGAACCTTTCATATTTTGTGTCATTTTACTGTTTTATTGCTTTATTTTATTATTTGCATCATATCATTAAAAGGCTTTAAAACAGTTAAGCGAATATTTGGCTAAAAGAACGTTAAGCATTAAAATCAATTCTGTTGTGCTAACCCTGATTAAGCGATCTAAACGTTAACCTACTTTGGTAACTGCCGAAATCACTAAGTCTAAGTTATCTATCCTTTAGCGCTTGACCTAGCGCTTTGCTTTCTAAGCGTTCAAATTTTTAAAAGTGATACAAAATTGTTGAAGTCGAAAAAGATTTCAGGGTCTATTCAACCCCCCTTCTAGACTCTTTCGTATGTCACTTGGGACCACCTCCAGAAAATCCAACAACAGAAATTGGACTTAAATTAAAGCAGTTTGAATTAAAAATGTTGGCCATATTTTTTAATTCGAATTTTAAACTTGCCTTCTAGAAGGACCATAGACTGCAGTCAATAGTCCAACAGTCAGAATATCCGTAACAGCTGAAATTGTTATGCTGTAACATATATTTTTAATGGCAGATTTAATTCTAGGTTTAATTATGTCTGATTTCTGCAGCTATAAAAGGCCTTTTCCTACGTTCAGAAATTCACACCAACACAATCACAAATTCTCTCTTGTACTTTTGTGTTCTTCATCTTCTCCTCTCGAGATTTCAGTAGATAATATAATTTCGTTGTTTTCTGATATTGAAGTGGTTCACTTTTTCAAAAAGTTTTTTTGTAGTATCTTGGGACACGTTTTGTCAAAGCCGGTACCGCCTATAAACAGGGCAATTTCATATTAAGAATAGAGTTCATTCTTGCATCGAAAATTCCTAATCCATTCGTTGCATTTTCAGTTTGTTCTTGAGTTTTGTTCAACAGTATAAAAGGTCAAAAATGTTTGAGAATGTGAAAGGACAAGCATTCGTTGTCCCACATGAAAATAAAAATAATTGGATATCACTAAATATAGCTCAAGTTGGCTAAATGATTCCAATCCTTAGGGCACAAAAATTTATGAAAGGGGGGAGTTGTACATGCTTGTAGGATTGAACTTTTGAACCATAGGCCTGCCTTGCTCGACCCGCACTAGGCCTAGGCTCAGATCATATGAATGGGTCTGGGTCTTGAGTGTGGCTCACCTACATACATCTTTTTATAAAAAATAACTTAAAACATCTAATTTTATTTTTCTACCAATGATTTTCTAACAAGTGGTATCTAGATGATAACATGAGGCGTGATGAGTCAATGATCTGAACGCTCAACATGTCATTAAGCTGACGGACACTGATCAAGCGATCAAGTCAGTTCACGCATGGTCCAACAATATGAACTGTGGTGGTATCCTTTAATACACAACTTTCCAATTAATCTCTTTAATAAGATCCCAATTATTCGAGCTAATTCATTCACATCCAAAAACACTTTGTTTCATCTGCATTTAAGTACACATAATTCACACTTCTATCTGTTTATGTCTTTTTATTAAGAGAGTTCAAAATGAGTATTTTGTTCATTGCTTTCGACATCTGCAATGTTATTATCTCGAGATGAAGTCGTTATATTTGTTTAGATGATTCTCGTAGTCAATAAGCACTAGAGCATAGCAATGTCATCCTAAAGAGAAAGAATTTAAAACTTTTGCTTGGACTTCTTATTTTTAAATCGTTTATCTATTCCAACTTACACATACACGCTATTGTTCTCCCACAAAATCTGGTTTATTCTTTTCGAAATGCTTCATTTGCTAATGATCCCCCACAAAATATGGTTTATTCTTTTCGAAATGCTTCATTTATTGGACTAAATAATGAGTAGAAACAAATTATTGTAAAGTTTCATTCGTTGTGGCCGTCCCTTTCTCACTCTTGATAAGTGATTTCTATAATATGTGGAAAAGGATAAATCATTAAAAACTGTTAGAAAATTTCATGTTAGATAAATAATGAGTAGAAATTATTATGAAATAAACTCAAATATTATAAAGTTGAGAAAATGAGATAATTAAGTAGAGAACTCTTTTACTGATATTCTTGTCTGTATTTACAATACAATGTCATTGCCTATTTATAGGCACAAAACTAGAAGACCAAAAGTTTATTACCTAAAGAGTAAATTATATTTACTCATAATGGAAAATGAAAAGTCATGGAGATGAAGAGTTTTTGGGAGATGAATAGACATAATGATTAAAGTTAAGTGGCCATAAAGAAATTGGGAGATGAATAGACATCCACAAATAATTATTCATAATACTCCCCCTTGGATGTCTATCACTTAAAAATATGTCTCGTTAAAACTTTACTAGAAAAAATCCAATGGGACAAAAACCTAGTGAAGGAAAAAGAGTACATATTAATACGTAATCAGATGCTGCCTCATTAAAAACCTTACCAGGAAAACCCAGTGGGAAAAACCTTGGTTAAGGGAAAAAGAGTGCAGCGCGTATTATCTCTCATTCATGACAATATCAGTTAAGATCTTTAAGTCTACGTACTCCAATATTGTAGACTAGTTTTTCAAACGTTGCTGTGGGAAGTGCCTTGGTGAACAAATCAGCAAGATTATCACTGGAACGGATTTGTTGAACATTAATATCACCATTCTTCTGAAGATCATGGGTGAAAAAGAACTTTGGTGAAATATGTTTTGTTCTATCTCCTTTAATGTACCCTTCTTTCAATTGTGCGATACATGCGGAATTATCTTCATATAAGATCGTCGGGATCATTTTTCCAGAAGATAAACCATAAGTCCCTCGAATGTGTTGAATCATGGATCTTAACCAAACACATTCTCGACTTGCCTCGTGAATAGCCAAGATTTCTGCATGATTAGATGATGTGGCCAATAGAGTTTGTTTCATAGATCGCCATGAAATGGTTGTGCCACCACATGTAAATAAATAGCCCGTTTGTGAACGACCATTATGAGGATTAGACATATATCCAGCATCTGCATATCCAACCAATTCGGACTTGGGTACATTTGAATAAAATAAGCCCATATCGATTGTTCCTCTAAGGTAGCGGAGTACCTGTTTAACCCCATTCCAATGCCTTCGTGTAGGAGAAGAACTATATCTTGCTAATAGATTAACAGCGAATGCTATATCAGGTCGAGTGTGACAAGCAAGATACATTAGTGCACCGATTGCACTTAGATATGGTACTTCAGGACCAAGTAGTTCTTCATCACTTTCTCGAGGTCGAAAAGGATCTTTGTTCACATCTAGTGACCTTACGACCATCGGGGTGCTCAATGGATGTGATTTATCCATGTAGAAACGCTTTAGCACCTTTGATATATAAGCGTCTTGATACATAAAAATTCCATTATTTAAATATTCAATTTGCAACCCAAGGCAAAATATTGTTCTTCCAAGATCTTTCATCTCAAATTCTTTCTTCAAGCAATTAACAGTTTTTGAAATCTCTTCAGGAGTTCCAACAATATTTAAATCGTAAACATAAACTGTAATTATAACAAACTCATTTCCAGATCTTTTTATGAAAATACAAGGACAAATTTGATCATTCTTATATCCTTCCTTCAACAAATATTTACTGAGACGATTATACCACATTCGTCCAGATTGTTTCAGTCCATACAATGACTTACTTAATTTAATTGAATAATGTTCTCGAGAACTTGAATTATATGCTTCAGGCATATTAAATCCTTCAGGGATTTTCATATATATATATATATCATTATCAAGCGAGCCATACAAATAGGCTGTAACAACATCCATTAGACGCAAATCAAGTTTTTCATGCACTGCCAGACTTATTATATAACGAAAAGTAGTTGCATCCACCACAGGAGAATAAGTCTCCTCGTAATCTATGCCAGGTCGTTGCGAAAACCCTTGGGCAACAAGACGTGCCTTATATCTTACAATTTCACCTTTTTCATTTCGTTTTCGCATAAATACCCATTTGTATCCTACTGGCTTTACACCTTCAGGTGTATGGACTACAGGTCCAAAAACTTTTCGTTTTGTTAGCGAGTTTAACTCTGCCCCAATTGCGTCTTTCCATTTTGGCCAATCATTTCTTTGTCGACATTCATTAACAGACTTTGGTTCTTGATCCTCATTATCATTCATCATATTTAGCGCTACATTATATGCAAATTTATCATCAACGTTGACTTCATTTCGATTCCATCGTTTCCCGTTCATAACATAATCTATTGAGATCTCATTATTTTCACAATTCTCAGGTTTTTCAGGTACCTGAGGTTCTTCTGGAACCGAAATATTAGTTATGACTGGGGACTCTTCTGGAGTTATTTTATCCTCGATTAGACCATCTTGATTCTTAGCTCCTTTTCTTTTTCGAGGATGACTATCTTTGAAACCGATAGGTCTACCACGCTTCAGGCGTGCAGTAGACTCATTACTTTGCCCTTCAGGGACAACAATTCTTACTGGAGCATTAACAGCTGGTACATGTGACTTAGCCACTTTCTTTAGGTCAGTAAATGCGTCTGGCAGTTGCTTAGCTAATCCTTGCAAGTGAATTATCTTTTGAACTTCCAGTTCACTTTGTTTTGTTCGAGGATCAAGATGAGATAAAGATAATTCATTCCAACTAATTTTCTTTTCCAGCTGCTTATTTTCTCCCCCTCATGTTGGGAAATCTGATTCATCAAAATGACAATCAGCAAATCGAGCCGTAAATAAATCTCCAGTCAATGGCTTTAGATACTTTATTATCGATGGAGAATTGAATCCAACATATAATCCCAATTTCCTTTGAGGACCCATCTTAGTGCGTTGTGGTGGAGCAATTGGAACATATACCGCACATCCAAAAATTCTTAGATGGGAAATATTTGGTTCCTGACCATAAACCAAGTGTAATGGGGAGAACTTATGATAGCTTGTTGGCCTTATGCGAATAAGTGCTGCTGCATGCAAAATAGCATGTCCCCAACAAGAAATAGGAAGTTTTGATCTCATAAGTAAAGGTCTTGCAATTAATTGCAGACGCTTAATAAATGATTCTGCTAGACCGTTTTGTGTATGAACATGTGCTACAGGATGTTCAACATCAATTCCAATAGACATACAATAGTCATTGAACGTTTTGGAAGTAAATTCACCCACATTATCAAGGCGTATCTTCTTAATTGGATAATCAAGAAAATGTGCTCTTAGTCTTATCATTTGAGCAAGCAATCTCGCAAACGTCAGGTTGCGAGTTGATAACAAAGATACATGTGACCATCTTGTTGATACATCAATTAAAACCATAAAATATCTAAATGGTCCACACGACGGGTGTATTGGTCCACAAATATCGCCTTGAATACGTTCCAAAAACGTAAGAGATTCACTTCCTACTTTTGTTATTGATGGTCGAATAATCAACTTTCCTTGTGAACAAGCAGCACATGAAAAATCATTCGATTGAAGAATCTGCTGGCTCTTCAATGGATGACCACATGAATTCTCAATTATCCTTCGCATCATAATTGATCCGGGATGGCCCAACCGGTCATGCCAAATAACAAAATTATTTTGATTCGCAAACTTCTGGTTTACGATAACATGTGTTTCAATAGTAGATATATGCGTGTAGTACAAACCGGAGGAAAATGCAGGCAATTTTTCCAATATACATTTGTTACCATATATTGTATTAGTGATGTAAAGATACTCAATATTGTCATCACTTGTTGTCTCAATATGATATCCATTTCGGCGGATATCTTTGAAGCTTAGTAAATTTCTTTGAGATTTGGTAGAATATAATGCTTCATCAATATAAAATTGCGTTCCTCCGGGTAACAATATATTAGCTCTGCCGGAGCTTTCAATTAACTTTGTACTACCCGATATAGTACTAATATTGGCTTCTTGCATTACTAAATAAGAGAAGTATTTTTTATTCTTGAGAATGGTGTGAGTTGTGGCACTATCAGCGAGACACATATCTTCATTATTAATGTTGCTGTTGATCGAGTAAATACTCATTCTTTTCTTTACCTTTTCTTCTTGCTTTGTTTTAAAAATCTTGTCCATCAATTTTCTTTACAAACTCATAATAACTCATGAAAATCTCTCAATGGATTTTACATCATACGTTGAGTACCCCATGTATATCTTTAGCCAAATTTCAAAATGATTAACACCTTGAGACGGATTGTGCTGATAACGTGTTATGAAATAAACTCAAATATTATAAAGTTGAGAGAATAAAATGAGAGAATGAGAGAATTAAGTAGAAAACTCTTTTACTGATATTCTTGTCTGTATTTACAATACAATGTCATTGCCTATTTATAGGCACAAAACTAGAAGACCAAAGGTTTATTACCTAAAGAGTAAATTATATTTACTCATGATGGAAAATGAAAAGTCATGGAGATGAAGAGTTTTTGGGAGATGAGTAGACATAATGATTAAAGTTAAGTGGCCATAAAGAAATTGGGAGATGAATAGACATCCACAAATAATTATTCATAATAGAAATAAATTATTCTAAAGTTTCATTCGTTGTGGCCGACCCTTTCTCACTCTTGATAAGTGATTTCTATAATATGTGGAAAAGGATAAATCTAATTAAATCATTTATTAGGCTTGAAATTTTTATCTTTGCAGATTTCAGACTAAATATTAGATACCGAATCACTAATAGAATTCTAAGTGAGTCTATTAGAGATAAAGTTGAAGATCAGCGTCTGAAGTTAAATAAAGATAAAAATTTGTTCTTAGCGTCTGTCAAACGCTAAAGGACTGTTTTAAGATTTATGAATCAAGTGCTCAAAGCACTCCAACGATCAAGGATTAGATTTACCTAAACTAAATTCTCAAGTCATGAAGGACATAAATGCAATCATTCAACGGGCATTTATTTCCAACAGGAAATAAATTCAAATGCATTAAATGCCTGATAAAGAGCTTTAAATGTGATAAGCTATTATGACTTATGGACAAGCCACCTTTTGACTAGATTGTCAGATTATAGAGTTTGAAACCTGCTCCTGTCTAATCGGAACCAGTAGGATTTCAGGAATGTCAGAGAAAAGGTATGCCTCACTCGCGCGTGAGAGGCACACACCTACATGTGTCCAACGGACAAATCCTAAGAAATTGCCTAGAAATACCTCATCCCAGCAAACCCTAAATATACATATATACGTGTACATACACTAGAAAATAAAACTTTGCTGAAATACTCTCTCAAGAAAAAGCTTAGAAACTCCATAGCCAAAATTCTTCCAAGCTTTTTACATACATTCCAGACAGTCACAGATATCTCAAACATCTTCAAAGAAGAACCATACACTATTATTGAGATATCCTAAGTTGTATGAACTTTATAAAATCAAACAAACCCGTGATCAAAACCCTCAACATCCTCTGTCTGTGTGAAGAAGTTGTTGACTCTACAAGCAGTATTTCTGAGTGAGAGAAGCTTGTTGGTGAAAATCTTAATTGGTGCTGAAGTCTGTGTGATCAAGGAGCCAAAGATCATCATCTCCACCTCTATTTTGTAGAAGCCTCTATGTGATCCTTCGATAATCAATTTAGTGGAATTCCTCCAAGTGAACAAGGAGAAGAAGGACGTAGATGAGATTGCACCACCCAGTGAACCTTACAAATTCTTGTGTCATTTACTGTCATTTATTGTTTTATTATCTTACTTTATATTCTATTATTTTATCTTGAAAATGACAAGTAAAACGGTTAAGCGACTATTTGACCAAAACTAACGCTAGAGCTTTAAAATCATTTCCGTTGTGCTAACCTTGATTAAGTGATCAAAGCTTTACCCTACTTTGGTAAATTGGTAAAATCATTAAGTCTAAGTTATCTTTATTGTAGCGCCTGACCTAGCGCTCAGCTCTCTAAGTGTTCAAATCTTTAAAAGTGATACAAATTTTTGAAGTCGAAAAAGACTTCAGGGTCTATTCACCCCCCCCCCCTCCCCTTCTAAACCCTTTCATATGCCACTTGGGACCACCAAGCGGTATCAGAGCGGTTGAAGTAGAAAACTAAGCGTTTCTGAGCATAACTGCTTGTTTTAATCCATTGTTCTAAATTTAGTCGTTTTAATTTTCTTTTAAACATCTCTTTATGGATTTTAACAAAATGTCTAAGTTGGTTGAATCAAACTATGATTCTTGGAAACATAGAGCATTCACTTATTTATGCTCTTGCGATAATGAAATGTGTGATGTAATTACAGAAGGCCCCATTCAGATTATGAAAGTCATCACCAGAGCCCTGGAGCGACTGAAGCAACTCCAGACAGCTATGTTGAAAAACCCAAGTTAGAATGGACGCCAGATCATAGAAAAAGAGCGAATCTGGGTAATGTTGGACGAAGTGCACTCTACTCAGCGTTAGGAGATAATGATGCATTGTTCAACAAGATCAAACTATGTAAGACTTCAAAGAGATATGGGATAAGTTGGCTATCATGTGTGAAGGTTCAGCACAAATGAAAGAGAACAAGCTCTCCATAGCCATGCAAAGATTTGAGCATTTTAAGATGCAGAACAACGAGACGCTACAACAATTGGACACAAGATTCACTTTGCTCATTACAGAGTTAGCGTCACTAGAAATGGAGTTGACTAACAAAGAAATGGTCAACAAAATATTTAGAAGTCTTCCAAGCGAATATTTTATTAGGACAGTTGCAATGAGAGAATCACAAACATTGGAAACTCTAACTCCGAACATGTGTTTTCAGAGTTAAAGGCATTTGAATTTGAACTAGGAGAAGTCAGCGACACAATGATTTCTACATCAGCGACTGAATCAGGAGCCCTAATAGCTACTACTAAGAACAAGGGAAAGTCAGTCAGTGAGGTGAAAGCGATAGAATCGAATGAGGAAAAGGAAATGACATTATTGGTTAAGAAATTTAAGAAATTTTTAAGATACGAAAAGAGAAACCCTAGTGGACAGACCTCATTTCAAACCCCTCATCCTCCACCAGCGCCAGAGTATTCTGCTCCTCAACCTCCAGCACCAGTTCAATACCAAGCACCTCCATCTCCAGTACAAAATGCTTCAGTGCTAGTAGTTTCCAAGCGATTAACCAATAAACAGAAAATAAAAACTAATTTGTGTTACAATTGTAGAAAACCAAGGCATTACCAGGTTAATTGCTCTTGTCCGAATGTATCTAAGCCCACAAGGCAAGATTATGTGAATAGAAACCAATTCAGGAGCAACCTTCGCCAACAAGGTTTGCTAGCGGAATCTGAACCATTCATCGCACCTGAAGACGATTTGGAATCATCAAATGAAAGCAGTGATGATGAGCCAACAAATGACTCAACGTTAATTTATCTTATGGAAAGAGATGAAGAAGCGTCTGATGACTCGCTATCTAAGGTAAACAATGAATTATCTCATCCTCTTTCTTATGATGAATTACTTGACAAAGTAAATGAATACTATAAAGATTGTCAAGATGCCGCTAAGATATATCAAAATCACTTCGATATTATTTCATCGCTTATAAGTGATAAAATTACGCTCAAAGCAGAGTTGCAAGTTCAGCAACAATGCATTGAGAAGAATCAATCGCTTGAGAGTGAAATTACCCATTTAAAATGTGATATTGATATAATAGTCAAGAGAGAAGCTGAATTGATCACTAGACTTGCTAAATCAGAACAGCTTGTTTCATCATTATCAAAAGCATCAAGAAAGCTAGATAATGTGACTGAGGTAACTAGATTCTTTGGTGAAAGGACCGGTTTAGGTTGTCATAAACTTGGTCAGAAATCAAAAGTGTCTAAGGTTATGGCAGCCAACAAAGGAAAAGGTGTATCCTTTGTTGAGAAAAGTTCAAATAGTCAAACACTGAATGAACATAAGGACAATGGTAAGAAAGTGGATGAAGCGCTCAGTGATTCAAGTTGGGTAGAAGCGATGCAAGAAGAGCTTAACCAATTTGAGCGAAGCAAGGTTTGGACACTAGTGCCAAAACCAACTCACCAAGGAGTTATTGGGACTAGATGGGTTTTGAGGAACAAGATGGATGAAGATGGCACTGTTATAAGAAACAAAGCCAGACTAGTCGCTCAGGGTTATTGTCAAGAAGAAGGTATTGATTTGAAGAGACGTATGCACCAGTAGCCCATCTTGAAGCGATTCGGATGTTCCTATCATTTGTTGCATTCAACAAGTTCACGGTATACCAAATGGACGTGAAGTGTGCATTCCTGAATGGTAAACTCCAAGAAGAAGTTTATGTGGAGCAACCACTAGGTTTCATCAACAACCATGGGAAAGTATGGTCTACAAATTGGATAAGGCACTTTATTGCCTTAAACAAGCACCAAGAGCATGGTATGACACTCTCTATATCTTCCTTATAGGTAAAGGCTTTTCAAAAGGCAGCGATGATACAACGTTAGTTAAAATTACCCATAATGAAGATATTCTCTTAATCCAAATTTATGTTGATGATAATATTCGGATCAACTAATAAGCGACTGCGTGAGAAATTTTCGAAAATGATGCAAGATAAATTTGAAATGAGCATGATGGGTGAATTAACTTTCTTCTTAGGATTACAAGTTAAACAAATCCCTAATGGCATATTTATAAACCAAGCTAAATATACAAGAGAGATGATTAAGAAATTTGGTATGAAAAATGCATCATCTTCAAAAATTCCAATGAGCCAAACGCTTAAGTTAGATAGAGATGAAAGTGGGAAGAAAATTGATATAACTAATTATAGAGGTATCATTGGATCATTTCTTTATGTTACCGCTAGTAGACCTGATATTATGTTTTTGGTATGCATGTGTGCACGTTTCAAGCTGATCCTAAAGAATCACACTTAATTGCTACCAAGAAGATCCTTAAATACCTAAAAGGCACACAAAATGTGGGCTTGTGGTATCTAAGGGACTCTCTTTTTAAACTAATTGGTTATTCAGACGCAGATTTTGCAGGATGCAAAATAGATAGAAAGAGTACTAGTGGTACATGTCAATTTCTAGGTGATAGATTAGTTTTGTGGCATAGTAAGAAACAACAATCCATAGAGACCTCTACCGCTGAGGCAGAATATGTAGCCGCTGTAAGCTGTTGTGCACAAATCCTTTAGATGAGGCAACAACTTAGAGATTATGGAACAATCCTAGGTCCTACCTCAATCCATTGTAATAACCAAAGCGCTTTAGTTATGACCTAAAACCTAGTCCTTCATTCTAGAACTAAACACATTGACATTCACAACCATTTCTTGCGTGACCATGTTTAAAAGAAAGATATCTCCATGCATTTCATTGGTACTGACAAACAATTGACAGATACCTTCACCAAAGCGCTCAACGAACAACGTTTTCTCACTTTGAGAAGTGAATTAGGTATGATTGATTTAAAAGCTTAAATCATAAAGCATCATATTTTATAGGCATATAATTTAGGGGGAATCCACTTTATTTTTATGTCTAAAGCGTTTTTCAAAATTGAAATGAGTTATTAATTTTAGTGGGAACCTTAAAATTGTACTTATTCCAATCTATGAGCGACTGTGATAAAAAATTGACTTTGAAAATTTTATGCATTGATCACTAGCGTTTATCTTTCATGCATGACAAAATCAATCTCTAACAAAATTAAATGAAAATGTCTTTTAAAGATCGAACGCGATTGATTTTTATCAAAATGGATTTCAGCGTTAAAAGATTCCCACTTTAACGCTAAGTAACTTTCTCTGAAAATCATACATAGTTTTCATCGCATAAAGGTAGCGTGTGGATAAGTCCAAAAGATGAGATTTGACAACTGCCCACACGTGCCTATCAAATCAAACTGACGGTTAATGATTCCTATCTAAAAACTAGGTGGTTCAGTAACTACACCTGTCTGAGTACGTGTCAGTGTACTATCATGCGCGCGTGTAATTCACACTGAAAATTTCAAAATTATTCAAACGTTTTGAAAAAGTAACTGCGGATTTCAAACTTTTATAATTCACAGCTGTTATCCTATTTTACCGCACTTTTTGACATCCGTCTTTATGAGTAAATGACTTAGATTAAATGCTTCAATTTTTAAAATTAATGATTTAACACGTGGCATTAATCCAAGCAACTGAGGAGTCATTTTTTACCTCTATTTAAACCCTCCATGATTTTACAGAAAAACTTTATCACTTTCAAACTTTCCTTGCTGTAAAATCTCTCTCTTTCTCAAGGCAAAAGAATTTTTCTTAACTCTCAGAAAGCTTTAACCTATCATCAATGGCTCCACCAAAATCATCCAAATCTACCACCGGAAAATCTTCCAAATCTCAGAAATCAGTCACTGTTAATGCTGGATTTCTTGTGAACTGGGACTACCTTTATGATAACCAGAACTTTCCTCTGAGGACTGTTCTTCCTCTTGTCCAAGAATCCGGTTTACGTGAAATGATAACCTCTCATTCAAACATTCATGAGGAAGAAACCCTTTTCTTCTTCCAGAACACCAAGATTTCTGATGATGGAGACTCCATTTCCTGCGTCTTTCCATTTGTTCGTGAGACCTTTGTTCTCACTCCTCAACTTTTATCTTCTTTACTACACCTACCCAATGATGGTGGAGAATTTGAAAACGTCACTCTTGGCGACGCCACCAAGGTCTGGGCACTGATCAAGAAAGATGAAATTGAAGTTGCCTATGAACCTAACTTCAAGAAGAATGACATAAAGGGCGAATATGTCATTCTAACTGACATATGCTCAAAGATGATTGAATGCAGGAAAGAAAGCTTCGACAAGATCTCCAACGTTCAGTACAAGATGATGGTAGCCATTCTGACCAAGTTGAAGATCAATTGATCACTTTACGTTTTTAATCGCTTTAAGGCAGCGATGACTGAGTCGGTGAACCCCAAGCCTTATGGGATTGTGTCAAGTTTAATTTTAAGCTTATGATTTCATCAACACCGCTGGAAAGAAAGTCCCAGGGCTTAAGTTCTACGGGAAAAAGATGATCGTTGAGTTGCTGAAACCCAAGCGATGGGGTGGAGCATCGGTTCCCAAGGAAGAGCGTGAGCGACTCCTTACGGAAAGTATTGTTCGCAGCGTTGATAAAGAGCAAGCGACTTCGTCTTCATCATCATCAGAAGAAGAGGAAGTGGTGGTTAAGCGACCAAAACGTAAGATCGTTGTTAAATTCGCTGAGCCAGCCAACCCTGCCAAGAAGCAGAAGAAGAAGGAGACGCGGAAGAAGAAATCTCCATTTCCTCCTCCTAAATCGCCCTCTCCCCCTTCTGCCTTTGTTATTTCTCCAGGAGAAGAAGAGGCTGAAGAAGAAAAAGCGTCTTTAGCACGCAAGCGTTCCACGCCAGGATGATCCACTAGCGTTCCCTCCGAGCCAGCGCTTGAAGCACAAACAAGTGTCCCTTCTCTTCCTCCTTCAGTTTCTGAATCTGCTCTTGTTCCCGAGCCAGAGCCTGCTACACTGTTTGAAAAGGCAAAACTCTTTCAGGGTAAGTACTTGTAAAGAACAACGTATTTTTATCCTTTCCTCGTTATCTTTCTTTAACGCTAGGATAAAATTCTTACAGCTCGAATAGATCATGATATTCAGTATGTACTAAATACTTTGGATGCTTTCAAAATCCTTATTAAAGTTGTTCCCCTCACTTCTATCCTCGATTTAGATCTTGAAGAAGTTGTCCCGGAGCCTGAGGAAACTATACCAATTGTTGAAACAAAACAAGTGACTGAGTCAGTCGATGATAGTCCTCAGGGTAAGCGTTGTAGTTTTTTATTTGTGATTTCTACTTAGTAGAAATTTTGCTTGCTTTTCTCAAACGCTTGCTTGTACCAGCTTAAAATGCTCCAGACGCTGATACATCTTCACCTTCAGAGGTTCCTGTTGAAGTAGATGTCGATATGGCAAAGGTTGTGGATATCACTAAGGACGTAGCTCAAGTCCTTCTTGACGCTGAAACATCTCCAGTCAGTGAAGCGACTGTGCACGCTGAGCAGTCAATAGAAGTGGCCCCTATTCCAACCAAATCAATTGCTTTTGTCCCTACTCCAACCGGATCTCCTCCTCGTATCATTATTTTCTTTCCTCGTGGCTATGATGCAAATGAAGAGTTTTACTTTGCCACCAGGGAGCTTGACACCAGGCAATTGGTCGATATGGAGATAAACTTTCAAAATACTCTCCACAGGACTGATGTCTCTAATTCTGATAAGTTCGGTTTCTTTGAGCGTTTTGCTGATCTGGGTCTCTACTCTCTTGAGCGTCTTCAATGCCATCTTAAGTATATTAATCGACCAGCGTTCAATATGACAGAATTTGATAAGAAGCGTTTCAATTTTACTGGTTATTCTAAAGAATCCTTTTATCCTTTGCGCTAGAACATGATTGTCATCAAGAATCCCCATAGGAGTGATTGGTTGAAGAACCCTGATGAATAAATTCTTAACAGAATTGGATACTCTGCCTATCCCAAAGTCGTTAATTCTCCTCAGAACGCTCTATCCCCAAAGCCTCTCAGATTGTGGAAAGGAAAAGGACTAGTTGTCGCTAAGCGTCCCAATCCTATTAACCCTTGGATAAAAGCTGAAGCCCGCGAGTATCTTGCAAGATTATGGGCTGAGGACTATGATGAAGAAATAGAATGCTTTGAGAAATTTCTAGCCGCTAGAAAAGAACAGAAGAAAGCTGACAAGCTTGGTAAGCGATGGATAATGGATACTACAAGATGGGCTGAAGAATTTGTGTTGCATTTCTACACAATAGACAAACTTGTGAGGTATTCATTCTTGTTTCAATTTGGAGTAGATTACAGATATAGAGGTTTTGGTGTGTTTCTACTAGAGCAGCGCAAGAATCTGGTGGGCAATATTAGCGACTTGCCATAGTATACACAGTCAATAGAACGCTATATTAGCCAGCATCTAGCTTTAGTTGCTCAGGGAGGACGCTATGTTTATCATCCATCTCAAGATTTTGTATAATGTATTCTTCCTGATCTGAATGAAGATGCCTCCACCAGTAAGCGACCTCTTTTGCCAGGGCAAAGTGAAGTTCAAATGAACCTTGACAATGATCATGCTAAGTTTGCAAAACTCTACAGAGATAGGAGAGGGATTCTTGAGAATGCACAATCGCTGGATATCTCCTTCGTTAAATATTTTGGCCTGAACAACTTCAGAGGCTATAATCTTCACCCTGTTTTTGTATGTGAGCAGAACGTTCAAGTGGCCAAGATGATCTCGCTAATCAAGCCAGTGGACCGAGAGGCTGCTCAAGCACTGATGCCTGTTATTTTCGACTTCTACAATTCCTATATTTCATGAGTTGAGTTGCCGTAGGATGTGCAATTTGCACTCAGCAATGAAGAGTGCGAAGACGCTATATTTTATATTCCGCAGACCAACATCCTAAGTTCGAGGCACAGAAAGCGATTGGCCCACTCTGGGTCATTGCCATTGAAAGCCCTTCTCCCCAAATCCAAATCGTTGAAATTGAAGAGGAACAAACTCCTTCTATGGAAGTCGTTCATACTAATAGCATTTCAGCAGTGGTGGTTCCAGTTGTTGCTCAAGTTTAGAAATTGATGCTACGACTCAATCTTTTGAGCAAGTGATTGAAGAGGTGCAAGCTGAGCTGAATGAAGTGGCTGAGGAAGAACCTATTCTTCGTGATCCGGCTAAAGGCAAAGCTCCTGCAGCGATGCCCTCTCAAGCACAATCTCCTTCTAGCGATTCATCAGACTCGGACTCCGAAAGTGATCCAGAGGCTAGAGATTTCAGAAAAGCGGTTTGAAATTCTCTTGGTAATATCACAGGCTCGTGTTCTCGTTTGGAAAAGCGAAGCAATTCAATGCTTAACCAAGTAGAGAGACTTATTCAAACTGACATGAGAAACGTCAACAAGCTTATGATCTCTATGATGAATAGTATCGCTCCTCTTGTCAAAGAAATGTCTGATGACTTTAATCGGACGCTAGTCCAAAATGCATCCGCTGATACTGAGCGACATACTTCTTCCAATTTGATCTCTCAAAGTATCGCTGAGCAAGTTGCTCTTCTAGTGGATGAAGTCAAACTTCTTCGTCGGGACATTGCTGAATTAAAGACCTCCCTTGATGATGTCAAGAAGTGAGAAGATCTGAAAGAAAAGTCCCAGTCCAAAGCCTTGAAGGAGCCCATCTCTAAAACAGATAACAAGCATTGGCGCTCCATGTTTGAAAAAAATAGTGAGCATAAAGAAAATACATACTAAGAAGCGAAAGCCAAGAGACTATCAAGGCAGACACTTGCTTCCGGACTTAGACGTTGAATTCTTAGAGAGTATGGGTTTTCATCCATACGCCAGACCTCATAGAAGACCTATCAACTGGAAATCCACCAATAATCAAAGACAAGACATTTATCATGACTTGATTCGTGAACTTGGAATCCCTCCGAGGGATTGGGTGGAAAGAGTGATGGAGCTGAATGAAAGCGCTAGACAAGGAAGACATGATTATAATGAAATTCAGCATACAACTATGATAGACGTTGATAGACTTCTACTGGACTTAGCGACTGAAATCTACCAAGAAGAAGAGGCAAATAGGAAGTGATAGAAAAGATGATTGCTTATATTGTTTTATATATTTCTGTTGTCGCTTTAAATTATCTATCTTCAGTGTAAATCATGTACACTTACTTTCCATACAAATGAATGAATGATGTATCGTTGAAACAACTTGTTGAGGCTAATCTAACTTTGGCTAACTTAACTAACTTTCTAAACGCGGACTTGATTATTTTTGGGCTTTTCTTTGAACTCTTAATCTATAAAAGAGTTATAAGAGTTAAAGTATTGACATCATCAAAAAGGGGGAAATTGTTAGGAAATTTCATGTTAGATGTTTTGATGATGACAAGATATGATTTTATGTTAGACCCCAAAATATAATGTAAGTTTATGTTTTCATAAATCAATTGTATAAGCGTTTGAAAGTTTGTAATTTTGTAATTAGGCTTGAAATTTTTTTCTTTGTAGATTTTAGACTAAGTATTAGATACTGAATCACTAATAGAATTCTAGGTGAGTCTATTAGAGATAAAGTTGAAGATCAGCATCTGAAGTCAAATAAAGATAAAGATTTGTTCTTGGCGTTTGTCAAATGTTAAAGGACTGTTTCAGGATTTATGAATCAAGCGCTCAAAGCACTCCAGCGATCAAGGATCAAATTCACCTGAAATAAATTCTCAAGTCATGAAGGACTTAAATGCAATCATTCAACGGACATTTATTTTCAACGGGAAATAAATTCAAATACATTAAATGCCTGATAAGAGCATTAAATGTGATAAGCTATTATGACTTATGGACAAGCCACCTTTTGACTAGACTGTCAGATTTCAGAGTTTGAAACCTGCTCCTGTCCAAACGGAACCAGCAGAATTTCAGGAATGTCAGAGAAAAGGTATGCCTCACTCGCGCGTGAGAGGCACACACCTACATGTGTCCAACGGACAAATCCCAAGAAATTGCCTATAAATACCTCATTCCAGCAAAACATAAATATACTTATATACGCGTACATACACTAGAAAATAAAAACTTTGCTAAAATTCTCTCTCAAGAAAAAGCTTAGGCCTTGTTTGTTTATGTTTTCAAATCTCATTTTTAGTTTTCTGGATCACAAAATCTTAAAAATCCACATTTCAAACTATTCTCAACTAAATTCATCATCTTTCAAATTCACTTTCTCATTCTCCAATATAACCACCTATCAATCACCACATCCATCATTTCACATAATCATCAATCAATATTCATTTATTTTGCACTATTTTTCTATTTCTCTTTCATACTTTTTAATCAATCAACCCATCACACATCAACTAATCATTAGTGATTAAACACATGTTATAAATTCTGACCATATTCTAAAAACATAAACAAACGCACCAACATATCACATCAAATTCACACTAATATCCATAGTACGCGTTTCCCAAAAAAATTTCAAGATGTGAACTTAAAAACATAAACAAACAAAGCCTTAGAAACTCCATAGCCAAAATTATTCCAAGCTTTTACATACATTCCAGACATTCACAGATATCTCAAACATCTTCCAAGAAGAACCATACACTATTATTGAGATATCCTAGGTTGTTTGAACTTTATAAAATCAAACAAACCCATGATCAAAACCCTCAACATGCTCTCTCTGTGTGAAGAAGTTGTTGACTCTACAAGCAGTATTTCTGAGTGAGAGAAGCTTGTTGGTGAAGATCTTCATTGGTGCTGAAGTCTGTGTGATCAAGGAGTCCAAGATCATCATCTCCACTTTTATTTTGTAGAAGCCTCTATGTGATCTTTCGATAATCAATTTAGTGGAATTCCTCCAAGTGAACAAAGAGAAGAAGGACGTAGCTGGGATTACACCACCCAGTGAACCTTACAAATTCTTGTGTTATTTACTGTCATTTACTGTTTTATCATCTTACTTTATATTCTATTATTTTATCTTGAAAAGGACAAGTAAGACGGTTAAGCGACTATTTGACCAAAACTAACGCTAGAGCTTTAAAATCATTTCCGCTGTGCTAACCCTCATTAAGCGATCGAAGCTTTACCCTACTTTGGTAAATTACTAAAATCATTAAGTATAAGTTATCTTTATTGTAGCGTCTGACCTAGCGCTCAACTCTCAAAGTGTTCAAATCTTTAAAGTGATACGAATTTTTGAAGTCGAAAAAGACTTCAGGGTCTTTTCACCCCCCCCTTTTTTACACCCTTCCGTATGCCACTTGGGACCAACAAAAACCTCTTAAAATAATTTTTTATATTTAAAAAACTCAGGATAATATTTTTTTAATGTAGAAAACCCATTCCACCACTTTTTCATTCCAAAAATCTCAATATTTAGGTTTAATAAATTTAAGAACTTAATTGCTCTTAACCTTTAAATTAAAAATTTAATCAATTATAGTTGTATATAATAAAACTTTTATATTGATAATGATAATAATTATGATTTAATTTTAAATTTTCAGACTTTTTTAGAATTTTTAAAAAAATTACTTTTAGATAACTGCCATAATAAAATAAAAAATAAATTATATAAAATATTTAAATATTTAATATTCAAAATTAAAATTAAAATTCTTATTCAAACGATAAATTGATTTGAAAATAAAAAATAAAAAAAACTCAATAAAAAAAATCAATGGATCAATTCTTAACTTAATAAATGAAAGGTAATTAATCTAGTCCAAAAAGTTGTTAATCCTATCCTTTGAGTTTTTGGGAATGAAAAGTTTGAGTTTTTGAGATTAAAAAATATTTTCATGAGTTTTTTGGATACGAGTAGAGTTTTTGGGAATGAAAAGTTTGAGTTCTTGAGATTAAGAAATATTTTCATGAGTTTTTTTGGATATAAAAAATTATTTTAGGGGGGATTTTAGTAATTTTTCCTATGAAAAATGATATTTAATAGATATACCAATTATTCCAAGCAAGGAAAAATAATAACTTCTGTAGTGGAGACAAAATCATAAATTGACAATAATAATCTTTCCATCTAATAAAAATATATGATATGTTAACCACATTTCAATAATATTACGTATATCTTATTATCTATAACTAACAATGTTATTATTTTGTTGCACGCAAATTACAAAATAAGCGATAACAACTATATCATTGTACAGTACTCTTAAGTTTCTTTGAACGCTCGTTATTGATGAGGAAAATACTTAGGTTATGTTTGGTTATATTTTGGGATGATATTTTGGTGAGAATTATTGAAGAAATTTATGGGGACACGTGCGTGTTTGATGAGATTGTGTTTGGTTTTATTTTGGGAGTTGATTTTTGGGTGTGTTTTTTTTATGAGATAATATTTGATTTGTTTCCAGCAGAAACAAAAGTTACTGTAGCAGTCAAATCATGAAACTTTTGTTTGTTAGAGAGCAGAGAGAAGAGAGAGAGCACATAGAGAGGAGTGTAGGGACAAAGTAGGTGTAAAAAGATGGAAAATAATTATTATGTTTTTTTTCGATTAAAAAAGTAGTGTATTTTTGACCAAATATTTTGTGAACCAAACACGATTTGCTGAGAAATTTAGACCAAACATAATATGAAAACGTAACCAAACATTGTCATACAGTTTTGGAACCAGTGGGCTAATGTGATTGTTTATCAAATTAGACCTAACTTTGAGACATGCAGATATGAGACATAATCTTTCCAAAAATAACATATTCTTTTCTCTACATGTTCTTTAACCATAAACTTTGGCTTATAAATTAAAAAAAAAATTAAACATGGAATGAGGAAGTATTTGGTCCAATATGGGGCATAATGAGAATTAATTGGAATTGGTGTTTCTTGAGAATTGATCCTATTATGCACAATGTTCAAGAATGGAGCATTTCTAGGTAGTAGAAATTCAAACTCAGAGAAAATTGGAATTAGAGAGGGGGTATTTTGGGCGGCAGTGGCAGAAGGGTTCACCAGAAAATGATCCCTTTAAACCCCACAGGACTCTAAAGTGGGGGTACCCCGCCCCCCCCCCCCCCCCATCCCCCGCCCCCCCAGCATTGCTGTAAAAATAAACAACCTCAGTACCGAGGTGGGGACTACTCAAATATACTGTAACATAGGCGCCTCGTGCTTCGAGTCCCCGCCGGTGTTCCACTGTCCGGCCAATTATTGTCTAAAATAACTCCATTGGTGCTAAAATCAAAGCTCCCATTTGATCTTATATGATGTTTCGGAATGAAGATTGAAAAGTAAAAAAATCAAGTATGCTTGTAATAATATTTATCTTGAAGTAATGATGATATCAGTGGATGTTAGGGATGATAGCGTCAGAGCACGAAAAATAATCTAAAAATAATAAAAATCTAAACCTAAATATGAAGATGAAAACACGAGGATTTTAACGTGGTTCGGCATAACTTGTCTACATCCACGAGCCAATCTAGATTACATCTTTATTTCTCAACGAGTGAATTAATCAATTATAAGGAGAGTTATACTATTTATAATGGTGGAGAAACCTAAACCCTAACAAATAAGGAAAATAATCCTTACAACTTAGGGAACAATTCCTATCACAATAGGAAACAAACCCAATCAAAATAGGACTTAAATTTGCCAAAATCTAGCCAACTTGTGCCCAAAGTCTCGGATCCACATACACTAGCCATGGCTAAAAACCCCGTAGTCATGGCTAAACTCGCTGCTTGACATTCTGGATTGGTAACCGTGGCTAAGCTCGCAGTAGCCGCGGCTACCACCCTGTTCCAAGTCCATCTTCACTTGTTTTCACACTTTAGCGACCCTGGATCTTCCCTACTCATCTTGTCTTCATCTTGGCTCTATTTTTTGGCTTTCAATCTTATTTTTGATCCGACTCCACAACATCCCAACAGTGAAATGACAATCTCAACATTCGCTTTGATATATTTTGACCATTATATTATGTAAGATTGTAAAGGAAAAAATATCGAATATGCTTGTAATATTTTTGTTATAGTAGTGATGCTACCAGTGGAGAAACAGTCTCAACGTTCGAACTTTGATATACTTTTGACTATTTTATGTGTATAAGATTATTGATAGCGAGAGTGACAGTCTCAACGTTCGAGTTTTTGATATATTTTAACCATTCATATGTAAGATTGATAGTCGGACAACACATGATAAGACATGAGAGTTTGTGATGTCCGCAAATTCCTTAAGTGTGCGTCTTAATTGATGATGTCACGTCACATGATTATTCTGTGAGAGGGTAACAAAAAAGTTTTCATTTTACAAAATACATTCTTATTTTGGAATATAAGCGAGAAAAAAAGTTAAATTCGTAAGTTTGTAAGGAAAATTTATATTTAATGTTTTGTGATGAATTATTTAGTATGCAGGGTATATATGAAGCTCTAAAAAGAAATTACTGAAAGTAAAGCAAAATATACGGTCCATATTGTAACACCATGTACAAATTTTACTAGTTTTCATATTTGCATTTTTTTTCCTATTCGATGCATGGAAAATTCACCGAAATGTCATTGTTAACAAACAACAAAAAATCATCCAAGGTATTTCATGTTTAGTGACGTCATAATTTGTTATTATTGTTAAAAGTTATTAAAATAGTGTTGACGACATATAAATTATTGTAAAACTTCTTGGAGCTACGTACGAAAATGATGGTAAAGAAATACTAAGATTTGATATGCATAGTTGCCTGAATAATTAATACCAGGGATCATCTTTAATAATAATGAATATTCATCATTAAATTCCTGAAGAAAGAAAATATATTTCATAAATGCAATTATCTAAAGGATAAATTTTAATAATTCCAAGAATTATAATCCAATGTTAATGGCCAATTAAAATTTATTAAATAGAGTATAATTTTGATAACCAATCAATCCCCAATCCATCGTGTTCAATAGTACCCTAGTGATAGTCAAACATTGAAAAATGACCGTCCTACGTAATAATCTAATCTACTTGCTTAGCTTTGTAGTGATGTTTTGAATCATATTTGACCGATATTGAGACTATCGATTTTGAGGGCATAGCTACTCAATAGTAGTGTTTATAAACAATTTTGCTTACGAAGAAGTGGTTAAAAGTATGAAGGGAAACAAAATGATAAAGAATATGAAATTGTAATATTTTCAAATATAGGTGGAGAGTGGAACAAAATAATTGAGGAAGAATATTTGCAAAAGAAAAAAAGAAAAATGTGAAGAGAAAATCAGCTTATTTTTGGAAAATACAAGATTACCTTTGAAATGAAAAAAAAAAAAAGTTTCGTTTAGTCAAACATGCTTTTTGTGTTCAAATTCTGATAAGGATATATAGATTGAGATTACCGAGACGTAATTAAGGATAAATTGTCAAAATAATTTAATTACAAAATACCAAAATCAGTTTGAAGCACCTCTTATCAACTTAGAAAATATAAAGTTTTATCAATTAAATTTAGAGAATTAAAAACATATATATAACTGAGTTTGCCAACACTCCCAAAAAACTTATTTTTAGATAAAGGTTGATACACTTAAATCTATTTACCCAAAAAAAAAGATAACACTTAAAAAAATAGACCGCAAATACTTAGATCCAACTATGGGTCCCAAAAGTAGGTGATTGAAATTAAATCTCCCGGAGCTGATCAACAACAATCAAGATGTTCCTTCTTCGTATTATTATCAATATACATTTTCTCTTTATCTGGAGATCACGCAAGATATGTTAGATTGATATATATTTAGGAGTCTCGAGACTTTAATTTAATTTTTTGATATAATTACAACTATTTATATGCAATACACTTTATAATGAATTTCGTATAAATCCTATCACTTAAATAGTTGTGATTATTCTCCTGGAACTTTGTATCACAAAAATTACTAAAAAAATGACCGGGAGGTGGGTTAAGCTTAGTATTGGATTTAGTTTTTGAAATTTGAGTGCAGTTAAAACTTAAAAGGGTAATTGGGCCCATAGGTTCTTGGGTGTTTTTGATTTGTTTGTTTATTTTCTTCTTGTAATAATTATTGAAATGGACATTGGCTATAATTTGTTTGGCCACTAATAAAATTGCAGGTTTCTTGTTCATAACTTTTGGGAGGGACATTATGGTATTGGTGCTTATATGTTGGGTAGTTTTTCAACATAGCCATAAGTTATGGTAGTATTATTTAAAATCTTGGAATTAATATTACAAAAACGATAAATAGAAAAGAAACAAAATATTCTAGCTAATACAAAGTTATATATTTAATATTTTGTCCAAATATATACCTAAAACTTTAATTTCATCATCTAATTTCTTCATCGGTATGTCCCAAAATCATAAGTATTATTACGATATTACATAAATACAAGGCATTACCCTTGTTCCAATATAATATTACGACTATTTTAACTTGAGATTTAAAGATATGATATAATCACAAGAAGTGGTAAAATGTTGGATTTGCTAAAACCAGAATCTCCTAAAAATGATTTAAGATATAACTCCAATTTAATGATGTTTCAAATCATAATTCTCATTAATATAAATAAATTATTTATTTCCCCATGTGGTCCCTATAAAAGTCATTTTATTCATCCTTGGTATATTTATTCTTTTTTCTTATTACTTTTCAGGAGCTAACCGTCTACAAATTTTAACAGATTAACCTTCTATAACTTGAACTATTAATTAGTCAAGCAAGAAAAACTAGTAACTCTAGTTAATTAAATTTTGGACCTTTTCCCCTTTTTTTTCCCTTTCCTCACTGAAAACAACTTAAGAAATATTTTGCGCACTTCAAATTATGTAACTTGCTACTGTATATTTCGAATTTTTTCTTCTAAAACCTTTTTTTTTTTTCTTTCTTCTTAACTAAAGTACTCCATCCAAATGTGACCCTACGTGCATTTTGGATTTTCTATTACAATTCTCAATTCATCTTGTACGCTTTTATACAGATATCAAACGTCGAACATCCCCAACCAGATATATAATTGTATATTCTAGAAAATATTTTACATTTTGCATACATGTATAAATATGAATTTTCATATATAAAAAAATATCAAATTAATTAGAATAGAAGATCCTAACCAGAATTCAACTGAAAATCTTCCACAAATATATTCTATGCAATAAAGACAGGTAAAGAATCCATAAATGCATGAAAAATTGAGGAATATCTTTGTTACATTTAATATTAAACTTTTATCTGATTTTGGTCTTTTCTTGCATAGACAAAAAACAAACCCCTCTTGCCTCCCTACCCCCTCCCCACCCCCACCCTACCAACCACAACCCCATCATATATATATACATGTATCAATATGTATCTATATATTAAATTCACTTTTAACTCTCTATGAGTACTCTTTATCTTTCCTTTCTTCTGCTTCTCTCATCTGACCACTTTATAATTTTTAATTAAATTTTTTTTTCCCATTTCTAATTTTTCTTTTTTATATATGATAAGTTCTTTTTAAGCTTTTAGCCATTTGAGTTTCACAAACAAACATCCAACACTCATCTCTTTAGTCGCTACTACTGCTGTTTGTGTTTCTTTGTTTTGCTTTGCTTTTGCTGAGGCACCTTAATTTGAACCCTGCCAAAAACACTTTATTTTTCCACCAAAAATTGTTTCTTTTTTCTTGATTATTACTTGTGAGGGAAAGATTGCAATTGTTTTTGGGGTTTCTTGAGGGAGATCTCAGCTGCTTGTTGTCTCATAATTACTAGATTTTGACAGCAAAAAAAGAAAGAATTTAAAAAGAGAAGAGGACAAAGAGTTTTAGGTTTTTGCTGCATTATTTGATTTGTTTTTGGAGAAATAATGTATACAAAAGATTCAATGATTAAAGAAACCCTCAAGAGTCTTTGTTGCAGTAATGGATGGTGTTATGGAATTTTCTGGGGTTTTGATCACACAAATTCTTTGTAAGCTCTCTCTCTCTTGCACTATATACATATTTATATATATATATGTATATGTATGTATCTGTGTTGCATGGTGCCTTCAAATGTATTGCAAGGCTGTTTCCATTTCATTTTCAGTACTGCAGGTTTCCTTCTTCAATATTAATTATGAAATTTTTTAATATACTGTAGCAGATTTTGAGTGTCTTTTGATATATATTGAACACTTAAAAATGTATCTCTTCTGGATATATATATAGTTACTCCACAAGATTTTTGTGTGTCTATTTTCTGTGCATTTGTGTACTTGTAAAATGCATCTTTGATTTACTAGAGAGAGCTTTTTTTACCTTTTGATCTTTTAGAATAAATCAAGATTATTTTATTAGTTTTCCCTTTTTTTTCACTTATTTTTTTTAGATTCTTATAGGATGCATTATCTTTTACTGTTTGTTCACCATTTTTTTCCCAACAATTTCTTGCTTTCCAAAATTACATATAGTCAAATTCATTTTGTTAATTAGTCACATTTCACTTTTCCAGGATTAATGATTACTTATCTTCACTGTCATTTTTGTCTATTGAAAAATGGTGTTACATCACGATAAATATATAATAGTTTTTAAATATAGACTTTACTCAAATTATATACGCTTATTACGTCATTATGTTATGAAGTATGGAGTAAATATTATTTTAGAAGAGAAGATCTGAACGGATAATTTTTACCTAGCTAAATGATCCTTGAATTTATAAGCTTTGGCTAATAATTAATCTAATGAAAATTTTGTGCATGGCCAGATTGTTGACATTAAAAGATGCCTACTATGAAGAACAAATGGGAGCTCTGATTGAGAATATGCTACTGCAAGTGCATACATTGGGAGGAGGGTAAGCTACAAGATGTGGCTCTAAGTTTAATATAATCTTTAAATTCAAATTTTATCCTTGTTTTGATGACATTTTTACCTCAAAAATTGTTTATTTTTGGGAAAATAGCAAAAGGGTACCCTTATAAATCATAATTTTCAACGAACTAATATTCTAGTAAATATTTTTGGTACCACAGGGTAATTGGCCAAACTGCATTTACTGAAAACCACCAATGGATGTGTTTAGATTCCCATCTTGATGTTTTCCAGGTATAAATCTTATAGAAAAATTACTTAGTTAAATTGGCAATAGGTATTCGATCTTTTCGTCTAATTTTCGTAAGATCTGTGTTTGATGTACAGGATGATATTGAGTTATCTTCCCAATTTTTTGCTGGGATAAAGGTGAGTTTTATCTCGTTTATTTCATTTTAAGATGTTCAATGAATTTGTTTCAAATTTAAGCTAATCCAAATTTGGATTACTCCAATTTGTTTTGTAGACTATTGCTATAATCTCCGTGGAACCATGGGGTGTTGTTCAACTTGGCTCGAGTCATAAGGTTAGTACTCGTCTCAAATAATGTGACATTCCATCTGAAAGACATTTCATGTTTCATCGATCATGTGGTTGTAATAATGCCACCTCATCAAATTCCATCAGAGGCGGCAATTATATCACAACCACAATGTCTCATGACCGGTCCACACAAGAATTTTCCCGCGACTTATTCCAAATCTTTAATCAAACAATGTAATTTGATTTTCAATGCAGATTCACGAGACGAAGGACTTTGTTGATCAAGTAAAAGAAGCTTTTCAAGTCATGGATGAAGGTCATAAATTCGAGTTGCCTGGAAATGAACCTTCTTCATTGAATAGCCAATTTTTCAACATGAGCACAGAATTTAGTTCCTCGTTGTTGACTTTGGATGAATTGCTCCAAGAAAATGCTTTTACCGAGGGCCAGCCTAAATCGTGGCCGATAAACGAACCCTCCCGGTGGTTTTCTCCTTTCCCCTGCCCCACCGGGCTCATCCCTCTCAATATCTCAGATAATCTTCCAACAAGTTCAATACAAAGTTCTCTTACTGATTCGTTCGGATTTAATAGTGAAGATAAACTTCCCGACACATCTGGGATTGACAAGTTGTTCGATATTTCGGGATCGAAAAGGCCACATAATTGGAACGAAACTTTGGTTCCAGTTGTTAATAGTGACGACTTAGATTTCAGGACAGAGGACTCTGAGTGCATATCGGGGAAATATGTTGAATCTAAGAGCTTGTTCTCCCAATTAGGCCTTGACCGGCTTTTAGACGGTCCGTCTAGCAGTTCTTGTTCTTTTGGACAACATAGATGTGAGGATCAAACGTCGTCGGTTGCTAAAAGAAGAAAAGTAGACAACTTTTCATGGAGCTCCAACCAAGTGAAGATTGAAGGTCTTCCTGATTACGACTCTGAGCTAAGAAATTTCGTCGAGCTAAAAAGTGAAGCCTCCACAAAAGGACCATGTATGGGTGATATCTACACTAGTTCATCCAAGAGGCAAGAAGAACATGGAAAAAATGGGAAGAAGAAGAAGGCTAAACCGGGGACCAAACCGAGGCCAAAAGATCGACAGATGATCCAAGATCGCCTTGCAGAGTTGAGAGAGCTCATTCCAAATGGTGACAAGGTAAGTGACTAAATCGTTATACCTTGTTTATGCCTCGAGTTTCTAAGGATGTGTTTGGATTGAGGGACTTGAAAATCATGAATTTCAAATTTACAACAAATCCATGGACCTCATTTCGAGCTATTTCTCATTGATTATGATGTATTTAAGTGACACTAATTTGGAGTCATTTGAAATCTTTCAGTCAAATTCATTCCTCAAATTCAGATCCATTAGTCCAAACACAACCTAAGAAATGGCCTTCTAGGAATACTTTGCGTATGACCAAACAATGCCAAATTTACGAGTATCTTGACATAGTCTTATGGTGTTTACTTGACAGATGAGCATCGATCGTTTGTTGGAACGAACCATTAGACACTTGAGCTTCATGAATAGTCTTAAGGAACATGCCGAGAATCTGAAACAAATTGATAAGACAAAGGTAAAAACAAATATCTTTTGTATTCTTGATTTCGATGTAGAAGCAATTACCCGATCAAATAACAAGTGTAATTTTGATTATATTTTTCTTAACAGAGTGAGGCAGTCGGAAAATGCCACTCCGGCAATGATGTTGGTGGAGTAACATGGGCATGTGAAGTGGGTGATCAATCCATGGTTTGTCCATTGATTGTTGAGGACCTTAATACCCCTGGTCAAATGATTATAGAGGTAAAAGGATAAATTTTATACTTGCATATAAACATTATTAATTTTTGTTAGACATCATCAAATTTATAATCCCTCGATTTAATTTGCAATAAAAATTGATCTTATCGAACATTTAACATGTACCAATGGAATTGCTCAAGTGAAAATTTAACTTTTGGTCCCTTAAGTTTGAACTTTTTATAGTCCCTTAAGTTTCAAATTTCTACATTTTTAGTCCTTAGCATATGTGCAATACGTTATCAATTAACACAAAGTTAAAAATGGTTGGTTATGAATTGAAAAGATATGGACTTATTTCTACATTTAAAGTGATTGAAACTAAATTATTGACAAAGATTTAAATTTACTGCAGATGCTTTGCGAAGAACAAGGTTTCTTTCTGGAGATTGTAGATATAATTCGTGGTTTTGGCTTGACTATCCTAAAAGGAGTGATGGAAGTTCGTGAAACTAAGATATGGGCTCACTTCATAGTTGAAGCTAAGGTAATTAAGCATTGGAACTACTAAAACGAAAAAAAAAAAGAGAACGTCTCTAAGTTTTTCGTTTTATCTCATCCTCTCTATGTATTTAACAAAAGTTTAAAATACTTTTCAGGGAAACCGGCTTGTCTCGCGCCATGAAATATTTTCCTCTCTTATTCAGCTCTTACATATGACTGACCAAAGTTTAGGCGACATAAATGACCGTTTTGGAAACTTAATTAGCTCAGACGCGCCGTCTTTATTCAACAATTTGGATCAATATGATGTTCCATTTGGTGTCAACTTGGCTCATGAGACAATTCAATGTGCAAACTTGTGACAGTGTTTCCGAAGTGTAGTGACTAAACAACCCCTCCAAATGGTATGACGAGTGAGTTACATGAACCAATTGCTAAGCAAATATGATAACTATAAGCGACGTCCGGTGTATAGACTCCACGCATTTTGCAGAATGAACCAGAATTCTTCGTCTCGAGGGACGAGATAGATATTTTTGCTCACATCGAAGGGAAATTTGGAATTTTGATAGGGAACAACATTTTGAACTTTCTTTAACTTATTTATAAAACTTGAGATTACAGATAGAAGGGACCCAGTGGCGACCACTGGATCCATGGACCCTACTAAGTGAGTCTCCGTGATTGCTAGATCAAGATACTAGTGCGATTAGTATGGTAGGTAGGTAAATATGTATTTTTAATAGGGTTTTTGTGTGATTATATAGCTATGTGTGAGTGAGGAAGGCATTTGTAACAGGTGAAGAATACTTCTATTATCCTGGCCTATGTTTCCTTTCATTTGTTGTTTTGGAAGTTAAGTTAGGGTCATTTCTTGAAGATGACAAGTTAAGTAGTTGTAGCTTGTAGGCTAACTTCTAAATTCTTTGGTTTTCCATTTTCTTTTCTCATGTTGTTATATATATTGTGTATAAAATACTTGAATTGATTGAATTGATTGTGTGGCTGTCTCTGAACTCTGAAGATTTATACCGTCTTGATTCAATCACTATAAAAAAAATTATTATTGCCCATGTCAATATGTCATGGTGAAAAGTCCCTTCGCCATGGTTAAAACCAATTGACCACGGCTTTACTCTGTTTTGGCCGTGGTATTTGCAAGCATGGCCAAAACATTTATCATGACTTATAGCATAGTCAATGTTTTGTTCATTGTAAAGACCATGACTTATAGCCATTGTAAAAACGTGTTAGGTTAATATTTCTTCCACCACGACTAGTTAGAGCTTAAAATAGCTAACATTCTTTTTCACCACGGCTAACTTTACTGTGGTTATATGAAACATCTACCACGGCTAAGTTAACAGTGAGTTTAGACCGCTATAGACCACGGTTTTAAGTCATGACATATACTTTCATTACCAATATTAAATTTTTTTTAAGTAAATTCATCTCTTTTTCTTTGTAGTAAGGTGCATTTTCTTTGTGCATGATTTCAGGATATAGAAATCTTATTTATGGGAGAGAATGGAACATTAACATAATCATTAATTAACTTGTAGCAACAATCAATATTATATTTTTAGCTCCATGTTTTTCACATGAGATTTACCGCAAAATGGTATTGCATATCATGTATGCACGACATAAGTGTATATAATTTATACACATTGCGTTCATATGTAAAATGCAATAAAAAATTGCAACATGATTTGCAATAGGATATCCAAATAATTTTTCATTAAAAAATTTTCCTAAAATATTTATCCAGGCAAATAATAGGCAGTCTAAGAATGACTGAGAGGCCCATAAAAAAGGGCCAAATGCCCGTTCATGAGAGAGATTTGTGTGTTTTATACGTGTTGTTATGACATTATTAGATCTCTAGGTCAGTACCTACAACATTAATTAATTGCATGTTATTGATGGAAATAACCATGGTTGATATTTTAAAAATTTATTACTTGCATTTTTAGGTCATATTTTTTTAACTTGGATTAAACTAACAAGCAATAAATCAATTTTAAATTTTGTGAAATATATTGTGAACTAACAAGTAATATTACAATTACAAATAAATAGTAAATTAACAAGTAATGACTAAAAAATCGTAAACTAGTAATAAACTATAATAAAAATAAAAAAATAAATTAAAACAACAAAATAAATTAAAACACAAAAAACAACATAAAAATAAAAAAACCCCTTAATTAGGCCTTTTTAAAGGCTTAATCAACCATGCCTTTCCGATCTTGGCCCTCATTTGGAGGGCCCCTTTCGTTAAAATGGCAAGGCCCCTAACGGCCCTAATCAGGCCGGCTCGTTTGGGGCATTTTGACACCATTAGTTTGGATCATGACTTTCCATTGTGATCTAATGAGAAGCTACATTTTATTATAGTATTAGTTATGAAACATGTATGGTATTATTCACATCACATGCATTCAATCGGGAAGATATATTATATTTATATTACATTTAAGCATCGATAATTTATTGCCTTGAACCAAATGACCCCGAAAGAAGAATTTATTTTCAAGCACCGGAAATTACAATAGTAAAATATTTACATTTCTCTGAACCAACCTCACCGGTCCTTAACAAAGTTCGTCACTTCATTAGTATTTGCACAAGCTAGGATTGATTCTAAGAGAGCTCGGATCGAATCGGTATTGGTGTCATAAACACTAATGCTATGCACACCTTTAACTTAATGGGTAATTACCAGAATCCTTTGAGATTTTGCAAATTATTAATACACTTCCTGCCAGATCTTGACAACTCGAAAAATAAAAGGATAAAGTTGTAAATTTGCTTTCTTCTGACAGATGTTGAATTTGATATATTTCTATTAACATATGAAGAAGTTATTGCAATATATCAAATCTTGATATCTTTATGGTAATTAAAATCTCATACAAGGACCGTCTATATAATTTATCCTAAACATGTGACGGACCCAGGCCCATGTGAACAGTAATCTAAGTTGAGCCTGAGCACTGTGAAAACGGGGCTGGCCCAACCTCATTTGACACCTAGACGCCCACAATGTGCAACGCAATAAATAATTAATGGAGCGTTGACTATACGAGTATTGGAAATTGGAATTGTCGAAAAATTAAAACGTCATAAACTAATTTCGACGGAAATAATGAAGAAACCGTCAGCTAATGGGAACCAAAGCTTTGGACTAGTGGTACCACCTCTCATTTGTGAGTGGGAGATCCTGAGTTCTAAACCCAAAAACCACAAAGTGTTGTGGTGTGTGTCTGAGTGGGTGTGTGTATGGGTTAAAAAAAAATAAAAAGGAAAAATTAGCTTCCGTCGAAATTAATCTATGGTGTTTGCAACTCTGTGAAGATTTGTACTTTTGGTAAAGAGTGATCGAGTCATTTTTGACATTCTCAATAAGGAGACACTCATTTTTTCTCGAAGTCATATGCTATTCTGAATTCTTAATGAGAACTATTCCGCATTCTTGAATATTTTCAATATAACCATATTATCAATTATGATTAACGATACCCTTTCATTCAAAAGTCTTTTGAGTTTTTTCTTGAGTTTTTTCTTGAATTTTTTAATTATTTAATAATCTTAATGATATTGGAGAATAATATCAAATCAAAATGTTGATATTGGAATATCTCCTATATGCATAATAGTTTTAGTCCCATTGTTTTGTTTAAAAAAAGTCATGCAAAGTTTGATTTTTTTGCTATTTTGGTCCAATCTGTTAAGAAATGTATGAAATTTCGCGCATGGAATGCACGTTCCATTAACTTTGTATTGATTACGTACAAAACACATGACCAAACTAACGTTTTCCTTCCATTTTTGAGCGGTTGAGACTAAAAATGCAAAGAATTTCCTTGTAAAATTAGTCTTGCGAAATGTTTTTATTTGTAAGAAATACATTCTACCAGACTAATTTTGCAAGTTTATAATTAATGCCAATAAAATTGCAAAGAGGCCGCCTATCCCATTTGTCTTATACTACAAATTTCTCTAATTTCAATTTTAAATAAAAAGGTTATTTTCTATAGAGCAAGTAAACCAACAAAAAGATTCGACTATGTCATTTTGAGTTAGTCTAGTTAAATGGATTGTTTATGTTGGTAATTGCAAATATATTTTAAAGGTTCAATATTATACCAACTTCAATTTTTTGCCATTCCCAAGTATATAGAAAAGAGGGGGTAAAATTGGAAAATAACTCATGCTCTCTTACTCTAAAGGGGGTAAAGTGAATGTTCTCATAGTTTTAGGGGGCAAAATGATACCAATGACATTGTTGGTGGGGTGGGGGGGGGGGGGGGGGGGGGGGGGGGGGGGGGAGTTAAAGTTAAAATCACCACCACCCTTCTGTTTTATGAAAAATGACCGACCGACCACGTTTTAAAGGGGGGATCACTTTTTCGTTTCCAGTATTTACAGCGCCGGTTTACTGCAACACTTCCATCCCCGGAGATTCAGTTTCCTTAGGAGCAAAGTTATTTTCAATTAAAGCACAAGTTTGAAATAAGATTTTATAGAGCTAAAATAATATTTCATGGCAGTTTAATTTATTTAAAGCTGTAATGCACCTACACGACAGTATGCTGAATTTAGTATTGAATCTTTAATTAAATAGTTCTGTTGGCAAAATCATATTCTAGTATGAATTGTATTCTTCTTTCCTTTTATGTGCAATTTCAAAGTCTTTGTTGGCGATTGACATTCAACTTGTAAATGCAAAATGTACTGCGCAAAGTTTTTGCTTGTGATCTCGTCCAAATTATTTTCGTTTTTACACCTTTTTTATATAATTTTTTTTGGTTTACACTTTCTTATTTGAAATACACGATATTTTACAATATATATATATTTTAACATTTTCCAATGAAATATTCACTGGGATTCCATCACATACATGGCATATAAACCTTTTAAAAATAACATTTTATTGCGCTTGTGGTTCATTGCTTTTACCTTTTAAGTGGAAATGACATTTTGTATTAGTACAAATGAACTGTTAGTGTGTAGTTGGTGTATATTGCTATTGTTACATAGTATTGGCCCATTTGTATAGCCCGAGGCCTCTTTTACCTTTTGATATATACTTGTATTGTAGCATTGTAATCATTCATTCAATATATTACATAATACACAGAAATATCTTCTCCTACTTACCTCTCTCTAATTCTATCATGGTATCATTAACAGGTTCTTCCCCACCTTTCACTACTGCCGCCGCCGGCGACCTTCCGCCGCCGCCGCCCGCCATCTCTAGTGCCACCACCGTTGTCGACCACCCGGCCCCCATGAGTTCTTCTCTTCTCTCTTCCACTTCTTCCTCTACTCTATCTTCTTTCTCCCCACCAAATCCGACTGAAATCCCTACTGCCGGCGCCGGTACATTGTCGGCCGCCTCCACCCCATTGCCGGACAGCGCCATAAATGGTGTTCTTCATCTCCTCTATCAACTCCTATCTCCTCCATATAATTTTTCTCCCAAAGATGTTGCTTCTCTTCTCACCACCAACAAACAAACTCTCTCCTCCCTCTCTCTACCGGCTGCCACTCATCTTTTCGCTAGTGACTCATCGGCGGCCGCCGCCGTCTCTGCCTTATCGGCCGCCGCCCCTCTCACTCAGCCACCTGCCACCGCCTCCCACCCCATCCAATCAGCTGCCGTCCCCTCTCACTCACCACTCTCAAACCCTAGCAACTCACCAACATACATTCCTTATATACACAACTCTAACCCTAACCCTAATTCTGAATATTACCAAAATACCCCAAACCCTACTTCTCTCACTCAATCAACCCCCCACCACCCTATCCCACTTTAATATATCTATCACCTCAATGCTGCCGCTGCGTTACCTACTCCGGCCGCCGCCGCCATCACAACTCCGGCTGCCGCCGCCGCAACATCATCGACATCTCTCCTCTCTCCTACTCCAACCCCCTACTCTTCGACATCACCTTACGTGGTGTCCCATAATTCTCCCATTCAAAACTCCAATATCACGCATCTTATATCAATTAAATTAGATGTTAGAAATTACTTGTTTTGGAAATCTCAATTTCGTCCGGTCCTAATTAGTCATGATTTATATGGCTATGTTGATGGCTCTCTTCCCTGTCCTCCTCCTTTCATTTGTTAGGAATCCTTAATCGGAACGCAGCGAAAATTAAAACATGCTGGATTCCTAAAGTTGAATCACTTTATGGTTGTTGATGATTTTTCATATTTCAAGAACATTAATCATAAAATCGAATTACCTTGCTTGAAGCGTGATTTGATTCTTGATCTACGATCTACAACAGCAATCCCCGGGACTCCTGTCTCTAGAGCTTCACGTGAAGGTAAGCTTGAATCCTCCGGATTCCTCTCTCCTTGTGAAAGACGGCTAGGCAGAGAAGAGGAGGAGGGGTTTTCTTTTCTGTACGTGTTAGGCGGATAATGGAATGATCTTTAACCTAGGAGTTTGAGAATTAAATAAATCTTCAAACCTTAAGGCCCATAGTGGGCGCCTCTTAGGGCTCTAGTGGACGACCCGAATAAGCTAAGTTGTCCCAGTCAACTTAGTTCATCTTTTAATTAATTAATCTAGTTTAAATCCAATTAAACATATAATTAATTAATTAATCAATTCTTTTAAATTCAAATAATCAATTGATCTAATTAATTTAATACTTGAATTATTGATTTAATTAATTATCATTTAATCTAATTAACAATTAATTAAATCAATTCGTCCTTTTATTTAATTCGTCCATCCAATGACAAATTACCAAAATGCCCTTACAACGAATACATAAAGATATCCCGCTTACTTCTTATAGTGCGACTCTCTAAGTTCGTCTCGACTGGCAATGGGAGGATACCAAAGGATGTGGGTGTCAGCTAGCCAGTCCCGTGGACCCACATCGTAGCCCAATCGTGTACAAAATGATTGTGTCATTACGAACCTCTAGATTATAAATACCATATGAGTATAAGCCCTTCACTGACGTATCCCGATCGAGTGAGAGTCATGGAATATGTCAAACTCACAAGACGCAATACTGTGTAATAGATCATAGTAATATGAAATTACCAAACTACCCTCCGTGTTCCACACGAGTTAGTTTATTTGCTTTGGCTAAAGACTTGTCATTTCATTTACCTATGATCGCACAGGATACATTCTCGTTTACTATCGAGACAGTGAATCCCATCTTAGCAATCACCTCACAACTGCTACTTGGCTCATTGAGATTGCACTTCGAGGTCGACCCCACCAACGGGTAAATTGGGTCTAACTACTCTAGTAACAGATTCAATGCTACAAGTACATTGATCGTGACCCCTCAGGTGTAAGACTCACGCATACTATTATGATCAGTAATCCAATCATTTACAGTCACCGAGTAAATATCCATGTGATCGGATTACTACGAGTCGTGTTTGAATATATCAATTCCATTGATATATCTATGGCACAAGCTCTCACTATCTAATAGTGTTCGACTGACACTCCTTGTCAGAGCACGTGTCATACAAGTTGAAGCTTAATGCCCAAGTAAGATTTCTCGACTTGCGAACCCCTTTAAGTGATCAAGTACTAGACTCTTCCAGTGCCATATCCTTATTCCATAAGGAGTGGAAAGTCCTCCTTGATACACATTGACTATTTGTTCAATACTTGTTAATGTCATATAAACTTATATGAACAAAAGGATAATTGCCTTTCTATAAATAGAATAAAATATTTGTACAACATAAAGAAGTGCCCTATACAATCTATTTTCTCGTTGGCATCGAGGGCACACACCTAACATCATTATTACTGGAAACGGTATTTCTGTGCAAAACCCGGACTACTCTGCTTGGATTCGTACCGACAATAGTCTAAAATCTTGGTTGTCAGCCACCATGTCTCCAGCCATCTATAAAGAAATTCATAATTTGTCTACCTCTCATGAAATATGGACTACTTTAGAGTCACGATTTATGCAACAATCTGTTGCCAAACAATTGCAATACAAAAGTGAATTCAGCAGTCTCAAGAAAGGGGACCTCACATGTGACGCCTATCTCTGCAAACTTAAAAATTTGGCTGACAACCTCGCTGTAGTCAATTCTCCTGTTTTCTCTGTTGATCTCGTTCTGCAAGCACTTCATGGTCTACCCCAAGACTATGCATCATTTATTACAGCAGTTTCTCTGAAGTCTACAGGTATCTCATTTGATGACCTCCGAGCCAAATTACTCCAATATGAACAAATTTTCCTCCATTTTCAGCCTTCATCCACTATCTCTCCAGCCTATGTAGCCCCTTCTCAATCTCCTCAGAACTCTGGTGGTCGAAATGGTCGTGGTCATGGTCGTGGCTCCGTTCATGGTTGTGGTCGTGGTCGCGGTAGCGGTAGTCGTGGCAACTCATATCAGCATTCATATTCATCGCCTAAGCCATATCAACAGTCACAATCTCGTCCTATGTCATCTCCGTGGTCATCAGCCCTGCATATTGTCCCTCATTCGGGTGGCTCTGGACTCTTGCCTACACTTCAGTCTTGTCAGATATGCAGAGTTCCTTGCCATTTAGCCATGTCCTGTTCGCAGCGATATAACCAGGCTTATATTACTAAGGAATTACCAAAATCTTTTTCAGCACTGTCTACTGCTGAGACCTCTGATGTTGCTTGGTACCTTGACAGTGGTGCTTCGCTCATATGACACCAGATGATGGTAAACTTTCTCACCTTACACTGGCATTAATAAGATTCTAGTAGGAAATGGATCACTACTGCCTATTAAACATGTTGGCTCGTCTACTCTACATACTCATGTCTGCTCTTTAAAATTGTCAAATGTGTTACATGTTCCGAATCTTTCCCATAATCTGTTATCTGTTCGTAAACTTTTTCAAGATAATAATTGTCTAATTGAGTTTTCTGCTATTGGTTTTTGTCTCAAGGACAAAGTAACAGGGTTAGTGCTTCTGACGTCATCTTCCACTAGTGGTCTCTACCCCATTTCTCCAGACTTGGTGTCCTCCTTCTCTGCTGCTCTTGTTGCCAAAGCGGTCTCAGGCGATACTTGGCATCGTCAATTAGGTCACCCTAGTCACTATGTTTTTCAAAAGTTATCTAGTAGTGGCATTTTAGGGTCAAAATGTAGTCAATTTTCGTTTTGTGAGCATTGTCAGTTAGGTAGGTCTCATAGACTATCCTTTCAGCCTGTTGAAAGGCGTAGTTCTGTACCTCTTTACATTATTCACTCGGATGTATGGACATCTCCTATTACTTCTCAAAATGGTTTTAAGTATTATGTTATTTTTGTCGATGATTTTTCTCGCTTTACATGGTGTTATCCAATGCGTATGAAATATGAGGTTTTTACACATTTTTGTACTTTTAAAATGCTTGTTGAAAATCTTTTCTCTACAACAATAATTTTTTTTCAAAGTGATGGTGGTCGTGAGTTTGATAACGCTAAATTTCGTGCTTATTTTTCAACTCATGGAATCCAATTCCGCCTTTCATGTTCGTACACCCCTCAACAAAATGGTGTTGAGGAACGATAACATCGGCATATATCTGAACTCATTAGGACTTTACTCTTTACTGCTCACCTTCCTTCATCTCTTTCAGATTGATGTTTTGTACACTTCTGTCTATCTCATAAATCGTTTCCCGACACCTAATCGTCATCATAAGTCCGCTTTTGAGGTGTTGTTTCATCATCGTCCTAACTATTCCTTCTTTTGGGTTTTTGGGTGTGCATGCTATCCTCACATTCCTACAGATACTATTCATAAGCTCGCGCCGCGTTCCACTCCCTGTGTCTTTCTGGGGTATGCTCCTGACTATAAGGGTTATTGATGTTTGGATCCTAAGTCTGGTCGAATTCTCATTAGTCGTCATGTAATCTTCAATGAAGATTCTTTTCCATATTCCTCCTTGTCTTCCTCTTTCGTTCGCCCAGTGTCCTCTGAAGATTCTCCGATTTTGATATCTCTTTCTCATCCTCCTTATGTTGGTCCTCGGGTCTCCTCATACACTACGCCTACCTCCCCTATCATTCCCTTTGATGCACTAAACACTTCTATGTCTCCATCCTCATCAGATGCTCCCACTGACTCCCATACGTCTTTGTCTCCTCATTCTCCTGATGATCGTATCTCCCCTATTGTGTCCTCTCCGTCTCTGCCCACGTCTAGTTCACCGTCTGAGATCTCTTCTCAGGCTATGTCTCCTTCTAGTTCCTCTCCTGCGTCCTTATCCTCTTCCCTCTATAGCTCCCATCCAGTTATCTTCCGTCATCATATGGTCACCCTTCTTCGTGATGGCACTCGTCGCCTTCATATCTTACCATTCCTCACAGTCACCCCTACACCTATTGAGCTAACATGTTTCTCACAGGCAGTTAAGGATCCTTTAAGGGGTGCTGTTATGGTTGAGGAGTTTGATGCTCTTTTGGCAAACCATACTTGGATCCTAGTTCCATCACATCCTTCTCAGAATCTCGTTGGTTCTAAATGGGTGTACAAAGTGAAATTGAAACCTGACGGTTCAGTTGAACGGTATAAGGCTCGCCTAGTTGCTCAGGGGTTTAAGCAGCAGGCTGCAATTGACTTCGGTGAGACTTTCAGTCTAGTGGTGAAACCAGGTACCATCAGGACTGTTCTTTCTTTTGTCGTATCAAACCATTGGATCATTTGTCAGTTAGATGTGAAGAATGCCTTTCTTCATGGTGACCTTACTGAGACAGTCTACATGGCTCAACCTCGTGGTTTTGTTCATCCTCGGTATCCTACACATGTTTGTCAGTTGAGGAAAGCGCTATATGGTCTGAAACAAGCACCCGGAGCTTGGTTTCAAAAATTTGGTTCGTATCTTCTTCGTCTTGGCTTCATTTGTAGCAAGGCTGACATGTCGATGTTTGTTTTTCGCTCTGGCTCTGTGATATTGGTTCTCTTGTTATATGTGGATAATATTATTCTTACTAGGAAGGACTCACATGTTATTACTACATTGATCTCTCGTCTGTCTCAAGAGTTTTCCATGAAGGACTTGGGTGATCTTCACTATTTTTTGGGTATTCATGCTACTCGGGACTCGCATGGTCTTTTTCTGTCGTAGAAGAAATATGCCACTGATCTCCTTCAGCGTTTTCACATGATGGATGTGAAACTTGTTGCATCTCATCTTTTTGCAAAATCCACTCCGTCGGCCGTTGAGGGGGATCTATTCTCTGATCCGACTATGTATCGTAGTATTGTTGGCGGTTTACAGTGTCTTACTCACACCCGACCCGATATTGCCTTCTCTGTGACCTTGGTCAGTCAGTTTATGCATGCCCCTCGCATGGTTCATTATCAGATGGTCAAGCGTATTCTTCGCTACCTTCGAGGCACCCTTGACTTCGGTCTTCTTCTTCGACCTTCCACATTAGATTCTCTGACTGTATTTGCTGATTCTGACTGGGGCTGGTTGTCCGGATAGTCGTCGTTCCACTACTGGTTATGCTGTGTATCTTGGTGACAATCTTATTTCCTGGTCTGCCAAGAAACAAGCTACTATCTCTCACTCGAGCACTGAATCTGAGTATCGATCTGTTGCTTTCTCTGTGGTTAAGACATGTTGGATTCGATATATTCTTTAGGACCTTGGTGTCTTCTTGCCTCGTCCTGTCACCGTTTACTGTGACAATGTCAGTGCTATCTACATGGTCTTAAATCCATTTTTCCATGCTCGTACGAAGCATATTGAGATTGACTATCATTTTATTCGGGAGAAAGTTGCCATTGGTGATGTTTTGGTGAAATATGTTCCTACTACTGACCAGATTGCTGACATATTCACCAAAGCTCTACCACCTGGCAAGTTCTCCCAATTACGGACCAATCTTCGCGTTGGTTCCACTGCTCATATTGCGGGGGGTGTTAGTGTGTATTTAGTGTATATTGCTATTGTTACATAATATTGGCCCATTTGTATAGCCCGAGACCTCTTTTACCTTTAGATATATACTTGTATTGTAGCATTGTAATCATTTATTCAATATATTACATAATACACAAAAATATCTTCTCCTACTTACCTCTCTCTAATTCTATCATGAACCACATGAAAAGGCTGTTTCAACTGATAAAATGTTTATATACCGTGTTATTTTATAAAATGTCATTTTTATAAAATTTTGTGAAAAATCGTGTAATTCATATAAGTGTAAACAAAAAATGGTTTATATCAAGTAGTGTAAATACTAGTAAAAAATTGGACCGATTACTGTTTTTATGGCTTTTTTCTAAATAGGATCAACATTGCTGCCAATGGTCTCCCTCTGAAATCAACTTTCGTACTTAGATGGTGTGGCTCTAAAATAAGAACAAGAATAATTGTAATTAATATTTATAATGTTATTGAATATGGAATATTTAACTCAAGTATGAAATTTTTTTATATTACTTTAAACTTTAGGAAATTTCGGCTTTTATGTAAATTTTTTAGAAATTTCAAATTCGGTAAAATTTTGGTGGATATTTTATATTATAATTTAATATTATTTTAATTTTTGAAAAATTTCTTGCTATGATAAAGATTTTAGGAAAATACGTGTCTCGATTAAAGTTTCGATGGATATTCTGTAACATTAAACTGAAAGGTGAGGTTTCGCTTCGAGAACCCAAAGAATTACAATATTGGTATTCCGATGGAAAGTTAAGACGATAGTCACATGAAGTTTAATATTGATACTCGTAGAATTATTATATATATATATATATATTTATTCAAAGCTAGTATGAAATATCAATTTTATTTCGTAATATCAAATTAAAAGTTAGTTGATATTAAGTTATGATTATGTCATTTATAGATTTGTTTATGTTTATTTTTCTTTGGATAATGACACTTATAGTCCCCGGAGTATAACATATGTGTCAGAGTTGTCCCTAATGTCGAAAAATTAAACTTATTGTCCTCAATGTAAAACAAAATTTGAACAGTGTTGGCCTAATTGAAACACAAAGTGTTATATTAGGGACGATGAGGTTAAGTTTTCTACATTAGAGACTCTGCCGTAAATCGTGTCAAATCTCATACTTAAGGAACTATAAATGGCATTATCCCATTTTTCTTTTATTATTTTTTTGTTACTTTATCTTTTCTCATTAAGCTGTTGAATTTTGAAGAACGCAAGTTTTATACTACCAAAAGCGCTTGATCTTTGTAGGTACAAGGCCATGGACAAAAGTTGGATCAATGAGCCAAACACCTTTTCTGAATCATATATTAAAGGTGTTCAGTCATTTCTTAACTTCGCTAAAGCAAACATGATGGGATCTGATAACTTAATTCTTTGTCCCTGTGTCGTTCTTGCAACATTCAAGATTTAAAACTCTTGAGGAAGTGAGACTTGATCTGCACACAAAACGTTTCTCATATAACTATCTGGATTGGATATTCCATGGGGAGAGAGTACGAATATTTAGTGATTGTGAGAATGACATTGATGATCCCATTGATTACAATGCGATGACTACTAAATCAACCGACTTGAATGATGATCTAAATCAACTTCACTGAAGTTTATGAGGAGCATAGCAAAACTTCAAAAGTGTAGATGCACAAAAGAACGAAATGAAGGTTTGCAAAGAGAAGAACAAGACATATTCCCAACAAATACACGTCTCTGCAAGTTCAAACGACAAAGATGGAAGAGCTTTTACAAACAATTTCAGGAACTCATTCTAGTGTCTTTTCTAGTATGCATTTTGCATATTTGGGTTTTTCTTATTTCTTGTCTTGTTTGATTAGATATATGTGGATATCAATTGGAGTGCTCAAATTATATGATTAGGTGTGGATATTTATTCGATTTTGGTGGTGGGTGTTACTATGACTAGTGTTTCTTTTGGATGTGGTAGAGTTTTTGCCAGGTTTATGCACAATCACGTTCCAAAATCTAAAGAGTTAAATTGGGATGAAACTTGCAGGTTTGAAGGGACAATTTGGATTAGTATTAATGTTGTCGTATTCGTGGATTCTTCTATGCAAAGGATATAAAGTTAAATTGATGTTTATGTGTTGTGTTTGCTGTTGTTTAAGTCCACTGATTAGCTACTCAAAAGATGTTAAAATCTGGTTCTTGAGTTGTTCTGTGTTGTATTTGGTTCCTTATTACCTATATCTGCAGCTGTTTCAATGGTCGAAATTTTGTTTTAGCAGTTGTTTCAGTGGCTAAATTCGCTGTTGAAACTCTACTTTTAGCTCCTGAAACTCTGTTTTTACAAATGAACTTGCTGTTGGAACTACTGAAACAAAGGCATTAGCCAGGACCACTTCTTGCCTTTTATATTTAAATTTTTTTATTCATTCTATATGTCTTATGTTGTACTTTTAATTGTGCTAATCACATAAGTTATTGTAGTTTTTCTGAATGGTTGTTTTGTCAACTTTGATTTTCTTTGTGATGTCGTTCCAGGTTTCACTATGAAAGATAGTCAATTTTGAGGTTCATTATGTTTATAGTCGCGACTAGATGGCGTTGGATGAATTTACTCTATGGACGGTTTTTTTGCATTGAATGTGAAATTTTATTAGAAAGACTTTATACTTGACCATTTGTTAGTTTATATATTAAGGGTATTAGTGTGCTCTCTGATTTTGTACTTGAACAGTTACTAATGCATGCCTCGTATTTTTGGAATTAATGAATTATATAGATTTGCAATGTTCAATGCAGGAGTTGCAAATTTTTACGTTAATATACGTAGGATGCGATTATGTTTTGAATTTTTGGAATTCATCGACACTTTAATTTTGTAATAAAAGTCTATTCTGGAAATTTTTAGTGTAATCTGATTCCCTGAGCCATATGTTTTGTGTCTACTTGGGTTTGACTTTTGAGGACATGGCCAATCTTGTTGCCCGGAATTGCGGGAATAGGGGGCCTATTGCTTTTTTTTACACAATCCATTAATTAGAATATCAACCTAGTAAGCCCACAAAGATTTGATTGAACGACATGTGCCTCTTACTAATAAGTGAAAGTTTTAGCGTACTTTCCTCATGCCCATAATTGTAATCGAAAACAAAACTTGAATTTGGCACCGTCCCATGGTGTTAGGTGGATCATTTTTAAGGGCCCTAGTCCTCATGGATGATCTTCACCTCTCTTCATATATACGTTTATATAAAATTTATATGTATATATTTATATGTGTGGTGGAGATCACCCAAAATATGAGATTTTGAGTTCTCCCAAGTGTGACCCGTCGTTCAAGGACTCCATGGTGCTCGGGTATTAATGGTTATGGCTGACACCTTAGGTACATACTTCATTCGTGAGTGATATTGTTTCATTTGACTAAGTAAATAGAATTTTAACTAAGAGTTAAAAAAGTGTTTTTTTTATGCATATATATATCTTCACGCTTTTGTATTTTAAAATATTAATCGAGAAGTATTACATCATTATTCAAAGAGAAGATATTTTTGGAAATACTTTCTATTCGAACAAATGAAGTCTAACTTGGAAAGTCCTAGAAAGGAAATCTGATTAACACATTTAGAATAAAGTAAACAATAAAGACACTTGTTTTTATAAACGTGCTTGTTATATATTTACGCGATCCAGGAATATCTATAATTGAGAGGGTCAAATTATCATTAAAATAATTCTTTTGACAATATCTGTTTAATAGATTAAACAATAATAATTAACACATGTAAACAAAAGAAACTAACTTTTAATAAAATTTATAGTAGTTTCGAAATATATAAGTAATACTTAAAAAAGATTATCAACTCTATACCCGGCGTATTTTTGTGTCGTAAAATTCATATGCAATAAATTTTGTATCAATTTTCTTTGTAGTTCATCTCACTACGAAAATCGTCAAATATGCCAGCTATTCATATTACATCTTGTTTCTACGTCTATTTTCCATTAATACCATCGCTCAAAAGCACATCTCAGTCGGTGCAGTGATAAAAGAAAAAAAGCAATATCAGGGAACCAAACAACTAATTAGAGGTACCCACATCATTTCTTGTCATCTTTAGTTGTTGACATGATTCCGAAATTGCATATAGATGTTTACATTCCGAATGATGGGACACATCGAGCTCACAATATGGTGCTTCTATATTCAAATTAAATATCTCTTGCTCCATGAAATCAGTTAGATAAAATTTAGGAAAAATTGTTAATGGAATAGAAAGTTCTACAATTAATTAAAAACATAATTTAAAAACTTTAAATTTGTCAGGAAGTAGAGATTACTAAACGTTATAATTTGCTAAAATATCAAACTTAATACAAATTCATAATTGTGTCCCCATTTTATATATTTCCTTAAAAAATCTATTCTGCACTCACTAATTTTTCGTTCCATATTTAATATAATATTAAATATGCTATTAAATATTTATTAATGATGCTTGATTATCCAGTTACTATCAAATATGGAAATTAAACAATAAAGATGTTTGATTGTTAATAGGGATAAATACAAAATGCCCCCTTAAACTATTCTTAATGTCGCATATACCCCCCTAAACTTTAAAAGGTACCAAAATAATCCCTCGTGAAAATTTTTAAGCAATTCCAAATACTTCAACCCAAACACAACCTTACAATATTTAAGCACCAAATAAACTTGGTTAATTCTTTTTTCATTGAACTTATATGATTTGTAAGAAAAGCAAATAGATTTAAATAGGATTTGTTTGTTGATAAAATTAAATAACTTATAACTGAATATGATACAATTAGAAAACGCAAATCTTCGTAGTTTAAATCTACAATTTGTTAATTTTATTAATGTAAATTAAATATTTTGTTAATTTATAAATTATAAATTTATAGATTACAAGATGTAAATGATTTTTTAGTTGATAAAATTTAATTAAAGAATAATTAAATAATTATAATAATTCTTCATAATTCTTGAATTAACAGATTACAAGATTCAAATGATTTGTTAATTTTGAAGACTTAAATTGATAAATTCATTTTAAAAAATGAAAGAATCATCGATTAAGTTCATATAGTACTTAATATTGCAAGGTTGTGTTTGTATGGAAGCATTTGGATAACTCATGAATTTTCATGAGAGACCATTTTGGTACCTTTTAAAGTTTAAGGGGGTATATGCGATATTAGGATAGTTCAGGGGGGCATTTTGTATTTAGCCCTTGTTAATATATATATATATATATGATGTTCCAAATTAGGACTAAAAATATTAAAACAATTAACGCTATCATACTTGAAGTTATCATTAGTAATTATTTTTTCCTAATTTTGTTAGTATCGTAATTTAAGGAACTACCTATATACACAAATATATTTAAGAAAAGAGAGTGATAGTGAGGTTTAATGTGCTAGAAGGAAAGAAATTATGAAATTAACTTCTTAACAATTTTTTATGCATACTGTAAAAATTCACAGAGCTTATGATAACATTTCTCATTTGAGATCATTTATACAATCATATTTATCATTATATCTATTCTTTCGTGACAAAATTATGGAGATTAGAGCTGCTATTAAAAACTTATTTTTCTAATCAAGACTAAGAACTTTTAATTGAATCAGTTTAAGGGATATAGTAAACGACATTAAATTGCAAGGCTAAAGACGATGTAATCATCGGCAAATAATTCCCGTTTGTTGCATGACTAAAATAACTCTTATATAATGTTGTTTTCAACTATATTAACGTTTTTACAAGCGTTGCACTATTTTTTCATCTAATATTGCATTTCGTATTTAATGTGATAAGTCAATTAGTTAATTAGTTAAGAAACTAGTGTTAAATAATTTGTTAAGAAATTAGTGTTAAAAAATATATTGATTGGAGAGAAAAACATAGAAGCAATTTTTTTTTATTACAATTAGGCTTTTACTAATTGTAAATGTTAGCAATCACTTCTCCCCGATTAGGGGTGTAAACTAGTCGAATCGAGCCGAACAAGTTCTTGTTCAAGGTTGTATAAATTGTTATCGAGCTTCAAAATTTGTCTTTAAGGTTAGTTTGATGGTTAATCGAGCCGAGCTCACACCACAACAGAAAATGATATTTTGACAAAATTTGAAGCGAGAATCTTAAAATTGTCACTTAATATATATAATAAGTGACAATAATTTTTTGTTTGATACAATAATGATTTTTAGTGACAAAAATTCTTTTTAAATTGTCACTATTGACAATTAGTAACACATGTTTAGTGACAACTACATAGAGAGACAACTATATTTGTTATCACTAAGTTGTCACTAATGTGTAACTAATTGTCAATAGCGACAACAATTTTCTTGTCACTAATTATGAAGAGTGATAACTTATTTACAAATTTTGTCACTATTAAGCTTTTGAAAACTACTCTTGTGACAAAAAAAAACTCTTGCCACTTAATATGTGTAACTAGTGACAACTTTGATATTATCACAAGCCATTTTGTCATTAATACTTTATTTTTTGTAGTGTCAAACGAGCTATAATTGAATAGAACACGAGTCGAAAGATTAACTTGATTTTTTATGTATATATTTAATCATTTTTTACTAATCGAGCCATTCTCGAGCTGAGCTTCAAAACTTATTGAACAGAAAAAAATGTTTAAGTTTGGTTTGATATGTTAAGGAATCAAACTGAACCGAGCTTTTAGCGATCGAACTCGAGTCAAATGTCAAGTAATTTGATTCGTATTTCAGCCCTATCCCTAATTAATTAAAAGTTATTATGTCTTTGTCAATTAATTCCACTTAACTATAATTTCCCTAAAACTTAATCACTAATTCACAAAATGTTGAATGTCACACCTTGTAGTGGATAAACTTTAAATAATTGAATGATATATAATCAAAATTTTCCTGTTTTTAGATACTTTTAATGCCTTGTATATATTTTTTTTCTTTTGCTTCTCAACATTGTTTTTTATTTGTTAGGGAAAATTGCACTTTTAGTCCCATAGGAGTCGGCTCAAAACACTTTTAGTTCCGTAGGACTTTTTTTGACACTTTTAGTCCCATAGGAGTGAAAAAGTGACACTTTTGATCCCAAATCTCACTTTTGGTCCCATAGGAGTGGCGAGTAGATCCCACTCGTCATTAAAAAAAAAAATTCAAAATATTAATAAAATAATAAAAAAACAAAACAAAAAAAAAAGAAAAGAAAAAGAAGATGAACAACTTCATATTCTTCTTGGCCCTCCCCCCAAAAACCCACCTTCGAGCCCCCCAACTCCGGCGATGGAGGGGTGCCAGCGATAGAGTTGGCGGCGGTGGTGGGGGGTAGCGTGGCGGCGGGGGCGGGGGGATGGTGTGGGTGGTGTTGGGAAGAAGATGAACAGTCGAAACACTGTTTATCTTCTTCCTTTTCCTTTTTTTTTTTGTTTTTATTTTTTATTTATTTAATTAATATTTGAATTTTTTTTTTCTGAAATCGTTTATTCCAACATCACGCGCCCGGGAGTGCGTGTGTTACACACGGCACTCCTATGAGACCAAAAGTGAGATTTGGGACCAAAAATATCACTTTTTCAATCCTATGGGACTAAAAGTGTAAAAAATAATTTTACGGGACTAAAAGTGTTTTGGGGCGACTCCTACGGGACCAAAAGTGAATTTTTTCCTTATTTGTTACATCTAATCGTATTTAGTCTAGAAAAAAGTTCGATTTTTTTTTTTAAAAAATAGAATTATTGATAATTAAATTCCTTTTCCCCCTCTCCTTTCTTTTTCTTTTTTGATAATTGTGGTTTTCAATTAAAAACAAGTACGTTGGATAAAATTGATATAGAGAGGGTGCAGGAGGAATCAAACTGCCCTAAATAATCCTCCCAGTTGAGAAATTTTGGGGAAAATTGCATTTTTAGTCTCGTAACTTTGCCCCATTTTACTTTTGGTCCCATTAGTTATGGGAGTCTCACTTTACGTCCTATATCTTTCAAAAATTTCTCACTTTTGGTCCCAAACCCATGATTCCGTCTATTTTTAACATAAAATGGCACGTGAGTGGTCCGTGCGCCGTTAGCCAGCTAGGTTTGGAGGGAAATTGTTCACTTTGACTGTTTGAGAGACAAAATTGGCGACAAAATTGAGAAAAACCTATTTAATTTTGCCCCAAAATCTTATTTCCCCTTCCTTTTTTTCTCAATTTTACCGCCAATTTTGCCTCCCAAACAATCAAAGTGAACAATATTTTCCCCAAACCTAGCTGGCTAACGGCGAACGGGTCACTCACGTGCCATTTCACGTTAAAAATAGACGGAATTAGGGGTTTAGGACCAAAAGTGAGAATTTTTTGAAAGATATGAGACGTAAAGTGAGAATCCCATAACTAATGGGACCAAAAGTGAAATGGGGCAAGTTACGGGACTAAAAATGCGATTTTCCCCCATAAGTTGCATATTAACTGTGCTAGAGTTACGTACAATTAGTTCATATATGAAAATTTAAGTCCTATCATATATAGGGAGTGTTTGCAAACTCTACTGCTTTTAGAGAAGTGCTTTTAAGTGAAAAATAAGCAGAATCACTTGAAAAGCAAAAGTGGGTAATGTTTGCAAAGACAAGCAGAAAGTAGAAAAAAGCTACAGGGAGTGTTTGCAAATAGAAGTGATTACCAATTAACTTTTTTGCAGAAAGTACAATATTGCCCCAAAATAAAATAAAAATCATATTTTCTTTACATTACGTTCCTACTATTTTTTTTAACAAAATACCCCTAAAGACATATATGTTTATGAAATAATATTGATTTTTAAAGAATAGTCAACATGTTCTATAAGTGTCCGTCACATGCTCACATTCAATTTTTTTTTATTTCTTTTATCTATCTTTTATCTTTCTTTTTAAGTTTTTCTAGATCTCATTGACTTGCAATAAGCATTTTAACAAATATTATTAACATAAAAATAATTTAACAATAAAAATTAATTATTTTTTAATAACAATACATGATATAAGCTAGGTTGGGAGTTTTGGATTTTTAGAACTCTTGGCCTTGAAATATCTCTTGATTTCATTAATATCCAACTACTTAAATAACGAAATGTATAAATTAAATACCCTAATTAATCAGATCTAACGAATGGTATACATAAATATAATAGACAATCCAATGGGCTACTTGTTGAGATTTAAAAACAATTTATCAAATAAAGAAAAGTTTTTTCTTTTTGCGTACAAGATAAGATGATCCACAAATCAAAATAGAAATCAAGATATTTTCGATGAAACGGACGAAGCAGTAGAATATAGGAAAATGCTATATCTCACATTGTTTCATATCCTTAATTCCTTATGATACGATAAAAACACCAATTTATTTTGACACATATCAATTATTTAAACTCAATGAGTTTCAGTTATTGTATCCATTTTAATAAAAAATTGTAGAATTTTTTTGTCAAAAATATAAACGACTAAAAGGTGATAAGTAAATCAAACAGTAGATATTGCTTGATGTATTAATTTCCTTTTCTTGGTCATCATGGAACTCAAGCTGATTTACGTTTCTTGGCATAATTCTTGTCATGGAAGTCGATAAAAAGCACCAAAAGCGAAATACCGAAGAGAGTTGTGAAAGCCCAAACCCGTAAACCGGAGCAGCCCTCCGACCCGGTAAAATGGTAGTAAAGCATGAATACCGAAACTATAAGTCCGAATATAAACTGAGCAATTTGACAATCTGTCACCCTCCTCTTCCATCGCGGCCGCAACCCCATCCCGCTCAGTAGGTAGTACGCGTACATGACCACGTGCACCGACGCGTTAGTCACGAGCCCCACCGGGAACATTGTCTGCACCGCCGAAAGCCACATGTAGCATGTCACCACCACCACCGTGTGATGGTATACGTGAAGGAATGAGAGCCGTCGGGAGCGGGACCCACTCAGGAGAATCAAGAGAGTGTCCATGAATTCGAAAATCTTCGACAAGTAGAAGATGTACCTATTGTAAATAATGTGCTTTGTGTTTCAATCATCTTAATATAAACTTGCATGATACAATATTATAACAAACCACATATATGTATTAACATTTCAGACATTAATTAGAAACTTAAATAATTGAACCAATGGAGATTCCTAACACATGCATGTCGATATAATATCCTAATTAAAATCATCTTGCGTGACACTTTTAACTACTAATCATACTCTAAGATAAATTTTATTAGTTCATGGCAACTGCAATGAGGCTAGGAATCAATTATCAGTTAGGTTTGCATAATACTCAAACTTCCGCGAAACTATAAATGTATCGTTTATGAAACTAACTTGTTTAAATACCTTAAATATATAGACAAAACCATAATTTTTGTAAAGAAATATTAGCCCAAAAATTACATAATAAACAATAATAAAATATTCATAAATCCAATAATCAATTAACGACCGTAAAATTAACAATAAGTATCTAAAAATCATAGAATTAATGGAATGTAACCCACAATATAGTAAAATTATAAATAGAATCAATGTAAATAATATTTGTTCAAAATAAATAAAAACAAATTTTTTTATAGTTTATTTTAAAAAGTACCCCCAGAAGAACGTGGGTCCTCGAGGTGGGGTGCTTCCCGCTGGGAAGCAAATGGCCCAATGGAGATGGTGACGAGGCGTTTGGTGGAGGGTGGAGAGGGTGCAACCAAGGGCCATAACGAGAGAGAGGAGACATAGGAAGATATTGTGGAGGGTAGTTACGACGCTGAGGACGAGCGAGGGTAGGGTTGGGAGATGAGAAAAGTGGTGGAGGGTGAGTGTTAGGGTTAGATAGGTTACAATGGTGGTGCCGAGGAAAAGTGGGGACGAGGCCGGGGTGTGGCCGGGTTTCCACTCGTATTCGCTAATGATCGGGTGATCCACAAGCCAATAGTGAAGAGTGTTATAGAGGGTGCCCATTGTTTGCCGGCAAAAAGCAAGTGATTATGTTTTGTTTGTGGGATAAGGTTGTTCAATTTATGATGTTAGATTGAGTTACTAAACTTCATTAAATTGTTGATAGTACTTTCGTGTAAGCATGGATGGGACATCATACATATGCTATGTGTGAATAAAGTATATACGTACAAGTTAGTTTGGCCTCAATTGAAACCATATATATGCTTATAGGTCTAAAATTGGATCATGAATCATATTCATTTACGTTGTATCATTTTGGGTTGTAAGTTAGTGGACAACATCACATCATCATTTCAGTTTAAGATATTACTGTATTCTTATATAAACTTATTTGATTACTTATTTGCGTTTAGTCCTTATTCACATTTGTTATTCATTATAATGACTTGAGGTAAATATAAACTTCTAAATACACATAATATGATAATCTACTTAAGGAAGGTTATTGTAGCTTAACTTGTATACGTTTATGAAAAGAGTTTAAGAAATACTTCATTGAGAAAATTGTAAAATTTGTCTCCTAACTAGGGTGATTTTATGCCACACCGGGTCCAACAGCGCCAGTACATCATACACCATTGGCTGCATGGACAAGATAGTAAAAATTACTCAAAACATTTGCATCCAATGGTTTAGAATAGACTGACTCCATTGGATCTGGTCTATTCTAGAATTTCCCCGTAACTATAAGGGGGTGGCAATTTTGGTCCCATTTTTTTGCAGAGGTGGCAAAATTGGTCCCGTATGTATGAAAAACTCGCGGATTGAGGACTAATTTGGCTGGAGTCTTTCAATTTGACATGAATTTGTGATGTGGCACCCACGTGGCCACTTGATTTTTTTTATTTTTTTTATTTTAAGGTCAATTTTGCACACGTGGAAACAATAGCTTAATGACATAGGACCATTTTTACACATGGGACAACATTTCACATGTTTTTACCCAAGTGATCCAATCCGAAAATAACAAGTGAAAAAAATAAGCTAAATAGTTAAATTAATAAGAATTTAATTTGTAAATGAAAAAGAATAAATAAGTAAATTAATATTTTAATTAATTATTATGAAATTTGAAGAAAAAAAAAAGCCCTTCTTCTTCCCCACCCCGCACTGGGAAAATGATGTAAAAGTCCTTATAATGCACAAAGAAAAAACGCATACGCCCCATCCCATTTTCACTATTCAAACCTATGTCTCTGTGGTACCCATTAGCTTTGAAAGATCCAAAATACCCATACTAACATTAAAAATAGTGGTCCCCCCTTCTTTATGACGATGCTGAGATACTGGAGATACTGGATTTATTCAAAATTCAGTACGAAGTCCCTATGTTTTCAATTTATTTATTTTTAGTCCTCGAACTTTAAAACTGGTTTATTTTGGCCCCAAAAAACAACAAAAACATCAAAAATTAAAATATTTGCGAGAAATATTATACATTTTTTAAAGAAAAAGGGAATCCCAACAAGCTTTTATAAATCTACATACAACTTTTCGTTGCACTCATAATTTACTTACATGCCTCTACCCACTCATATTTTAAACTCTTTTATTGATAGTCTTAATACTTTAGAAAACTTAGATTATAATAATCAAGAACTAATATTAGAATTACGAAACTAATTAATAATTAGGAGAGATAATTGGGTCAATACTTATTTTAACTTACCACCTAGATTACGAGATCACCAAAACAATATTAAATACCCACTACAAGAAAACAGGGGCATCAGAGACGGAATTTTAGAGACCGATGAAATTCGGTGGACGAAATTCGGTCTCTAAACAGAGACCGAGATTGAGACCGACATGGGTTCCGTCGCTAATTGAGACCGAATTCAGATCGATCTCTTTTTCTTAAAAAAATATCCAATGGAGTAATTTAGTGTAAATTAGAGACCGATTCAGAGACGAAATTAGAGACCGATTCAGAGACCGAGTGATTTCCGTCTCTAAATCCGTAGCTAAATGGTTGATTTACTTACCTAAGTTAGAGACAGATATTTTCGGTCTCTAATTTTCAAATTAGGGATGGGATTTAGAGATCGAGATGGACATCAATTTTTCATTATTATTTAGCGACCGATTCCGCGACGGAATATGAAATTATATTTTAGAGAGCGATTCAGCGACCGAATAATTCCGTCTCTAATTAGCGACCGAAAAATTCGGTCTCTAGTTCGGAAATATCCGTCTCTATTTTGTAAATTAGAATAAAAAAAATGTCAACGGAATTCGAACCTCGGATCACTTCTAAGGTTTTGATAGCGAATGCCACTACATCACAAGGGCTACAACTACACTTATTGGTGCAATTATATGCGATATATGTATATTTTTTGTTTTACTAAAAATAATTTTTGCATTTTTAAGATTTGAACTTATGACCTCCCACTTCTAAATAGACAATTATGCCACCACGGTATTTCTCGAGTAATAAATATTACAATATTGTATTATATATATATATATACATACGAAATTAATTAGGCATTTTAGACCCAAATAGCCTATTGGATCTCTTAGATAGTGGGCTATTTATCCTCAAGCGCAATCTTTTGTCATTGTAATCAAAAAATTCAGCAAACTTTATTCTCTTTGATGTAAACTTATAATATAGTATAGTAATATTATTTATATCTATATATATATAAAGATATCTATATATATATAAAGATATCTATATATATATAAAGATATATATATATATATATATATATATATATATATACTATAACTAATAATAATACTGTACAACACTAATAATAATATTATGGGCCAAAAATTTTCTAAGTGGCCCATTAAGACATAATTATAATATATCTAATATATATTATAACTTATAATATAGTATATATTCAAAATAATAATATTAAATTATTATTTATATCAAGTCTTGCTAGCCTACGAACAAGTTTTTTTTGCTCGAGTTAGGTTCGTTAAGCAATTTTGTGTTTTGTAAATTAATAGCCCAAAACCCTAAACTTACCCTAAACCCTGAAACCCATATAGAGGAGTTAGATTTACATATATATATATATGTATGTATATTTTTAAGGGGTTGTCTAATTTAATTTGTTAGTATATCCGCGAAGAAGCTAACTTTTTTAATCTTATCTGGAAATTAAATTATACTTTCATCTTATATTTGAGACGGAAATAAAAATGATATTAAAGATGAGAATAAAATTAAATAAAAAAAATAAAACAAAATGATATATGTATATGTGTATACACAAAATAAAAAAAGAATACAGTAAAAAGAATAATGTGCTTGCCATGAATGGAACTCTAGACCTCTCCCAAATTAACATAAGGTGCCTTCCATTACACCAAGTTAACTTTGTCGTTAAATGTGTTGAAACATTATTTATATTATATATATTCGTTTGTATTTTTCATGTATATTTGAAATGAAAATAAATATTGAATTAAAAATAGGAATAAAGTAAAAAGAATAAAGTGCTCAACAAGAATAGAACTCTAGACCTCACCCATACTCACATAGGCTACCTACCTACCAGCATCTTCCGCTACCATCGTCAAGCTTCTTCTCTTCTCTAAGCCGCTGCGCCGACATCATCAAGCTTCTTCATTCATCAGTTCATTGTCGTCATCACATCTTCTCTCCTCTGAGCCGCGGATTTTTATTTCACCCAACAAAGGCCAACCCTTCTCTTCTCTATCATCAGTTCATCGTCATCATCTTCTCATTCAGATCTGGTAAATTATTTGACATCTGGGTTCTTTTTTAATTTTATAAGTTATATGAGAAATTCATGCCATGATTGTTTATGAATTGTTATATATATTTTTTTGGCTGGAATAGATAATGGTAACAGGAAAATTTGTTAATTTAGGGTTACTTGAAAGTTATCGTCATGTCTAAATTTACGGAGCTTATATTTTTTTGCTGTTTGTTTCTTGCTTTGTATCATTGTTTATTTTTCCTTTTCTATTTATTGATAGAATTGAAGGGAAAAAAAGAGGTGAATTTTGATACTCTCAATTAATTTGCTTCCTTATAAAATGCTGCTTGGTGCATTATGCAAAATGCTTTTCTGTAATCTGCAATAGAGTTCGTTTCGTAGATGTTTATGAAATTGGTATATTTGCAGTATTTAATTAGAGTTTAAGCAGAAGCTTTAGTAAGTAGGTAGATATTTACAAAGCCCACATGAGGGTACAAAGCTCAGACACAACCACTAATCAAACCACTCCTCATTAATGTCTCATTCCACCACTTCAATGTTCATCCTCTATTACGAAATAAATGGTTCATCTTGTATTTCGTGCCATATATGCACGAAATTATATATTTAAGGAAACATTTTATACACTTGATGCGATGTAATACATAATTAGGATAGAATGTAGCGATCGACTTTTCTTACTTACTAAATTAATTTTATTTAAATATATTATTTGGTTAGGAATTAAAATTACTTGATTGAATGTGCTTTGGTGATTTTTTTTTAATTAAGGGCTTGAAGGTTATATTTGCATTGTTTGTAGGTGCTTAATATAGTTTATAAGTTTGCAATGTTTAGTTGTTAATAAATTAATTTTCTATTTTAGTCCACCTCACCTCTATATATATAGGGTAGCCATGACCCTTCATTTTCTTCCTCTATTCTCGCCCCTTACCAAAATCTGAGAGAAGAAAACAAAAACCATGGGAGTAACTCTTCATTTCCAGCAAACAAATCAGCCATGGTAGTCTGAGGTGTGAGTAAGTTTTGAACCATCAAATGACGTCCGATTTTTGTTTTCTTGAGCTCTATTTCTTCCTAAGAACTTAAGGAACATCCCAGTAGTTTTTATTTCACAAATCCACCTTCGAAAGAGTCTGAAAAGTTCGAATTACAGAGGGTACCGAATAAATCGTCAAATCTGCCATTGTTGTAAGCTCTAGCTGTTTTTGACTTCTTGGGTTGCACTTCTTCTCTATCATTGAAAGGTAATCACCCTATACACCTTGAGTGACCTATTTTACTTGGGTTTGTGTTGGATTGTTGATATTATAGCTAGATTCTTACATGCAAAGGATGATCGTGAGGAGGAGTAGTGACTTTGGTTTTTGCATGTGCAATCTGATTTGGGCCAAACTTGAGATGCTTAAAATCCTAAAGTTATCACTTATTTAACTATGTTGTGGAAATCTGTATTGACTATAGTTGGTATTGATTAAGAATCAAGTGATTTAGTTGACATGCAATATGATTTTATAATGAAAAAAAAAACAAGGTTATTAAGTTTTAGTTTTTCTTTAGTTGTTTTGAGAAATTATTTGAAGGGCCAACCGAGAAAATTAGAGTCTGAAATTTTCTATGGAGGTTTATATTTATGTCTGGATTATACATGTAAATTTTTGGATAATTTGAAATTATGATGGATTTTCTAAAAATCGTGAAGTTGTATTGACAGAATACAATTCAGTTTCAATTCAGTTTCAGGGAAGTGAGATTTAAGACTAAAATATCTTACTTATACATTTTCTTTCCGTTTGAAAATTTTACAGTAGGATATATGTTGTGGATAAAGGGACATATTCAAAATTGAACATTTTTCAAGTTGTAGTTAAGTTTCAAACATTTTTTGAAAACTGTTGCGCTAACTGTGTTATCTATGTAACAGCAGTGAAGTTTTGATACTCGTATGTTGTTTTATTGAGGGTAAAATAGTTCTACAAATTTTGTTAACACTCATTAGTATATCGGGATTGTATGGGTAAATTCTTGGATGATTTGGAATTTTTTGTGAATTTATAACATTCTCATACCGTAACTTGCTAAGCTAGTCATTGTGGCAGCATAGAGTTGTGGTATTGCTCCTTGGTGCGCCATAGGTATTTAGGGGTAAATGAAACATGTAGTCTTCATATAAGTTTCAATTTACTAATGTGGTCTGGATGATCGACATAACCAAGTTGTGTAACTTGCTATGTTCGAGTATAGAGATTAGAATTCTAATATGTCATTTGGTTAAAGCAGGTTGTGTTGGAGGTTCGCCCGACGACGACTCTTAGTAACTCGGAAGTACAATGAGTTGCCTCTCAAAAACTATATCTATATGTCTTTCAAAAGCTGGAAGAAACTTTGACCACGTCGAATATATATATCTATATACTTTATCATGGTTTCACTATTTCACATAAAATGAGTTTCATTCACTTTCAAAAATTAAAGCATGATCATATTGTTCAAACGCCCATTTTATTGTGGCAGTGATTAATTGCATAAACAATTTCAAAGTTATAATTGTGAAAAGATTTCAAGGAAATCACCATTCTATTGAAGTTTCCTTAACATAAATTCAATTTAATAATCACCGAATTGTAAGCCTAAAGGCCAATATTGCGTCAAACGTGAAATTATGTGATCGCATATTGTATATGGTTGAGTATCGGGCCCAAGTGTCGGGCGTGGATAGGGCTAGGGTTCGGTTGGACAGACACGGGCCTGCGGTCTTAAAACAGTTCCCGCTATCCATGGCCAAATTCCAACACCTAAAGATGGAGCGTTCTGAGGGTGAGTGGGTCGTAGGAATTGAATTGTGGCATTCCCGGGATATGACTAAATGGGCATCGCGAGCCTAAGTGGGGAGGCATAAGGTGATGGCTTTTCAGCCGAGTGTTCAAGGGTGACAAGGAAGAAGCAGCGGGACCCAAAGTGCTATGAGCAAAGTCATCGGACGCGATGCTACTACTAACATGGCCCCCTACTGCTTAAGTGTCCTCTATTGATTGTTACTTGTTTGTTTTATTATTGTCTAAATGCTTTCATCCAAGATGATACTCATCCTTTTCTGATATTGTTTCTCGTCACTAAATTTTGATTTGTGTCCAAAAATTATTTTAAACACTTCACACTTACACTGGCACTCACTAAGCTTTCGCTTACGTACTTCATTTCTTCCCTTCTAGATATATGGGAATCCGACAATGAGACTAGCTCGGAGAGCCATTGAGTTAAATCCAGTCGAATTTAAGTGGCAACTTTTGTACTATATTAATGTTATGTTTGTAGCTATGTCATAGTTTGGTTTTGGTAAGTGACAAATCTAGTTGTGTTAGGGTTAAAGTTTCGGTTCTTAACTACTATGTGAATGATGTTGACTGTTTGGAGGCTATCTTTTGGGAAGTTTCTTTATTTAAGTCTTCAGTTGAGTTCACTTTTAGAAGTAAAAAAAAAATGAGGGTGTGATAGAGTGGTATCAGAGGTTAGGCTAGCGCCTGAGCTATACCGGGATAGGTTCCTCGGACCGTGGTTTTAGGTTTGACTACGAGTCAAGATGGTAATAGGGTCAGAATGATGATGTTTCAAGTGCTTAAATTGTGACAGAATATTGGCGGCTGGCCGGCCGATCGATATCTATTACTATTATTGTACTAGTCTAGGATCGTGTTGGGGTTAAAACTTCGTAGGTGTCTTGACTAGGAAGAAGTGTTAGAGTTACAGAAATCCATTAAGGCGAATGATTTGTATTTTTTTATTTTTTATTTTTCTTTGTTTTGCTGTGAATAATTGTTTGATATTATTGTGTGCCTTAACCAATTCTTTATTAAGAAAAAAAAACATTTTACTTAATAATATTTTGAAATTTCCGTGACTTATTAATTTACAAAATTATAGGTATGACCCATACATTGCGAACATCATCTAGTGGTTCTCGACTTCCTAATCGGAATAGACTGTGTCGGAGGCGAGTTTATGATACGATCATGCATGAGCATAGGGCAAAACATCGACTTTAGGCTCAATTGACAGATTCGGGGACTCGATTAACTCAACTCGAGCAAAAGTTGGAAGAGGCTCGAGGACAGATTGAAACACAATTATTTCATATCGATATATTGCAAGAAGAAACTGTACCATCATATGAAGAGGAAGTGAATCGGCTACATGATGTAAATGATGGATTAGTTCAGCGAATAGAACAAGAGGAGAATATTCTACTTCAAGGTGAAAACATAACAGAATTACAAGAAGAAGCTGAGGAACTACAACTTCAATTGAATGAAGTACAACAATTGAGAGAGCAAGAAAATCAAAACTATATGGAAGAAAGAGAGGCGATTGCCCAACAATTTGTCAATATAGAGCATCGTCTCCTCGACGTTGCAGAGTTTGTCCCGGGCATTGATGTAAATCGAGATAACCAAGTAGGCCCACAAATGCCAGTAGAACAGGTACAACAGTTGAAGGAAGAGGAAAATGTCATCCTGGACTTCAATGTTAATGAGATAGATGAGGATGAAAAAGTGAGTGTAGTGGAAGATGCCGGGGAGGAGAGCGACGTGTCAACTATAGAAGACATGGACTAGCCCTAGTGGTAGTAAGCGAAATAGTTAGGGTAACTAAGTAGGAGCACTATTTTGTTAGTTGGTAACTTTTAGGAAAAGGTGAATGTGATTATAAGTGATTTTGTGTAAGAACTAGTGTATATAGGTTTAACTATTTTGCTATGTGGAACTAGTAACCTTGTGTATAATGAAGTCTATGAATGACTATTTTATTGCATGAAAAATATGGTTTTATGAAGTGGGTAGTGATAATAGTATTTGCTTGATCTGTTTTCTTTTATTATTCTAAATTCTATTGATTAATTTATCTAGATGCACATCATAACTTAGTACATACCATAATCTTAGATGGCTGAAAGGAGGGGCCATGGAAGACCTCCGACAAATCCTCGTGTGGAATATCGTGAACCAAATGTGGAAGAACAACAAAACGCTAACGATGAGGTACCGCCTGCGCGTGAAGTTCCCCCGGGAGGCGAACCAGGCGTAGGAGATAACTTAACCGCACAAGCTCTACAACAAATCCTATTGTTTATGCAACAACAAGCTACACAAGCTCAACCTCAAAACCCTTCGGTGCCAGTGCAGGAGCTCATGATAGAGCATTAGAGCACTTCTTGAGGTTTAATCCACCAGAATTTATGGGCGAACCCGACGATGTTAAAGCGGACTTGCGGCTCGAGAAAAGGGAAAGTATATTTTCTGCATTGAACTACACTGATGAACAACAAATTACATTCGCAGTGTTTCGTTTAGAAGCAGCAACACGAAACTAGTGGAGGACTATTCATGAAAAGTGGACTCGAAATGATACTCCAAGAACTTGGGGTAATTTCACGCATGAATTCAAGGAGCAATATATACCACCGGTAGTTCGGGAAGCCCGAAGAGATGAGTTCTATCACTTGAAGCAAGGAAGCATGAATGTGGCTCCATATGAATCTGATTTCCACCGATTATCCAAGTATGCTCCCAATCTAGTGAGCACGGAAGAGGATAAACTGTATAAGTTTGTGAGAGGGCTCCAAAATGATCTCCAAGATCATTTGTTGGCAATCGAATTAGACTCTTACACTGGAGCTGTAAAAGCAGCTGCTAGAATTGAAAAGGGAACTGAACATCTTGGGATTCATATCGGGCAGAGTAATAAAGTTAGGCCACCTCCATCGAATGTGAGGTATGGTCGTGAGAAGAAGTTTCATAAAAATATCTATGGGGATAGGGGTGGCACTTGAAAAGCAAAATCAGAGATGCCACAACAGAAACCATGTACTTATTGTAATAAAGGCATCCATGATCCCTCTCAATGCTGGTATAAGTTAGGGAAGTGTCTCCCATGCGGAAACAACCAACATCAAATGAAGGATTGCCCCCTGATGTCGCAATCAAGTGGTACTCAAGGACAATACCAAGGGGGTAAGCAGAGTGGATCTGGGAGAAAGGTTGGAAAACATAAGGTTCAAGCACGTGCATTTGCTTTAACAGGACAGGAGACACCAGAGGACACAAGTGTTGTTGAAGGTACGCTACTTGTCTCTGGTAGTTATGCAAAGGTGTTGCTTGATCATGGATCATCACATTCTTTTGTCTATCCTAATCATGTACAAAAAATGCATCAAAGTATTGAAACTTTACCTTACTATTTAGAAGTTACTATACCAATGGGTAGTAGCATGGCGACAAATTCAGTGATTAAGTCTTGTAAAGTTATGATAAGTGGAGAACCTTTTATGGCTGATTTTATATTATTGCCTATACAAGGGTATAGCATCATTTTACGAATGGATTGGTTATCATATCACCATGCACAATTAGATTATCACACAAAAACTGTTAGATTTGGTGTGCCTGGGAAGCCAGAAATAGAATGGGTGGGGAATGGAAGGGTTGCACTGGTTCTAACCATTTCGGCTATTAAGGCAAGAAAAACACTGTTGAAAGGAAACAAAGCTTACTTAGCTTTCATGATTAACAAGCCAAAAGATACAGTGGATATGAAAGAGGTACCTGTGGTATCTGAATTTACAGATATGTTCCCAGCAGAACTAACCTCTTTACCTCCAGATAGAGAGATCGAGTTCTCCATTGAAATAGTACCCGGAGCAGTTCCAATATCCAAACACCCATACCGAATGGCTCCAGTTGAATTGAAGGAGTTAAAAACTCAGTTGCAAAAATTGTTGGAGTTAGGTTTTGTTAGACCCAGTACTTTACCGTAGGGAGCCCCAGTACAATTTGTTAAAAAGAAAGATGGATCGTTGAGGTTGTGTGTAGATTACCGAGGCCTAAATAGCATCACAGTTAAGAACAAGTATCCACTTCCTTGTATTGATGAGTTATTTAATCAACTCCAAGGAGCTAAGGTGTACTCTAAACTTGATTTACAACAAGGGTATTACCAATTAAAAATCAAGAAAGAGGATGTGCCTAAGACCACCTTCCAAACAAGGTATGGGCACTACGAATTTGTTGTGATGCCCTTCGGTTTAACCAATGTCCCAGCAGCTTTTATGGATCTTATTCATAGGATATTCCGTCCCTATTTGGATCAATTTGTGGTTATATTCATAGATGATATCTTGGTATACTCTAGGACAAAAGAAGACCACGAACGACATTTAAGGATCGTATTGGAAATCTTGAGGGACAATAAGCTTTATGCTAAATTCAGTAAGTGTGAGTTTTGGTTAGAGAAGGTCTCATTTTTAGGTCATGTGATTTCAGGGAAAGGAATATGTGTGGACCCTTCGAAGATAGAATCCATTGTAGAATGGAAAAGACCTGAAAATGTCACAGAAATAAGAAGTTTTCTGGGGTTAGCAGGATATTATCGTAGATTTGTCAAGGACTTTTCTAAGATAGCAGGACCATTAACCAGGTTAACCTAGAAAAAGAGAAAGTTTGAATGGGACGAGCATTGTGAGTCTAGCTGCCAGGAATTAAAGGAACGACTCACCTCGGCACCCATTTTAGCTCTTCCAGATGGAATCGATAACTTTTTGGTATATAGTGATGCATCTAAAGAGGGACTTGGGTGTGTACTTATGCAGAATAGGAGGGTGAGCTTATGCGTCATGAAAACTCAAACCTTATGAGCAGAACTACAACCCATGATTTGGAATTAGTTGCTATCATTTTCGCACTAAAGAAATGGAGGCTTTATCTATACGGTACTTCTTTCATTATTTACACCGACCAGAAAAGCCTTAAATATCTATTCTCTCAAAAGGAGTTGAACTTGAGGCAAAGAAGATGGATGGAAGTTCTGGAAGATTATCATTGCTCAATTCAGTATCATCCTGGAAAGGCTAATGTGGTAGCAGATGCTTTAAGCCGGAAAACAAGCGTTGCAAGGCTCATGATTAAGGAATGGAGAATGCTCGAGGATGTGAGCACTTGAAATCCTAGGAAATCAGAGTTACATATCTTATGTGCCAATGTTAAGGTGGAATCCAAGGTTTTGGAAGAGATCAAATTGGCACAAAACAAGATCTTAAGTTTAAGAGCTTAAGAGAGAAGATTCTTCAAGGAAAAAGGCCAAAATTTGAGATTGGAAGCGATGGCCTGATGCGATTTAAAAATAGGGTGTGTGTGCCAAATGATGCTAGTATAAAGAAGGTAATACTAGATGAAGCCCATCGTTCAAAATATACCATACACCCTGGAGGTAATAAGATGTACAATGATTTAAAACAACTTTATTGATGGGCTAATATGAAGAATCAAGTTGCGGAATTGTGCTTGACTTGTCAACAAGTGAAAGCGGAGCACCAACGGCCGTCAGGGCTTTTACAACCATTAGAGATACCCGAATGGAAATGGGAATACATAACCATGGACTTTGTAACTGACTTACCAAGAACCTCAAGTGGTCATGATTCTATTTGGGTAATTGTGGATAGGCTCACCAAATCAGCTCATTTTCTCCCCATCCGAAAGGTAGATCCTCTTCACAAACTAGCTCGATTGTATATTAAGGAAATAGTGAGACTACATGGTGTTCCTACTAAAATTGTCTCGGATAGAGACCCAAGATTCGTTTCAAGATTTTGGAAAAGCTTACATGACGCATTAGAAACTAAGTTAAGCTTTAGTACAACTGCTCACCCTCAAACGGATGGACAATCTGAACGGGTCATTCAAATATTAGAAGACATGTTGAGAGCATGTGTTTTGGATTTCCAAGGAAGTTGGGATCAGTATCTAGAGTTAGCGGAGTTTGCTTATAACAATAGCTATCACTCCACAATTGGAATGGCGCATTTGAGGCATTGTATGGTAGAAAATGCAGATCACCAATTCGATGGGAAATTGAAGATAAATGGGTTCCTAAGAAGAAACGCCAAGAACAATCGCCATTCCTAAAACCAGATTTGGTTGAAGAAGCTATAGATAAAATCCAAATAGTTCAGGATCGAATGAAGATAGCACAAAAGCGCCAGAAAAGTTATGCTGACCAAAGAAGAAGAGATTTGGAATTTTCAGTAGGAGATGAGGTATTCTTGAGATTATCTCCGCGGAAAGGCATTATTCAATCCAAGAAAGGCGGGAAGTTAAGCCCTAGATATATTAGGCCATTCAAGATCCTAGAAAGAATTGGGAAGGTAGCATATCGGCTAGAACTCCCACTAGCACTTGCTGCGATGCATGATGTCTTCCATGTTAGTGGGCTAAAGAAATACCAGCCTGATTTAGATCACGTGCTAAAGGAGGATACCATATCAGTACAAGATAACTTGGCTTATGTTGAGAAACCACTGCGAATAGTGGACTGTAAGGTTCGTGAACTTCGAAATAAAGTTATCCCATTAGTCAAAGTGATATGGGAAAACCACGACCAAATAGAAGAAGCAACTAGGGAGACCGAGGATTACATGCAAAAGCACCATCCTCAACTCTTCTCAGGTGAGAATTTGGGGACCAAATTCCTTTAAGGGGGGGAGAGTGTAGCGATCGACTTTTCTTACTTAATAAATTAATTTTATTTAAATATATTATTTGCTTAGGAATGAAAATTACTTGATTGAATGTGCTTTGGTGCTTTTTTTTTATTAAGGGCTTGAAGGTTATATTTGCATTGTTTGTAGGTGATTAATATAGTTTATAAGTTTGCAAGGTTTAGTTGTTAATAAATTAATTTTCTATTTTAGTCCTCCTCACCTCTATATATATAGGGTAGCCATGACCCTTCATTTTCTTCCTCTATTCTCGCCCCTTACCAAAATCTGAGAGAAGAAAACAAAAACCATGGGAGCAACTCTTCATTTCCAGCAAACAAATCAGCCATGGTGGTCTGAGGTGTGAGTAAGTTTTGAACCATCAAATGACGTCCGATTTTTGCTTTCTTGAGCTATATTTCTTCCTAAGAACTTAAGGAACATCCCAGTAGTTTTTATTTCACAAATCCACCTTCGAAAGAGTCTGAAAAGTTCGAATTACAGAGGGTACCGAATAAATCGTCAAATCTGCCATTGTTGTAAGCTCTAGCTGTTTTTGACTTCTTAGGTTGCACTTCTTCTCTATCATTGAAAGGTAATAACCCTATACACCTTGAGTGACCTATTTTACTTGGGTTTGTGTTGGATTGTTGATATTATAGCTAGATTCTTACATGAAAAGGATGATGGTGAGGAGGAGTAGTGACTTTGGTTTTTGCATGTGCAATCTAATTTGGGCCAAACTTGAGATGCCTAAAATCCTAAAGTTATCACTTATTTAACTATGTTGTGGAAATTTGTATTGACTATAGTTGGCATTGATTAAGAATCAAGTGATTTAGTTGACATGCAATATGATTTTATAATGAAAAAAAAACAAGGTTATTAAGTTTTAGTTTTTCTTTAGTTGTTTTGAGAAATCATTTGAAGGGCCAACCAAGAAAATTAGGGCTTGTATGGTTTTGTTTTGAGTTTCAAAATCCCAATTCTCAAATAATCTGAAATTCAAAAACTTGTTTGGCCCATCCATTTTGAACTTTTTTCCTGGTTCTCAATTTTCAACTTGGAATAGCACAACCCACCAAATCATTAAAAACCCTATTTTCCCTGATTTCCTGGTTCTCTGTCCCTCTTCAGATATTTTTCTGAATTACTGTCACCCCACTCACCTCCCTCTTTTTAATAGCTGCCCCAATCTTTTTTGAGTAATTTTTTTCTGTTTTGAAGTCAAAGAACACCTCTTTAACATTTTCCATTGGCTTTTCTCCAGACAGAAAATGGGCATACACTTTGGTAATGGAGTTTTTTTCAACTTCTTAGCAATTAGGGGGAAAAAATGACAAAAGAATGTATTATGAAAAAATTAAACGTAAAATATATAAGATTAAATAAATTTCTTTTGGACCATAATTGTTGTTGGAACTATACTAAATAACTAAGGCTTTGTTTGTATATGTTTTTGAGTTAGAATTTTGAAAATTTCTCGAAAAATGCATGTTACGGAGATTCGTGTACAAATGATGTGATTTGTGTTGTATTTGTTTATTTTTTAAAAATGGTTGAAATTTGTAAAATGTGTCAAATCAATAATGAAAGGTTGATGTATGATGTGTTGAATAATTGAGTTAGTTATTTATATAATGATTATGTGAACAAAACAATAAAAAAATATAAATTAAAAATTGTAAAGTATGAAAAAGAAAGAGAGATAATGATTGGAGTAAATGATTTTGATTGATGATTGTATGAAATGATAGATATAGTGATTAATAGGAAGTTATATAGGGGATTGAAAAATTTGAGTTGAAAAAAAGGTGAATTTAGATTAAAATAGTTCGTGTTATGATTTTCTAAGATTTTGTGATCCAAGATATTGAAAATGAAATTTGAAAACATAAATAAACAAGCCCTAACTATGCATCAATTTTACTTTATGTCAAATCATACAATTTTTTATTCTATTTATTTTTCAAAAAAATCAATAATCCAAACATATTTTCATTCTCAGCACGTCTTTTCGTATAAAAAGTCACACAAAATCAAATTTATCCAAACATATTTTCATTTTTAACACAAAAACCAATACAAATTTGAAAAGTCATTTTTCAACAATTTTCAACTTGAAAATGTGATTTGGGAATGAAAACAATACCATACAAGCCCTTAGAGTCTGAAATTTTTTATGGAGGTTTATATTTATGTCTGGATTATACATGTAAATTTTTGGACAATTTGGAATTATGATGGATTTTCTAAAAATCGTGAAGTTGTATTGCCAGAATACAATTCAGTTTCAACTCAATTTCAGGGAAGTGAGATTTAAGACTGAAATATCTTACTTATACATTTTCTTTCCTTTTGAAATTTTTTGCAGTAGGATATATGTTGTGGATACAGGGAAATATTCAAAATTGAACATTTTTCAAGTTGTAGTTAATTTTCAAACATTTTTTGAAAACTGTTGCGCTAACTGTGTTATATATGTAACAGCAGTGAAGTTTTGATACTCGTATGTTGCTTTATTGAGCGCAAAATAGTTCTACAAATTTTGTTAACACTCATTAGTATATCGGGATTGTATGGGTAATATCTTGGATGACTTGTAATTTTCTGTGAAGTTATAAAATTCTCATACCGTAACTTGCTAAGCTAGTCATTGTGGTAGCATAGAGTTGTGGTATTGCTCCTATGTGCGCCATAGGTATTTCGGGGTAAATGAAACATGTAGTCTTCATATAAGTTTCAATTTACTAATGTGGTCTGGATGATCGACATAACCAAGTTGTGTAACTTGCTATGTCTGAGTATAGAGATTAGAATTCTAATATGTCATTTGGTTAAAGCAGGTTGTGTTGGAGGTTCGCCCGACGACGACTCTTAGTAACTCGGAAGTACAGTGAGTTGCCTCTCAAAAACTATATCTATATGTCTTTCAAAAATTGGAAGAAATTTTAACCACGTCGAATATATATATATATATATATATATGTATATACTTTATCATGGTTACACTATTTCACATAAAATGAGTTTCATTCACTTTCAGAAATTAATGCATGACCATATTGTTCAAACCCCCATTTTATTGTGGCAATGATTAATTACATAAACAATTTCAAAGTTATAATTGTGAAAAGACATAAACTCAATTTAATGATTACCGAATGGTAAGCCTAAAGGCCACTATTGCATCAAACGTGCAATTATGTGAATGCATATTGTATATGGTTGAGTGTCGGGCCCAAGTGTCGGGTGTGGATAGGGCTAGGGTTTGGCTGGACAGGCACTGGCCTGCGGTCTTAAAACAGTTCCCGCTATCCACGGCCAAATCCCAACACCCAAAGACGGAGCGTTCTGAGGGTGAGTGGGTCGTAGGAATTGAATTGTGGCATTCCCGGGATATGACCAAATGGGCATCGCGAGCCTAAGTGGGGAGGCATAAGGTGATGGATTTTCAGCCGAGTGTTCAGGGGTGACAAGGAAGAAGCAGCGGGACCCAAAGTGCCATGAACAAAGTCATCGAACGCGATGCTACTGCTAACATGGCCCCCTACTACTTAAGTGTGCTCTATTGATTGTTACTTGTTTGTTTAATTATTGTCTAAATGATTTCATTCAAGCTGATACTCATCATTTTTCTGATATTGTTTCTAGTCACTAAATTTTGATTTGTGTCTAAAAATTATTTTAAACACTTCACACTTACACTGGTACTCACTAAGCTTTCGCTTACGTACTTCATTTCTTCACTTCTAGATATAGGGGAATCCGACAATGAGACTAGCTCGGCGAGCCATTGAGTTAAATCCAGTCGAATTCAAGTGGCAACTTTTGTACTATATTAATGTTATGTTTGTAGCTATGTCATAGTTTGGTTTTAGTAAGTGACAAATCTAGTTGTGTTAGGGTTAAAGTTTCGGTTCTTAACTACTATGTGAATGATGTTGACTATTTGTAGGCTATCTTTTGGGAAGTTCCTTTATTTATGTCTTCAGTTGAGTTCACTTTTAGAAGTTAAAAAAAATGAGGGTGTGACATAGAAGATCTGAACTGTCACAATTTGATCTATGTGTTTAATCTATACTATTATATAAAGCATGAGTGGGCTAGAGAAACTTCTTTTGGTATGTCAACATTTTTAGTGAAGCCTTAAATTTAAAAAAAAAAAAAAGAAGAAGAAGAGGAAGTTGGACGTCTAATATTTGACTCAACTGTCTACATTTTGAAAATCTAATAACTGTTATTCCCACAATTTTATTCAAAAACTAACTGCAATCTAATGGGATTTTAACCTACATGGTTTCCACTGCATTTCTGGCTATACATGCGGATAACAGGAGATAAGAATATGTAAATGCAAACTAGCATGTGTTCGTCTTTCTAAAATTCAGCACGTAACTTCGGCTCCCATGATCCCATCTTTTTTTCTTCTTGAAATTCATTTTGTCAAAGGAAAACATCTCCAAAGTAATAGATTGAAATGAAGGATTCTTATCAGTCTCTAATTCTGACGATTTTATTTTTTCACAAGTTCGTAGAAAATGGATGTTGAGAAACTCCCTGGCCAACACCCTTGAAAAACTCCCTGGCTAACACCCTTGAAGTTTATGGATTGATTTTTTTGAGTAATGCATCTTCAGTTCTTTCGAATGAAGTATCCAGTTTGCCTTTGATTTTAATGTTAAATAGTTTTTGTTTTGATTTTCACATTTAAACAAGAGTATGGATTCATTTGCTTAGATTCTTAATTTTCTCTACCTAGTTAGTGTTTATTCGTTCTTCCTCCCTTATCGTCTTTAGTTCTTCGATGATTTCCCCTAGCTTTATGGTATTGCTGTTCTATTTGTAGTGAGGAGAATGGGTCTATATATATGATCAAAATTTACAATGAGAAGATACAAGAAATTATGAAAGAGTATTGGTGAATGGATTGGCTAATGTTATCTTCAATTTTTGATTACTTCATGGATTTTTATAACAAATGTTTAACACATCAGTTTATTAAAACCAACTATACTGTTTATTTTTATGAATATTTTTCATTTTCTGCTTTCCTATTTTTTAAAGGCTTTCAATTGCATATGACTCATATAAAAAAGGAATCAGACCTTGTTATAAGATCACTGTATCAAATTATTGAATGAAAATATAATTTTTTATTATGTAAAATATATTAATTGTGCACACGCATCAAGTGTGCATTGACCGCTATTTCATTAAAAAGTTTTAGGTGCATTAAGATAATTTAGTGACTCATGAAAAAGTCCATCTCTACCTATAAATTAACAAAATACCCATTTTCATATTTGTGGTTAATGGTGATCTAATCAAGTAGTCCATTATAGTAATAAAATCATAAATGCAAGAAGGTTTTACTCCCTGTAGATTACGTCTTTTGCTCCAGCTCTCAACATAAGAATTGTAGCCCTTTCTGTTAGCTTTAATTCGCCTAAAGAATCCACTCAATCTGATTTCTAATGAAGCAGTTATGCCCAAAACACTGGAAGCTGAACAGTCAAGTACGAAAATCTCCGAAAAGATGTGACTTTGCTGATTCTCTTCCTTTATCTTTTTCCTCAATTTGAGTATTTAAAAAGGTGTGAAGCACTGAAGATCAATTGAAGAAAATATTTTGTATTTGTATGTGTAGATATATATATATATATATATATAGATTCACTAACCTTGTCTGTGATTTGAATGAATTTTGTGAAAATGAAGCGTGCAATTCTTTTGGTGTTTTGAAGTATATATAGATTTTGAATTTGTATACGCGAGATTTCCAATCCGAGCACTGCGTTTCGTCTTTCTTTTTTCGAAAACTCTGACATTTAGTCTACGGTTATTTTTGAGTGATTAGTTTTGGCTAATTTGTTATATATTTGATGTATATAATTCAGGTATGAATTTTTGGATAAATTCTTCAACAACTTGGATAGCTCAATCAGGCTGCTCCAATTGAAGAGATCTGCAACAACATTTACTAATATTAGCTCACTAATTGGATATTTAACTGATAGGTATGCAGAATGTATCTTTTCAATTTTGATTGATATATTCTTCTTGTCGCTTGAGTACTCAATTTGTTTTTGGTTTGAATCTTCGGGAGGTTTACGCATAGTCATTTAGCTCAAGTAAAGGTCATCATGCTTGAGGTCATTGTTAATTTCATATTTCATATTGCCTTAACAATCATTTTTTTAGAAATGACTAGTTGACCGACTCTAAATAAAACCAAGAACCTTATTTTTCATTGCATCGTTAAATACGTTCCGCAATTTATGAACTTTGTTTTGTAGATAAATATGTTGCATCTATATTGTTTTTCATCTCTGCTCTTCTCTTTTCTTATCAAATCAGTTGGAAATTAATGGGGCTCAAGTTGGTAACCAACTAAGGTATGTTCTAGCACATGATACTATGCTATATGTCAAGAGATTTTACATTCTGGTTTTTCTCATATGCATTCTTATAGAATGTTAGTATTGTTTTTTTATTGACTCCATACTTCTATAAGCATTTTGCTCATCCAATGTTTTTGTTTCCCATTGTCTTGTAAATTAATGGAGTTCTCAAATAATTTGTTTGCTACAAATTATTGATATGTTAAGAGATTTTACATTATGGTTTTTCTCATATGCATGCTTATAGAATGTTGGTATTGTTTATTTATTGTCTCCATACTTATATAAGATGAGATTAAGCTTGTGGTGAATTTAATAATCTTATTGATTAGGTTGCACAATGGACTTCCTAGTTCAGCCCGACGCCTGAAGAAAGTCATAATGTTTTAAGAAGTCATTAACATTGAACACACTATTGGTACTGATTAGATATTCTCCACTCTTAAATCTTGAATATAATGTGATTTTAGTTACATTTGTCTTAAATTATAGGCTAAAATAAATCCATTTGTTTCATTGTGATAGTTACGGATCTTGTAGATTCACGTGAAGGTGAGAGACACAATATTTGTCTGTCCTGTACTAGACTTATTTGATGAATCCATTTGTTTGATAGATGTGCATCTAATACGTCGATTGATATTTTTTGTGTGCAGCTCCAATTTAAGCACAAGGGTCCGTTTCCGCCTCGAGCACTTGGACCTCTTGATCCTTCATCGAGGAGGAACGTAATTTTAGCATTAACCGTTAAGGGGGAGTTCTGTGCATTACTATTCCGGTAAGATAGATTGCTATTACTTTTGAATTTATATAATGGGATATGATCACATGTTATGTTTGTCGGTTTTTGCTATTGGATTCTAACATTTGCACTCAATTTTCATGCAATTTTTCTAGGATAGGCATCACCGGAAAGGGTCTCACGGGATGGTTAGTTCGGAGAGGGGAAATACTGTGAGGATAAAAATAGAATTTGATGTACTATTATTATTTACTTAAATTTGTAGAATGATTGTGTTAGGTTAATTGTGTTGAGGATTGTGTACAATATTGTTTTGAATGGTGTTTATAATATTGTTTTGGTGAATGTGAAATTGGGTTAAAATTTGATGGTTATTTGATTCTATTAAATTGTTTGGAATCCATATGGTTCGATTTGAATTTTGAAGAAAATTGATTAATTTATTAGAGATGAAATTCGAGACGGAACTAGAGATCGATTTAGAGACGTATTATAGATATATATTTAGAGACCAATTTAGAGACGGAAGTATAGATATATATATATATATATATATTTAGACACCGATTTAGAGACAGATTCATAGATAAATATTTAGACACCGATTTAGAGACGGAATCAAAGATAAATATTTAGAGACCGATTTAGAGACGGTTTAGTGACAATATATAGATACGGAAATTGCGATGGAATTAGATACGGAATTTATAAAAATTTAGAGACCGATTTAGAGTCGGATTAGCTACGGAATTTGGAGACCGATTGTATTTGAACAAGTTGTGCAAATAGAGACCGATTTAGCGACCGAAAATTTTCGGTCTCTAAATTTAGCGACGGATTTTTTGCCGTCTGTAATTAGCGTGGAGCAGTTTAGTGTCGGATTTTAGCGACCAAAATTTCCGTTGCTAATTACTATTAGAGACTGAAATTTGGCTTTTAGAGACCGATTTTTCGGTCTCTGATACCTTGTTTTCTTGTAGTGACCTTTTAATCTTGAATATATTAATAGCAGCCGTTTATTATAATAGATCCTTCTAATTTTAAAAGATTAGAATATTTAGATCTTGAATATAGTTTAGCCGATAGATCCATAACCTCCTTAGATAAACATAAATTTATTTGTAGATGTGATTCAAGTTTTAAGCACAATTTACATTAAGAACATAAACACTTAAATAGCTTAACAAGTTTACTTATATCTCTAGAGTCAAACTTAGAAATAGAAAATACAAAATTTTATAAAATCTTAGAATCATTAAAAGAAGCCATTTTAATAAATAGAGAAATAATAAAAAGAGGTGAAAATAATAACTTATATTACATTAAACAACAGTCTGAGGAAACTTTAAAAATAGTTAAAAAATATAATAAGCTTTCCCCTACTAAAGACGAGGTAATAGAACTAAAGTATAGTTTAGAAAGTGACATGCTAGAACCTAACGTGCTTTTATAGCAAGTATACTAGTTGTGTGTAGTAATAAATGGACGGTAAGTCCGGGTTGTCGAACCACAAGGACTTGAATTTTAGTTTAGGATTTGCAATAAAAGTAAAGACAATTTAAGGGAAAGTAAGAGTAAAACAATTAATTAAACAAAGAACAAAAGTAAGAACAAGCAACAGATTGAAACTCAAGTGTGATAAGAGACTAAGGCACATGCAAGACTCTATTTGATCCGTATTCGTACAAAGACTCTCGTTGAATTATTAGACCTAGTTGCTATGGTGGAAGGTCCTATAATAATAACTACCCGATGTCTCATGATAGCTATCCTATGCTTAAATGACGTTTCCTAAGTATGTCTACCCAAAAATCTAACCACTAAGCATGCATTAACGGACTAGAGCGTCTTCGATATAAATCGAACGACTACACCCGAGAATCTCTACCTATGTCTAGGGCAACTCCTATTTGGTTCGGTGATGTTATGGATCCCTTACACCCTAGTTTAAGTCTTTCTCAAACGCTAAACTAGGCAATCAATCATACATATGGAGATCAATCACATGTAAGAAGCATAAACACGAATTCATAACACATAGCAACATAGAAATTAATTCAACGATTATCAATTATACGAATAAATCACAAATCAAGTCTTACAAGGTCCTATTGATGTGAATTTAGCCCATAACCATCAACATAGAAGAATCAAACATATCCATATACATAAGTGTAAACACAAAATGCAATAAACGATGAATAAACTCCCTAAAAGGTCGAATGGTGATGGATCCTTGATTGGAGCTTCAATCCGTAGATCTTATCTCCTTCTTGCCCTTCAAAGTAGATGAAAGGATGGCTCAAATCTAAGAAAATGCCTCCACAAACCCAGATTTTGAACCCCCCCAAATGTGCTGAAAATTTGGCTTTATAAGTTCAAAAACGGTTGCAGCGGCGCCTAGGCGCGGCCTACGTGGTACAAATGACTTGGGGAATAAGTTGTGTGGTGCCCAGTCTCGCATAATGGCGCCTAGGCGTGGTGGTGGTGGCGCCTAGGCATGAGAAGGCGCCACTGTTCGAACTTTGAATCGTTTTCCTACTTTTCAGCGCAACAATTGTGTTTTCTTCATAACGTTTTTCCAAATACCTTCAATTTGAATTATTCAAGTTCCCCCATGAAAATAAGACATAGCTCTACAACTTTGTAGAAGGACACTTTATCAAATTCAGTCGCTAAACATACAGAAATGGTGCTCAAATATGGAAGGTGTGTCGAATTTGACGCCCAAAAATGGGGAAATGGCGCCTAAGCGCCCTTCTGCGTAACTCCAACTTATTTCTTGCTTGTTTGAGCGCCCAAGCGTGATAATGGCTGCGCTTGGATATGGAGATGCGAAACATCTTGGCCTAAACTTATTTTATACATCACTTTTTCGCCTTTCTTTGATTGTATCCACTTAAGGCCTGAAATCACTTAACGCACGAATTAAACGCACAAGTGACAAAATCAAGCAATAAATGAACCTAAAACATAAATGCAAGGGGCTTAAAACCACGTGAAAATGACTCCTATCAGAAAGCAGTATAATAAAACAAATAGAAATTGAAACTAAGAAAACCCTAAGCCAAGTAATAGACAAAATAAAGAAATTTGAAGCCCAAATTTTAGAGACTAATACAACTCTAAAAATATAGAACGAATAGTTAGTGGATGAACAATCTGGAAAATAGATTAGAATATAAAAAAGCCATTGAACTAGCAAATAAATATTTAAATACAGAGGCAGGATTTACTATCTACCAAGGAAATAGTAATTCAGATAAATTATATCCTAAACTTTGGAATATTCAATTTGCTTTAATTTTACAAATATTTGAAAGCAAGACAACTTATAAAATAAAGTAGAAAAGTTAAGTACTAAAATTGACACAATATCTCAAGTAATTAAAGGAGATTTACAAGATAGTATAGAAGAAAAATTAGCAAACCTAGCGCTAGACGAGTCTGAAAAACCTAAAAAAAAACTAAAAAATACATATATTGGTAAAAATATTGAGAACATTTAGTGGTAATAGTAGAACTATAGTTGAATCAAGAGGTAAAGAAAAAGAAGAAGGAAAAATAAGTAATACCTTCACTAAAAGAATATTCAAAGGATCAGGAAGCCAAAGCTCAACTAGAGAAGTAGAATTAGAAGAGATTATAGATGTAGAGGAAAATCTTAATTTGTATAACAACAAAGGAATAGATAAGTTAAAACCTAAAATATTATATAAAGTAGGAAAAATGGATTTTAACACACATTTAATTAAGTAATTCAGAAAAAATGAAGTAAAAGTTAAATTAAATGTGGAAAATATAAGCTTAGTCAGTCAAGAATGTATAAAACATTAAAACAAAAATATATACACCTAGGATTAATTATTGTAGGAATCAAGGGATTAACTAGAAAAGGAACCGATGAAAAGGTTTTAGTTTTATTATTAGATAAAAGTTGGTCTGATGCTAAGAGAGCAGTATTTGCTAGTATGGAAATATATATGAATAATAATGTAGGAATATTTTATGTAGCTCCAAATATGATGAAAAGTAGTAAAGATATTAGTAAAATCACTATAGGATTACAAATCAGAGGATATGAAACATATGATGGTAACAATTTAGCAGTTTCTATAGCTGATAAGAGTCACTTTTACGCGTTTTTAAGCCAGTTGTGTTTATATTTTAGATACATTTATCGCCTAAATTTTGCCACACTTGCGTTTAATCTGTGTGTTAAGTGATTTCAGGCCTTAAGTGGATATAGTTGAAGAAATGGCGAAAAAACGACGTATAAAAACAAGTTCAGGGCAAGATGCTTCGCAATTCCATGCCCAAGCATAGCCATAATCACGCTTGGGCGCCCAAACAAGCATAAAATAAGTTGGAGTTACGCAAAAGGCACCATTTCGCCACATTCACCACACCTGCCACGTTTGAGCGCCATTTATATATGTTTAGGGACCGAATTTGATGCGGTGTTCTTCTTCAAAGTTGTAGAGATATGTCTTATCTTCATGTGGGAACTTGAATCATTCAAATTGGAGGTCTGTGGAAACAATTATGAAGAAAACAATTTCTGCGCTGAAAAACAGGAAAACAGTTCAGAGTTCGAACTGGCGCCACTTTCTCATGCCTAGGCGCCACAACCACCACGCCTAGGCGCCATTATGCGCGCCTGGGTGTCATTCAACTTATTCCCCAAGTCATTTGTGACATGTAGGCCGCGCTTGGGCGCCAATCTACCCGCGCCTGGGCGCCGATGTAACCGTTTTTGAACCTATAAAGCCGAATTTTCAGCACTTTATTAGGGGTTCGAAAATCTGGGGAAGGAAGGCATTTTTCTGGGATTTTGAGCCAAAAATTCATCAATCTTGGAGGGAGAAGAAGGGGGATTAAGCTAGAGATTGAAGTTTCAAGCTAGGATTTATCATCAATCAAGCCTTAGGGAGTTTTACTTGCTTTCATTACATGTTTCTGTTCATAATTATGTATATGATTGTTCTAGATCTTCTTGAGCTATTGATGATGGGGCTAATTTTGTAGAACTAAGTCCATGTGAAGGCCAAATTTATGAGTTAATATCTATGAAGTGATTTTTTGTATTAATTCTCCTATTGCTTTGTGTGTTAATTTTATGTTTTTATTCCAATCATGTGCTTGATCACCATATGCTTGCTATCTTGCCTAATCTAGTCATTCGAGAGAAGATAGGTTAGGGTTCAAGGGAATTAACACATCATCCGAAACAAATGAGGAATTGCCCCTAGAGATAGGTAAAGATTTCCGGATGCGGTTAGCCGGATTTATCCGGGGAAACTCTAGAACGTTAATGCGTGGTTATTGGTTAGATTCTAGGATAGACATATTTAGAGAACCGTCGATTAATCATAGGATTATTATGCGCCGAGACATCGGGTAATAGTTAACTAAGGAGTTTTCACCAAAGCAATAGGAGTCTAATAATTTGAGGAGTAACTCATATATATTGACGAGTAGATTTGGTTGTAGCATGTGCCTTAGTCATTTTATCATACGTGAGTTTCAATCTATAGCTCGTTTCCTCTTTTGTCCTTCGTTTATTCAATCAATTCTTGCAATTTACTTTATTTGTCTTTTCTTTTATTGAAAATCTAAAGCTAAAATCCAAGTCTCCGTGGTTCGACAACCCGGACTTTTAGTCCACTTTTATTACTACCATGACTAGTACACTTGCTATTCAAGCACGTTAGGTTCTAGCGTGTCAATAGCCTTTTGAGGAAGAGTAACTAATAATAGTTTCTCTCAATATAAAATTAATATAGATGGAATAATAGATGGATTAGCCTCAGTAGGAGTAAAAATGATTAAACCCTTAAATATAGATAATAGTGATTTAGATGGAGAAGTATGGGAATTAACCAAGCACTTAGAAGAAAAAGACACAGTTAAAATTCTAAGAGAAAGTGTAATGTATACAAATAGTAGAGGTCAAACTTCTATTAGATTTCTTAATTATCAAAGGCAAGATCCCAAGAAAAATTTAGAAGATCTAGAAGAAGAAACTGAAACAAACTATATGAATATTATAGAAGAAAAAGAAGAAGTAAGAATAACTAGTATATTCGCAAATTGGGAAATAGAATCTGACATAGAAAGCAAAGAAGAAGAAGAAGAAAATATAGAAGAAATATATGAAGAGATAAGACAATTAGAAAGTCAGCTTAAAAATGATGATAGACCTAAAAATATAAAAGAAATATTAACAAAATATTTTGAGATAAATAATTTAAGAGAATTAGTAAATGAAATATATTTCGAAGCGATGAATTTAGATATAAATTTAGAATCAGCTGAAGAAGAATTTAAAGAATATTATAATATTGATTTAGTAGATGATATATTCTCGGGAAAAGTAGAATTTGAAAAATTCTTTAAAAATAAGGTAAAGAATAGTAACGAAATAACTTTTATGGCCGATAGTCAATCAAGCATAAGTAGTAATCCAGGATAAAGAACTAGAGTAGAACCAGATTATAGTGAAATTCCAGCTAGAAATGTAGAACTGAGTGGAAGACCAGAATGAAAAAACCCAGTATATGAATATGGATCAACTCAACCAGGAAAATATGTAGGAATGAGGCAGCCCATAGGAAAAACCATGAGTGGAACCATGTTAGTAATTGAATTAGGAAGCCCGCAAATGTGTCCAGAAGAAGTAAATATATGGGAACAATGCGTTGTAAGACACTGGAAAATAAATAAAAAAGCAGATATGGATATGTTTAACTTTTTAGAAACATGCTTAGGACCTACAACATTATCTATTTGGCAAAGTAAAAAGAAAAATAATCCCGGTAAAATTAATGAAATAAAAGTTTTAGGAACTAATCGTTATAACTTTACTAGTTTTATTAGAACCTTAATAATAGGAATTGATCCAGGAAGAGAAAGTACATTTATACAAGATACAACACTTAGAAATTTAGAGCAGCTTACTATAATCGATATGAAATACATTATACCTTTTAGTCAGGATTTCACAAGACTAATAGCAGAAGCTAATAAAACATTTGACGAAGAATTATGTAATAGGTATTTTACAAAATTGCCACAATATTTAGGAAAAAGAATACATGAAGAATGGATAAACAGCAATGGTAATCTTACAGGATTAGGTATAGGACCTAGAGTACAATATATTTTCTTTAAACTTCAAGAATGGTATAAAGAAAAATTTATTAGAGAACAAATTAGAAAATAATCTTATGAATTTTGTAGAAAAGCCATATACACCACAACAATATGGACAAAAAAATTACTTTAAACCAAAACGAAAAATATTAAGAAAATCCAATAAATCAAAATCTAGTTTTAGACAATATAAACATGGAAGAAAACCCCTTAATCATGTTAGAAAGCCCTCAACTAGGAAATGCACTTGTTATATTTGTGGAGATCCTAAACATTTAGCTAACATATGTCCAAAAGGACAATTTAATATGGAATGAGTAGCTATAGCAGAGCAACTAGATGAAGAGGTAGTAAGTATATAGATGGTAATGAAAGTGATAATGAAAGTATATATAGTATAGTAAGTGAAGAAGGACCAGAAATTCCAAATATAATAGAATACACTTTTATGAATAATTCATGTGATCATAAATATATAAATGGAAAAGGAACTATGAGTATAGCCTGTAGTATTTGTAGATTATATCCTGATATGCATTTAAGATATCAATGTAATATATGTTTTGATGAAATTTGTTTTATTTGTGCTAAAGAGGCTCATAATATAACAACCGACGTATCACCAAAGCCTAGTAAAAAATAAAAAATTTAGAGGTCCTAAGTCAAAAAATTGAAAATTTATACTTAAGAATACAATTAATAGAATTAAAATTAAAGAAGAATGAAAACATAAATAATAATCAAACTAAAAGAAAAGGTGTAGTTATAGAAGAACTTGATGAACTTAGTCAACTATTAGAAGAAACTCATTTACAAAACACATCTTACGAACCTCCAATACAAGTACCCTGTTCTTGTAGGTTAATACTTTTAGATTGTCGAATTTGGTGCAATCAAGAAATATATATTGAAACAAAAGCCATTTTAGATACAGGAAGTACGAAAAGCATGCTTAGTTCTAGTTTTGTACCAAAACACTTTGAAGCACAATTAAGTTATAATATTAGTAGTAGAACGGCAGAAAATAGAATAATTAAAATAACAAAGGAATTGATTAATGTAGGAATACAGTTTAAAGATTTTTCAGGGAATTATAGTAGCAAGTATACTTTAGGGCAAGTACTCATTGCACCAGATCATATAACGAGCCAAGAATTCCTTTCAGGATTAAATTTTGTATGTGCATTAAATGGAAGTATATTAATAGGCAAAAATTATATTACTATTAGCAAACAATATAATTTTACATTTTCAACCAATAGATATATTAAACAATCACAGTTAACTGCGAAGCGTGGTGAACATGGTATTTTTGATCATTTAGATTTTTTCAAAGAATTAGATCAAAATAATATGGAACCAGAGACCCTACATGTCCTATTAGATGAAGAAATTAGAAACCTTGAAAAAGGATTAGAAGTGTTAAAATTAGAGAATGAAAGAATTTTACACAAGTTAGAAAGGCTAGGATTTATAGGAGAAGACTTGGCAAAAAAATAAAGTAAAATATACTTTTAAGTTAAATATTTTAAATCCTGATATACTAATAAGAACAATAGCAATTGAATATACTCCCGAAGATATAAAAGAATTCAAAACACAAATAAAAGAAATGATTGAAATAGGCATAATAAGGAGAAGTGATAGTCCTCATAGATCTGCAACTTTTATAGTAAGAAATAATGCAGAAACAAAAAGAGGAAAACCTAGGATAATTTATAATTACAAAAGACTTAATGATAATACAGAAGATGATACTTATAGAATACCTAATAAAGAAGAGTTAATTAATTTAATTCAGGATAAAAAGATCTTTTCAAAATTTGACCTAAAAAGCAGATATAATCAAATTAATATAGAAAAAGATAAAAAATGGACAGCATTCAGTTGTAGTGAAGGACATTTCGAGTGGAGTGTTCTTTCTTTTGGTCTAAAAAATACTCCAGCAATATTTTAAAGATTTATGGATAATATCTTTAAGCCTTTAGATTTTTGTTTAGTATACATAGATGACATCTTAATAGCCTCTGAAAATATTATACAGCAACAAGATCATTTAAGTCAAGTGTTTACGTTAATAGAAGAAAATGGAATAGTTGCGTCTAAAAAGAAAATGGAACTTTTTCAAAGTAAGATTAATTTTCCAGTATTAGAAATACGAAACGGAAAAATTACCCTGCAGCCTCATATAGCCCAAAAAATATTAAGTTTTCTAGATACGCTAGATAACTTAAAACAATTATAAGCATTTCTAGGAATATTAAATTATGCTAGAAAATTTATTCCTAATTTAAGTAAATTAGTAGGACCATTATATAAGAAAACAGGGAAATCAGGACAGAGAAATTTTAACGCTGAAGATACTCAGTTAGTGAGAAAAATAAAAGAAGCAGTAAAGCAATTAGGACCTTTAAAAATTACCCTTAGCAACTGATTATATTGTTATAGAAGTAGATAATTCATCAGAAGTATGGGGAGCAATATTAATAACTAAACCTAATAAGTACTCTCCCAAAACAATTGAAAAAATATCAGTTTATGCTAGTGGAATTTTAATAAAGAAAGAAGTAATTGGACTAGCTTAGATTATGAAATAGCAGGAGTTATAAAAGCTATAGATCATTTTAGAATTTATCTAAATAAACCATTTACTATAAGAACTGATTGTGAAGCTACAATACGTTTTATAACTCATAATCAGATCTTGGTAAATAACTATTTGCAACTTGACAATTTAAAACAGACTTGTAATTAAATATTTTTTAATGGATGAAAATGAGAAAATTTATAAACCGGTTCCATGCTGTAACATTATTTTCAATTTGAATGGGTATTGTCTCCATCCCCATTATTGTCAAAAATGAAAATTTTAGAAAACAAAATAATCGTAGATGGTTAAACTTTAGAATTATTATAGAAGGAAATGGATATAAAGTAGAATTTGAACGTATAAAAGAAAAAAATAATAGTATAACTGATTTGTTGACTAGACAATTAACTATAATTTTGGGAAACAGAAAATGGACTCACAAGGAGAAAGCAATCAACAGCCAAGACCCACATTTTCTTCAGCTCTCACAAAACCAGCCCCAAGACCTCCAATGAGACCTCAAATGATCAACAAAAGACTCTCGTTTACAATAGAAACTCAATTTTTCAATCCAGCTACACAAAGCGTTTTTCCTATACAGGTTTTAAAAGCCTTCGGCAAAATATCACTCCCAGTTAGACATAATTTTAAGCCTCCAAGAGATACCCCTATATAAATGAGGATCAAATTATTTTACTCAATGCTCTATGGGAAGCTCATACCCCATCTAGTAAATTATCAGCATTAAATGCACTCTGTTATTATTTTGAAAAAAAGAATAAAGACTTTCCAGCAAAAGAAGCAACAGTTTATCTCGTTATTAGAGGACAACCGGTTGGAATTTTTGAAGATTATCAAAAAGCACTAGAAAGCATTCAAAATGTTTCAAATGGATATCTGGTACCCTTCAAGCATTTTTCATGAAGCAACAGCAGCAACAAGAAGATTATTAGGCCCAAATCTTTATATTTAGCCCAATGCTGAGAATGCAAAGCCTAAGATATTATCAGCAAAAAAACAGCCTATAAGCCTAGATGTTAAACAACTATAAGATGATCTTGACACCATAACAAAACCATTCACCAACCTAAAAAAATTATATCAAGACCTTTTAGTTCAACATGAAAGTCTTCAAGCCCATATTGTAAGCCCATACCAAATAGAAGTACCAAAACAAATACAGCAAAAGTCCTTCCACAACCTAGCAGTTAGAATTTTCTTTAAACCTACCCAGACGGTTTCATCCCTACCTATAGGGATACAGACCATAATTTGGCTAAAGGCAGAAGAATTTTTTTATAGAAAAATGTTAAAAGTAGCTCAACTAATTGTATCCACTAGAATAGATGGAATACTGCCTTCCACAACCCTTGTACAATGGAAAGGAGAGCCAATCAGACAGCAGGGAAACATAAAATTTTATACTGCTAAGTATATTTCCTGGCCAAACGTTCAGATAGACACTTCAATATCCAGCAGCTTCTAAGCTTTGGTTTTGTATCAAGACTGTATGTTACCGATTTACGAGTTAAAAATTTAAAAAGACATTTAGCAGATGCAGTCAGCCTCTAGCTGAGTAGAGGAATAGATATTCAACGAATTGAAGTCACAACCATACCACCAATTTGGGAAAAATCAGGAGTTCAAATGGGACATGCATTTTATTGGATACACGAATCTTTTGAAAAAAGGGAACCGGCTTCAGACGTATTTTGGTTATTTCATGAAGCAGTCAATCCCATTTCAGACATAGCAGAGATGAAACTAGCAGTTTAAACTCGTCAAAAGGAACAACGAAAATATATGTTAAAATCATATTCAGCTACAAAAGTTTCAACTTTTGTTTCAAGAGCTACATCATAGTATTTTCATTCCAGTTAAAGATTGAGTTTATCATCGAATATGGCTTCAAGAAACTAAAGCATTAACAAGTGTGGAATGTCCTCCAGCATATGCACCAGACTTTGGAGCATCAACCTCAAGAATAGGAAGTCCATAAATCAAAGCATAAACAGTGGAGGCTTTAGCAGCAATAATTCAGCATTCTCAACCAAAACGCCAATAATTGCATCAGATAAGAGCAATAACTTCACATCCTTACCAGGACAATAATTGAGCAACCAGAGAAAAGCTACAGCAACACTCAGACAACCAGCTTTAATAATGCATGGATTCTATACATTTTCACTATTTGTTTTTGCCACCTGTGGCATTTCTTTTAAATACGTACTAGGATACTGTTTGTCCATTTCTGAAATAATTGCAGGCACTGTATAGTTCTACCTGCAACCCTGTTCGGAATCTAATCTTGGATTTCATTCTAGTTTATTGTATTTCACATCCGAGGCCTATATAAGGATCTCACCCCTCAAATTGTAAACTTTCACCTTAACACTCTCCAACCCACACTTCTTGGTTGCTAGAGAGTCTCTCAACCTTTCTCTGTAATAAAATATCTTCTTAGTGTGCAAAATTCCTAATAACTTTTATATGCTTTATAATTATGCATAGTGAGTAAACTACCCCCCAGGGATGGGATTCCCCTACTATTTAAAAAAATGTTATAGTTCTCGCAAGCTCAAAAAACAAATAAAAAATAAAAAATGCTGATGATGAACAGTAGTAACCTTCTACCCTTTTATCATCCCAAAACTATGTTTCTGCTGTACAAATTCTTATTTTTCTTAATCTCTGATATTTTTCTACTTTGGGAAGATTTTGTTTACCGTCTCGGTGTATAATGGATGAGAGACAAAATGTGCGGGATAATTCCTCCCAGCGTGCAAGCAATCTGGTATCAGAGCAGGGTTCCTGAGTTTATAAAATCAATATAACTTAAGCATATATTCTAACTTTCAAAAGAGTAAGATAGGTACTTCACTTTTATCCAACATAAGTCTTCGTTGATGAAGCAATTGGATTCTCGAAGCAACCCGCTTACTTGAGAATGATAGAATATAGGCCTTACTTCATAATCTAAAAAGAAAACAGTAACCCTGAAGTTTCTATTTAATTAATTTTTGTAATTACTTTTTAATTATGCATTTTACTTTGTAACAGGAAGACTGAATGTCGGGGAGAAGGAGGGGTAGGAATTCAGGGGGACTGGGCGGCGAATCGCCGGTGGGTACTGGGTGGCGAATCGGGGTTAGGGGTGGGGGAGGGGGATACAACGTAATGGGATGGGGATGGTGGTGGGGGGTGGGTACATATTTTTGGTAAATTAATTTAATTTTAAGTGAATTATTCAATATATAGAAAATAATTTTTTCATTTCAAATTTAAAGTTTAATCGTAAATACATTCTCTAATTTTATATATAAATTTTTCACAAATATTCTTCTTTTTCTTATTATTGTACTTTTTATTTATTAAAATTATTTAATATATTAATAAAATATAAATTCAACAATTTAAATTTTAAATTTATTGTCAAAATTTTAAGTATAATATTTCTCACATATACTAAATTTAATAATTAATTTTGCTAATAAAATACAATTTAAAAAATAGTACCAATAAAAAAACTTTGTTCAAATTTGCAAATATTTAAACTATATATTTTTTATCCTTAAAATACATATGATGTGGTATCCACATCTCGAAGTGGTCCTATGTTATCCAGCTCGTTAGTCCACGCGTGCAAAATTGGCCAGAAATTGAAAAATCCTCAATTTTAATTCCACACATGCATGCCACGTCACAAATTCCGCCCAAATTGAAAACCTCCGGTCAAATTAGTCCTTAATCCGCGAGTTTTTCAAGCATATGAGACCAGTTTTGCCACCTCTGAAAAAAATGCGACCAATTTTCTCATACTTCATGCAAGAAAATAATTCTTTAATAGTTTCAAAAAATAACATATTTCATATGCATTATAATAATTATTATTAGATTAGGATTCAGAGTTATCAAGTAGCTATGCTATTTTTTCTTTTGCGGCATATCCTTTAAGAATGAACTGTTTCCTTCTAAATTACTCACTTAAAGTGATTTGACCCTAATGATTGAACAATACGAGATACTAAAAGCTTTTTATATATTCAAATGTCATTTAAAACTTAACTTTTGGTAAAAAATACGAGATACTAAAAGCTTTTTATATATTCAAATCTCATTTAAAACTTAACTTTTGGTAAAAAATAGAGCTATAAAATTGAGTGAATTTGTGCGTGAGTGACATTGTAATATTGAATAAAAACTTTATGATAATGAATATAATCCGTATGTGAGTGCATTCATGCACGAATTCTCCCTCAGAAAACTGGTCAAAATGTTGACTACGGAGTTGACCATTAAATCTTGGATGAAAAATTCAATTGGGACCAAATTTGAGAATCTTTAAAAGTTACGGGACACAAAATGTGAATCACGTAACGAATGAGACCAAAATTAAAAAAAGCCCAAACATATGGAACCAAAAATGCAATTTTCAAAAATTAAGACGAAATGAGTTTTATCTTAGATGAACGAGCTTTTATTAACATTGATTTTGCTCTGAACTTTTCTCTAATATCCCATACTTAAAATTGAGAAAATTACTTAGGAAAAACCCCTTATATAAATTATTATACTATCCAAAATTTCAACATTAAGATTTTTCTACCCAAGAAACATATTACTCCAACGTTTCATAGAAAATGACTAATTTTTCACTTTTACACTACTATCATCAACGTCTAATCATTTTTCACCGAATTACCTTCGGCTTCTAAATTTAAGAATTAATGTTGAGTTTTAATCATAATTTGTAACAATTTTAATTTCAAATTTTGTAGTTTTCTTTTTTTGGATTTTCGAATATCTTATCAAATATTAAAAAGAGTGAAATTAGCTAACATGTTACTATAAGTCCATGCGAGTTTTTTTTTTTTTTTTTTAAAAAAGCCATCATCTACATTTATTATTTTTGAAAAGTTAAAATTATTGGTATCAAAAAATTTAAATTTACTAATTTCCTAATGTAAGAAACCCAAAGATAATTTAGTCTAAAAACCATCGCATTTTAATGGTAATAGTGTAAAACTTATAATTGGATTTTTTCAAAAGAAATTTACTTTAATGAGTTTCTTAGATCTAAAATATTTTCATGAATTTTTGGATATAAAATCGTATTTGAGGGAAGTTTATGTTCATTGAATTTTGGGGTATAAGATTTCATTTGAGGGGAGTTTAAGTACTTTTTCCTTAAACATTCTAAATTTAAGAACTCTATCAAAAAAATTATTATATTTGCTCATGCACAATTAAGTTTTTAAAGCATATTTTGTCTAAAAATTTTTAAACAATGTAGGAATCTATGTTAAATGTTTACTACTGCTAAGAGTTTCTTTTCCCTTCATCAATCTTAGTATGTTATAAATATGTCGTTCATTTGAATAGTTTTCCAAAGCATTCAAAAGACGTGCTTAAGCATATGTGATATCTTTATTTATTTGTAAAATAATATTTTGACTAGTATATTAATATTATTTTCTAGCATGTTCATGTATATTATTATTAATTTAGATATTTTTTGGTCCTATCCATTTTATTTAATAGTGCTGGAAATATAATATCAATTTCTATATTTTGTATGTAGTATATTCTTTATTATGATATATTAAAAATAGAATAACATGTAAATATCATATCACATGAGAATACCCATGTCTATCAAAATACATCATATATCCACTAAAATACCTAAATGACTTTATTTTCAAGCACATTTTTTTATATATATATATATTTGTTATTCATTTTAATAACTTTAAGAATATATGAGCTTCTAGATATATTTACATTATATATAATTAAAGATGGGTTAATAAGTTTGGACTTACCATTTTTTGGTATGGCATTTCAACCCTTTTGAGATTTTGACAAGTTTTAATAGCTTTATTTTCCCATTGCTCTTACATTCTCTTTTATCTTTGCTCACTTTTCCACGTCTTCACTCTTTTGCCTATTTTTTCTTCCCTTTTAGCCTCTCCGATCTCACAATTTTTCTTCTTTCTCTTTTTAATTTATGCTTATTAACTATTTATTATAATTTATATTAAAATAATCCTGAATAAAATTAAGCACACGCATCAAGTGTGCTTCGCCTACTAGTAAAATTATATTCCATTTTTGCAACTATGCTGTCGATTTTACTCTTTACCTTTGTATACAACCGTAGTAAAAGTTTACTCAATACTTCAATGTAAGAACATAAATTCATTAATATATTCATATATTGATGCCTTTAGCATTAAATGTACTATTGCATGTATTGTATAGTTTCTGCTTCTTCTTTCTTTTCAGACAAACTAAATAAGGTTTCATTTCTTAAAAATGATTTTTTTATTTTTTTTATTTTAGACGTATCACGTAGAAGAATAATCAAACATAATGAAAATTAACTAAAATTAATTAAAACAATTCTATATTCAAATTTCATGTAAAATTTATAATTTGATGAAAAACAGACTTATATGATTGTTGGAAGGATACAATATATATTTGTACTACTAAGACCTAGTTTAGTTCGAGGGTTGGGTTTAGAGGGGTTTGAAGAAGCCCTGAATTTAAAACCCAAGACTATTGAAACCCCCCATATTTAACTTTTGTTTGGTAGGCCTTTTTAGCCTACCGACTTACACGGTCCACCAACTTAAATTTACGTTTGGTTGTTGGGTTTATGTGGGTTGGTAAGTGAGTTTATTACAAAAATAACCTCATTCAAATTTTGTAACCCAAAAATGCCATCATAAGTCATTGTCTTAAATAAATCAAGCTACCCCACTTAACCCTACCATCCGACCGTCGTATCCCCTTCTTCTCGTGCCAGGCAATTTGGAGGAAGAAGTCAAACTACTCGGTTTGTGTAAAGGTAACCTACTTTCTTTTTGTAGTATATATATATTATGTAGTTTAATCACTTTTTTGGGAAGTTCTTCAACTAATTTGGCTCTTTTATCACAGATTCTGTTGTACGCAAGTTAGGCTTAGTAGTTTTCCTTTTTTTCGTTTTTATTTTAGCATTATTTGAACAATATCAGCCATTTCGTAGTTGTGTTAGTCTTAATTTGGTTTGCTTGCATATGTTTTTACCCATTGTTATCTATTTTTATATTGCATGTTGGCAAAACTGGGATACGGAAATAGGGTTACCAAATCTGTGTTGGTGTTTTGTTAATGTTGTTGTTGTTTCATACGAATCATTTTTATGAAGACGATGAGGTTGTTGCTGTGTTTTTGTGGTCACTGTTAAAAAGTATTTGTGGTTACTGTCAAAATGTATTTGTTGTGTTTAAAAAACAAAATTATGAAGAAATGGGTAAAAGTATATTTTATTGTGCTCATCTCTATGTTGTTTAGATTAAGTTTTTGTCATTAAGTATATTTCATCGTGCTCATCTCCATGTTGTTTAGATTAAGTTTTTGTCATTGCATTGACCAATATTTTGTTTGATTGTGTTATTTAGTGTTGTATTTTTCGAATATAATGGGTCTTTTCAAGTCCATGTAAGATAATCACACAAGATTGTTGTTATACTAGGAAAAAAATGCCTAGCATGAGGAAATCAAAGTTAAATTTCATCAAATGGATTGGTGTTCCTAGATGGGAAGAAAGATCGGTAAGTATGAAAACTACGCGTTGATTATTATGTTGATCCTATACTACTAGTGTATTTGTACTATGGCATAATTAATAGTTAGCATCTGTTATTTTGTTTTCAGCTAATACTCATGGCCTTTGTAACCCGTGCCCTATTGAACACTTAGTGTCGATTTACCATTCGAACCGTGTTGGATATGTTCAGTTTTGGGGTAGAACGTCTGAATGCTACATTGATCTTCGAGCGTGAAGAATGGAAACGGTTTGTAGACATTCATTCACTAGAAGATCATACCTTTGTTGTTTTCAATCATCGTGGCCGCATGGTGTTTGACGCAATAGTATACACCCATGCTTGAGTTTCCAAAAAATACGTTGTGCCATCAGTGACTAGCTCTGGTAAATGATCATGCCTTTCAGTTTTGTTATATATATTCCTCGGCCTTCTGCCCTGCCATTCCGAAGACTGACCCTTTCATTTTGATTGAATGTAGACTCCAGTGATAGTGATAGCTCTAGTGGATCCTCTGTTGATAGTGAAGGAATGGATGATTCTAAAGAAGCCGAACGTGATGAAGATAATGATTCTGAAGAAAATGAAGGTACGCCTCTGAATTCATTCGAGGCTACACTGCCTCCCACAAGCGGCTGTGATTACAAATATCTAAAGAAATGGGTAAAGTATGTTTCATTGTACTCATCCCCATGTTGTATAGATTAAGTTTTTGTCATTGCGATTGACCAATATTTTGTTTGATTATGTTATTTAGTGTTGTATTTTTTGAATATATTGGGTCTTTTCAAATTCATGTAAGATAATCACACAAGATTTGTTGTCATACTTTGAAAAAAAATGCCTAGCACGAGGAAATCAATGTTAAATTTCATTAAATGGATTGGCACTCCTGGATGGGAAGAAAGCTCAGTAAGTATGAAACACTACTACAGAAATGACCTATTACAGCGGTTTTTTTTTTTTTTTACCTATTACAGTGGTTTTAACCGCTGTAACAGGTACCGCTGTAATTGGTTAGACCAATTACAGCGGTTTTTCTCGGAACCGCTGTAATAGTTTTTCTTCAATTGTTTTTTTTTTTCTATACCTATTTTGGCGGTTTTGTGAAAAACCACTATAATAGGGGTATTTTTTTTAAATTTTTTTTCTTGATGTACTATACAAAATTTATTGTAACCAGCTTTCCACAAGCTCAAAATTCAACACACTAACACAACAAACCATAAAATCAATTCAACAGAAACAACAAACGTGAAACCCAAAATTAATTTCACCAAATTAAATGATCATCTCTAACAACAAAAACCAACAAATGTATTGTTCCAATTCGCATAATCTCCAACAAATCAAATTTTACGTATAATCTCCAACAAATGATAACGAGTTTACAATCAATTAAATACATCAAATCAAATAACAATTTACAATAATTTACAACTTACACCATACCAAAAGCGCATTGAAAAATGTATTGTGCTAATTCGCCACGTACTTCATCAAGTTGCTCTATAGAGTAAGTGACGTATTGACAATTAGGAAAGTACTACACGATAGAGATTCAAAACACAACAAATGTTTAATAACTTATAAAGGGAAATTAGAATTTGATGATGAGTATTAATTAGGATTATGCATACCATTGGTGGGATTGTAGATTCTCCGTGGCTAATAATATCCTTCAGAAATTTCATAACAAAGAAGCCACAATCTTTATCGTTTAACTGCATGGGGCACTACAAAATTGAAATAAAAAATTGTATTAGAACAATAACGTTTATACGAATAATCTCTCGAAAATATAAAATTACACTAACCTTTATACAAGTCCATTTATAGGCCATTTTTTTGGATTTGGCCTTTTGGGTGTTACGATTTGCACGAGACATCAACACAGGACTGTTAAAAATATCAAAAAATAAGGAAAGATGTCAATATCAAGCAAATATACATGTGAAATCTAGGAAGATATATACACTTTAAAATTAATATTAAATATAATGAATACGTTAATTGAATGAAAAACTTACTGATTGATTGTTTCTTTCATATTAGGTCGGTTATTCGAATCAACGTGCAAAGAATCCAGATAATAAACGATCTCTTTAATTGGATCAATCACAAGCAACACCCAATGTCCCCTAAATTAAAAAGCATTCAAAAGATAAGTTGAAAATTAGTTTTGCGTACGTAACAAATTTTACAAAATAAAGTTGGGTGTTTAGTAACTCACCCGGTGTTGTAAGGTGCCATAAACAACTTCCCGTCTGTGCAATCTTTCATGGCATTTGTTATATATTGCACTTGTAAGATACGCTGAGAGGGAGTAATACCTGCTCCCGCAACTATAGTATGTGGGCTAAGGAACCCGAAATTATTTGTTTTCTCTTCGGGGACCACGTACTTAGCCCACAAACACCTAAATTGAGCATAAAATAAATTTGAACAAGAAAATAAACATAGTTCAAATTAATAGTAAAATAATTTAAAAACTAACTTTTTTTAATTCATATTTAAAAACTTACTTGATGTAAACTGAAATGATAGAGACTCCTATATGTTCTTTGCGCAAAAAATGACAGATCTCCCCCCCCCCCAAGATACTCTTGATAGGGTTCGTTATTATAGATTGCCTCGGGAATGTCTATAGCGATCAATTGTTCAATAGGCATTATTTGCAGGTACCTTTCAAGAGTTACAAGTGGCTGAGGGAGTTGATCAGCTGTTACGTCTCCTGCTCTGTCGTCTTCATGTGAAGGGTTGGCCACAAGAGGTGTTCGTTTGACAGCTGAGTGCTTCGTCATCTCTAATTTATGTTTTCCAACCGATGATTTGGATTTTCCAAAAGACTATTTAAGCAAAGAAAACAAATGTGAATGTTACAAACCAAAGTATATTTAGTAACCTTAATCAATTGTTATAATTTATTAATGGCTAGGTATTAATAATTACGTACCGATGCATCACTGACAGTGACAAGACTCTTAGGCCAAACAACAATGTGTCCCACAGCCTCAGAAACTGTGAACACTCCTTCATCAGCGAGAGGGACTGGTAGGGGTGCAATATCTTCAATTGCAATGTCAATCATCACTTTCACAAGGTGGGTGGGTAATGGAAGTGTATGCAGCATTGTATCATCTGATCGATTGTACATTTGTCCTTTAGCCATCAAACTATAAGACAATGTTAAAAGTGACAATTGACATGGCGCCAGAACCTACATATATAAAATATATATATATATATATATATATACCATTATATTAGAAAAATTTGTGTGTTTTAATGAATTGCAAGTTATATGATCACTTAATAATTTCATATCATTACCTGAGGAAGGTTCTTAATTGGATCTGGGCAACTATCTTTTAAAGAAACCGCCTCATCTTCATGTGGCTGCTGCGACCCAGACGCCTTATGCTCATCAAACTCGTGTCGCAATGAGGATAGTGAAGCAGTGAGCATGTGCACCATGTTTTTCAAGTTATTAATCTCCTCATCTTTAGAAGGCTTTTTGTCAGTAAAATAGTCTTTTTGTGATACCCCAAAGCCTACACCCCTAACGCGACCCGAATGCTTCTTCTTTTTAAGAGCTTTAGCCAATATATCATTCTGGGTCCTCTCGCTTCCACTATGGCTACCCTCTTGTGATAAGCACTCTTGTAATAATACATTTAAAAATTAGTGAACTTTGCTCTTTTAAAAAAATTTCAAAAAAAACATACAACACATGATATAGCTAAAATTGCAAATAACTCACAATTTCATCCGATACTCTTTTAACATTGACATTATCAATGTTATGCTGGCTGTCAGAATGTGCAATTCTCCATACGAGTGCTCGTGTCACGTCTGTGCAATCTGACCCTGCTTCCTTTCTTTTTTCCTTCTATATTATGATTAAATATATATATATATATTAGCAATGAATTTTTATTAGAGAACTTGTAATGATTCACTGTTAAACGAACTACGTACCTCAATTTGCTCTAGTTGAGCATATCCAAGAAGTGATTTCCTATAGGGATATTCAGGGTCCTTTGCTCTTTCCTGATTGTCCCTACTTAATTGTTGTTCATTACATAATCAAAGCATTAGTAAATGTTCATATAAACGCAATATGCAACAAATGAAACCGTAAATTAAAATAATTACCATGAAAGGATCACTTTTCCGAATATCTATAAACGCTGTCCAATCTTCTTGAGATATATTATATTTTTGAGGTGGGCTGGAATTAATATTCCCATTATCATCCTCTACACACACTTTGCTCAAGAAGCTCCTGAAGTTTCGAGCTAGCTTTCCAGCTTCGGCTAAAATAAATTTTTGTCTACTTTCTTCAATATCAAAGGCCAACTATGAAAAACAAACAACAAAGTATATATGAAATTATAATTTTGAGAAAATTGAATAAACAAAAAATACACTAACCAATTAATTAGAAATATGATAATAACCAACTTACAGTTATTTCATTCCAAATTGCTGATTTTGTTGCGTTCGAGACGTGTCGCCAATCACTGATGGTAATCGGCACCCTCTCACGAGCTATGACTCCAGTGTAACCAACAAATGTTGATTTATTTGGGTCAATTGGTTGGCCATTCTGACTCCAGCTGATTGGTAGCTTTAAGCCTTTACTTCTGGCATTTATGACTTTTTCATTGCAGCGATACCTCTACGTATCTCACTTTCAACACGTTTGTTTGCAGCAGCCCCAGAATCCATCGACCTACAGAAGCCAAAAATACAGAATTTAGATTCATATACCAAATATATAGTACCAAGTAACGCCACCATTAGTTTAGAGAAAACTCGGCAGAGTAACGACGCAAATTTTTTTACCAAGTTCTTGATTTAATCTTCCTCCAAAATTGCAAATAACAAAACCAATCCATCAATTCTTTCACAAAACCAATCAAATTTTACAAAACCATAAATGCATTAAACGATGTTAAGAAAACAACACATATTGATCCAATCACGATACATAATCAAAATAAATATCAACAAACGGGCTATACTCATGATATGTATTCAAATAATAATACTCGTTATCATATAGAGAGAGCGAGAGAGAAGAAACTTACGGTGGTGGTGGTGGGAGTGGTGGAGGGGGCGGTGGTGGTCGTAGAGGAGGAGGAAAGAGCAGCTGTGGCTGTGGCTGTGGCAGCGGTGGTGGTGGCGTCGGTATACAATATTGACCTAGAAAAGCCAAAAATTCAGAAGTTAGTTTCATTATGCAACAACATAATTTTTCAATTCATACACTAACAAGAGACGCCCTGGCTCATACACTAACAAGTGCTTATATGAAAAAAAGTTTAGGAAATAAGTATATCATATAATTATCACATAAGTTCAAATACTTTTCATCGTTTTCTTTTTGTCGTTGACTTAGTAGTCTTTTGCTTCCCCCCAGTACGACCCTTTTGTTTAGTACGTCGACGAACAGATGGATTAATCCATATCCCCTCTTGGTGATCTTGTCGCATATACAATTCATCATCACTGATTTCCAAGTCACCATCACTATCAGTGGCTTGTGAATCACGTAAGATAGGATTTTCTCCATCATCATCACTATATGAACTATCATCCTTAATACAAGTATTTTTATATGCCGATAAAATAATTGACCACCTCTTATCCATAGGATCGGTGACAAAAAACACTTGCGTAGCTTGTGATGCCAAAATGAAAGGTTCATCTTTGTAACCCACCCTCTCAAGGTCTACTTGAGTGAAGCCTATTTCACTATTATCAACACCATTTTTATTGTCAGCCCACCTACACCCAAATACAGGCACCCCAAACAAACTATAATCCAGCTCCCATATATGTTCAATCACCCCATAATATGATAAATGAGCATAGATAGGGTTATTATCTCTCGCACTTGAGATATGCATTGCTTGAGCTACAAGACTCACCCCACTATTCTGCATTGTACTCCGTTCATCTTGGTCTTTTGTATAGAATGTGCGACCATTTATACGATAGCCTGAATGACAAAATACAAGTCTGCCCGATCCCATTGACAACCGTGCCAATTTATCTAAAACTGAAAGTGGATTCTCGTTCTATTTCTCGTGAATACGCTTTCAGAACCAATCAGAGAAACTCTTATTATGCTCTCTTGAAATCCAACTCTCATTTTCATTTGGATTTAATCTCCTAAGTTGATCCTTGTGCTCTTGAACATATGGCTCAACCTCATCGGTGTTGTGGAGCACATATAGGTGTGTCTGATCCCTTTTTGTGCAAGGAACACTAACTAATTGCTTTCCAAGTACGCTTTCTCCTTCTGTTCTCCCTCCCACAACATGAGACTTTGGAAGCTCTGCAACATTAGAATCTTTCATATATTCTGTGCAAAATGTAATCGCTTCATCAACTATGTACCATTCAACAATGCAACCTTCCGGTCGACTACGATTTTTCACGTAGCCTTTTAATACCTTCATATAACGCTCAGCCGGATACATAGATCTCATAAAAGCCGGTCCACATAGTTGTGTCGCTCTAACCAAGTGAATAGGTAGGTGAATCATTATATCAAAAAACGCTGGTGGAAAATACATCTCAAGCTCGCACAAAGTAATGGCAATTTGTTTCTGAAGTGCAGGCAATTGTTCAGGATCAAACACTTGGCTCCACATTGCTTTGAAGAAGAAACATAATGAGGTTATAGTTTCTCTCATCTTTTTTGGCAAAATGGCCCGTATCGCAATTGGTAGCAAATGATCCATGATACATGACAATCGTGAGTCTTCATGTGCTTTAACTTCAAGTCCTTCATTGACACAAGACTGCTAATGTTTGAAGAATACCCTTCTGGAACTTTCACTCCATTAAGAAACTCACATAATGTAATTTTTTCTTCCTGGATAGAGTATGAGCTGCTGGAGGCAAATAAGTACGTTTTCCCTTATTTGTTGGTGCCAGTTTTTCTCTTATCTTCATTTCAACCAAGTCTAACCTTGCCTTTACGCCATCTTTTGTCTTACCGGGCACATTTAGAAGTGTATCAATGACACTATCAAATACATTTTTCTCAATATGCATAATATCAAAAAAATGTCTAACATGTACAGACGTCTAATACGGCAACTCAAAGAAAATTGACCTTTTTTTCCACCCAGTTTTTGCAAGGCCATCTGCAAAGGTCTTTCCAAATTTAACCTCCAAGTCTTTTATATTCTCAAACACTTCTTCACCAATCAAGCACTTAGGAGCTCGGTCTTCTTCTATATTCCCATTGAAAGCTTTTTTCCACCGACAATATCTATGGTTCCGATTTAGCCATCTCCGATGCCCTTGGAATGCATATTTCTGAGAATGTGTGAATCGATATTGATCTGTACTCTTGACACATATGGGGCATCCACATTGGCCATGTACACCATATCCCTCGAGGTTTGCTCTTGCCGGAAAATCATTGATTGTTCCAAATAACATGACTCTGAGATTAAAATTTTCTTCTCTGAACCCGTCATATACTTGAACACCGGTCTCCCACAACACCTTCAAATCCTCAATTAAAGGAGCCAAGTAGACATCTATATCATTTCCAGGTTGTTTCGGCCCAGAAATGAGTGTAGGCATCATTATATGTTCTCGCTTCATGCATCACGATGGGGGGAGGTTGTAGATCATCAAAATCACTGACCATGTACTATGTGAGCTACTTTGCAAGCCATGAGGGTTCATGCCATCTGTAGCCAATACAAGGCGAAGGTTTCTTGATTCTTCACCAAATTCAGGGAAATCATCATCGATCTTTCCATTGAGGAGAATTTGAGGGGTGTCGAATCTTGTCATCTTCAATCCTTTCTTCAAGCCTTCTATCAGCATGCCATGTCAAGTCCTTGGCCAACTCTTTACTACTGTACATGCGCTTAAATCGTGGTATTATGGGCAAATACCACATGGTTTTGACAGGAGCAGATCCGTTCTTCTTGTACCGCGATTCGCCACATTTCGGACAAACCTTCGATAATGCATAGTCAGTTCTAAACAATATGCAATCATTGAGACAGGCATGTATCCTCTCATATCCCATACAAATTGAGGTTAACATCTTCTTAGCCTCATAAGTACGATTAGGTAACACATTATCCTCGGGTAGCATGTTTTTTAATAGATCAAGTAAGTCTGTGAAACTCTTATCACTCCACCCATTGTTGGCTTTTAACTTGTAGAGGTTTAGGACTGCTATCAATCTTGTGAATTTACTACCACTATACAGTGGTGTTTTTGAATCACTTGTCAAATTGTCAAATATCTTGGGACAATTTTGCAAATCTTCCTCAATCACATTTGTCATCTTTTCCAAACGATCAGGTTCATAATCATTCATGTCCAAATCCTGTGATCGATATGATGTACCACCCAAATCATCTGAGGTGACATTGCTCTCACCGTGTCTTGTCCAACGTGTGTAGCTTTTATCAATTCCATTACACACCAAATGATCTTCCAATTCACGTGGACTAATTCTCTTTCCAAAACAACAACGTAAACACGGGCAACTGATTCTAGTCCGATCTGATGCATGCTCAATCGCAAAATTGATGAATTCTTTCACCCCTTTCTCATATTGCTCGGACATACGATCCGCTAATATCCAACTTCGATCCATCTTGATTCTGAATTAATTAAATTAAACAATTTTCATATCACTTCATAGTTGAATTAATTAAATAATTTTTATTTTAATTTATTTCCCAATATTCTAGAAAAAATTCGGCAGAGTAACGACTTAAATTTTTTTACCAAGTTCTCGACTTAATCTTCCTCCGGGTGGGTTGCAACCAACAAAATTCAAATCTTATATACAAAATTCACATAAATCACATAAGACTACAAATAAAGTATTATATTTTCAACAACTAAGTATAAATAAAGATCACCAGTTGGATCAAGAAACTATAAAATAACCACAATTTAATCCCAAATTAAATGTAATTAATACCCAGCTATACACAAAAATACATACACCCACACATACACAAATTATATACATCCACATATACACAAATACATACACCCACACATACATAAATAAATATACACACACCCACATATACACAAATATATATAAATACATCCACATATACACAAATACAGACACCCACACATACATAAATATATATATATCTACACCCATATATAAACAAATATACATACATCCACACATACACAAAATATACATACACAAATATTTATCTAACTCAAACTCTATACTCTATATATGTGTGTGTATATGTACACATATTTATCTAAAAAAATTACCCCAAATTTGCACAAGCTAAATGGTGGCCGGAGGCTGCGGCGGAGCCGGAGGCTGCGGCGGAGGCGGAGGCAGCTAGCTTATATGTATATAGAAAGAGAGAGAGTTAAATAGAGTTAAATATATATATATATATACACATATATATATATTTATATATATATAGAGAGAGAGCTATATCTACGGCGGCGGCGGGCCACGAGCGACGGGCGACGCCGGGGCGAGAGAGAGAGAGAGAGAAAGGGAGAGAAGGAGAAAGAGAGAGAGGGAGAGAGATAAAGCGAGAGAGAAAGAGACGGTGGTGGTGGTCGAGCGAGAGAGAGAGTAGAGAGAGAGATCGACTGAGAGAGAGAGTAGAGAGAAACAGAGTCAAGTAAGAGAGAGAAATGGGAGGGAAATTGGTGGGTTTTTTTATTTTTTTTGGGGGGGGGGGGGGGGGGAAAGGGCTATTATAGCGGTTCTTGGTTGAACCGCTATAATAACCGAGCTATTACAGCGGTTCAACCAAGAACCGCGGTAATAGAGCCGAAGCTATTACAGTGGTTCTTGGCTGAAACGCTGTAATAGCTCCGGTTCTTAGCTATTTCAGTGGTTCAACCAAGAACCGCTGTAATAGCTCTGGTTCTATTACAGCGGTTCTTGGTTGAACCGCTGTAATAGGCCCCTCCGTTTAGCGGTTTTCTAAAAACCGTTGTAATAGGTGCGCTGTAATAGTGTATTTTGGTAGTAGTGAAAACTAGGCATTGACTATTATGTTGATCCCATACTACTTGTGTCTTTGTACTATGGTATAATTTATTGTTAACATCTGTTATTTTGTTTTCAGCTGATACCCATGAAATTTGTAACCCATGCGTTCTTGAGCACTCAGTGCGATTTACCATCCGAACCGTATTGGATACGTTTAGTTTTGGGGTAGAACATCTGAATGATACATTGATCTTTCATGAATAATGGAACCAGTTTGTAGGTATTCATTCACTAAAGGTTTGTTGTTTTAAATCATCGTGGCCGCATAGTGTTCGACGCAATAGTATACACCCATGCTTGAGTTTCCAAAAAATACGTTGTGCCATCAGTGACTAGCTCTGGTAAATGATCATGCCTTTCAGTTTCGTTATATATATTCCTTGGCCTTCTGCCCTGCCATTCCGAAGACTGACCCTTTCATTTTGATTGAATGTAGACTCCAGTGATAGTGATAGATCTAGTGGATCCTCTATTGATAGTGATGGAATGGATGATTCTAAAGAAGCCGAAAGTGATGAAGATAATGATTTTGAAGAAAATGAAGGTATGCCTCGGAATTCATTCGAGGTTACACTGCCTCCCACAAGCGGCTGTGATTACAAATATCTGAAAAAATGGGTAAAGTATGTTTCATTGTACTCATCCCCATGTTGTTTAGATTAAGTTTTTGTCATTGCGATTGACGAATATTTTGATTGATTCTGTTATTTAGTGTTGAATTTTTTTAATATATTGGGTCTTTTCAAATTCATGTAAGATAATCACACAGGATTTGTTGTTATACTTGGAAAAAAAAAAGCCTAGCATGAGGAAATCAAGGTTAAATTTCATCAAATGGATTGGTACTCCTGGATGGGAAGAAAGCTCAGTAAGTATGAAAACTAGCCGTTGATTATTATGTTGATCCCATACTACTTGTGTCTTTGTACTATGTTATAATTTATTGTTAACATCTGTTATTTTGTTTTCAGTCGATACCCATGGCATTCGTAACGCATGTGTTCTTGAACACTCAATATGATTTACCATCCGAACCGTATTGGATACGTTCAGTTTTGGGGTAGAACATCTGAATGGTACATTGATCTTTCGTGAATAATGGAAACGGTTTGTAGGCATTTATTCACTAAAGGTTTGTTGTTTTCAATCATCGTGGCCGCATAGTGTTTGACGCACCAGTATACACCCATGCTTGCGTTTCCAAAAAATACTATTTGGCAACTGTGACTAGCTCTGGTAAATGATCATGCCTTTCAGTTTTGTTATATACTTTCCTCGATTTTCTGCCTTGCCTTTTCAAAGATTGACCCTTTCATTTTGATTGAATGTAGACTCCAATGATAGTGATAGATCTCGTGGATCCTCTGTTGATAGTGATGCAATGGATGATTCTGAAGAAGCCGAAAGTGATGAAGATAATGATATTGAAGAAAATGAAGGTATGCCTCGGAATTCATTTGAGGTTACACTGCATTCCATAAGCGGCTGTGATTACAAATATCTCTACCTCGCTACACTGGTATGCCCCAAAAATATTATGTATTACCAAGCTACACAATTTTATAAAATACGTTTTTCACACTCTAATTTTTACTCTATCATTCTATTCTCTATGACATTTGATGGCATAATCTTAACAGAAATACCACCTGCTATCCAAGAAAAAAATTGTGTTAACAGTCAGAAACAATGCAACCAAAATCTGGGATGTAAATTTGCATTGGAAGGCGAAACCTGGGTATAGCACAGTCGGTACATTGCGGATGAGGTCGGGTTGGGATGTATTTGTGGATAACAAAAATTTTAGAGTGGGAGCACAATTGATGTTTCTGATCAGGGGGGGACAAATGGTGATGAGGTGAACATGTATGTTATTCCAGTGGGCATGGGGTCGTGGAGGTAGGGATACCTAATTGTTTTTGGCGGATATTATGTTTCAATGGTTGTTCGCTTTTCTGCGTAACTTCTAGTTGCGGGTATAAATATGACTGTTTTTGTGGTTTGATTTTGTAGATATTTTTTAAACTGAATGATGTTGATCACTAAAATCTATAATATTTGTGACTTATTATTAGGCAACCGAGTTAGGGTTGATGTTTTTGTAATTTTCTCCTAAGGGATGGGTAGAATATACTATGCTCATATTTATGAACATATTTATGATGTCTGAATGGGGTTAAATATTGTGGTTACTAGAGTAAATATGTTTTTTTTAAATACACACGGAGGGGTGTATCCTAGTTTGTTAACCCGACAAACTAGGGTTAATAGTTACAATACGGGTCTAAGTATGACCATCTAAATCTTCTTGGAGAGCTCATTGAAGTCTTACTTCTGAAGTGTTCCTAAACTTCAACCACGAACCGAAACCTATTTTTGCAAGTTCGTCCGCCACTTTATTAGCTTCTCGTCACACAACTTGAATCGCCACTGTCCAATCTCGATTTAGCATGTTCCAAATTTGGTCTATTACATCAAACTGATGATGAACCGTGGAGACGTCCACAATGCTATTAGTTGCCAATCTACAATCGGACTCAAGGACAACATTTCGAAATTTTAGGTCCCAAGCCATCTCTAAACCTTGTTTTATGGCTTGCACTTTTGCCTCCAATGGGGAACACGGGTCGATACTCCCACTGAAGCCCCTAATCCATGTTTCTTAAGCATCCTGTATCACACCCCTTAAACCAACTTTCAGGTTCACGTCATTTGGTTCCTAACTGACCGCAGCATCCACATTTATCTTGTAGCAACCCAGTAAGGGTTTTTTCCAGCCCGTCTGCATATGCAATTGCAATGCATTCTGGTCGATCTTAGAAAGGTGTAAATTTCCGTCAATTCATTTTCGTAAGACTTCCAGAGAGATAGAAAGCATCCTCCCTCTTTCCATGTACAACCTCGTTCCGAACCTGCCAAAAGAAATTCACAATTTCAGTAAAGACTGCAGACCAATCAATCTACCAATCATACCTGTTCACAGCATTAGATAGATTCCAGTCCACCCAGCTCTCATGAGTTCCTGCAAAAAAATTCATATGAAAACGGGGGTGAACAAGTTTCTTCCACAGATTCTTTGCCCAAGTACAATCTCGGAGGGCATGAAGGATGCTTTCATTTGTATGCCCACAAACATCACATGTGGCTATATTTTTTATTCCCCTCGCCCAAAGGTGCGAATTTACTAGCACTTTCCCATGTCTAAGTTGCCAGAAGAAAAAGCGACGACTATGCACCCCGAACTTTCCACACTCGTTTCCACTTTTTTTCTCCGCTTGTGCTTCTAGGATTACTTTTTAGTGCCCCATACGCTGTTTTACAACTATAGATACCATCCGGCGAGAACTCCCACCGTAAAGTATCTGCGCGACCACTTTGCGTACGTAAATCGATTGTGGTAATCTAGAGACGAATATCCTCTGGGATTTCTCTCAATTCTGACCACTTCCAACCGTGGTCTCCATGCCAATAAGAGCTTACCATCCGTAGTGCATCCATAGCCGAAGGTACATAAGCAACTCGGTCCACCAGGGGTCCACTGTCTGTCCAAAACTGGATGTTCTCCCCATTGCCTACAATCCAACGGGTTCCTACCTTAAGCATAGATAGCGTACTTGGTATACTTTTCCAAGTATGTGAAGTTGCATGTCTTGCCCGGGCTCTTTGTCGTAGTATGTATTTATGTCTCAATATCTGGACCCAAAGCTTCGGCTCATCCCGTAAAACCAGCCAGCCGAGTTTTCATAAGAGCGCCAAGTTCATTGAGCACAGACATTTGAGGCCCAACCCCCCTTGATTTTTTGTTCGACATACCGTTTCCCAGTTAATTGCATGGATCTTCCTATCCGTATCTGACTCTCCCCTAAAAAATTTACGATTTGCTTTCGCTACCACATCGCACACACCTAATGGAAGCCGTGTGGTTTGCATAGTGTATGTTGAAAGAGTTTTCGTTACTGCTTTTATCAGAGTTGTTGTTCCCGCTAGTGAAATTTTTTTTCTTTTCCAGCCCTTTAATTTATTCTTAACCCTTTCCAAAATAAACTGATAATCTTTAATTCCCACTCTGCCGTGATGTAGGGGAACACCGAGGTAATGACCTATATTTTTAGTCATCCCGAGTCCCATCGATCTCCTGACCTGATGTTTCATATCAATGCACCTTTTTGGAGAAATAAATTCGGGATTTTTTGTTTGTTCACTTTCTTTCTAGACATTGCACAGTAATCACTCAAACATTGCGTAACTATATTCACATGTCATTCCGACATATCTACGAATAGAAGTAGATCATCCGCGAACACTAAATGGGAGATTTTCAGACCAAATTTAGACGTGGGGACTGCTTTCCAATGCTTCCAAGAAACCATTTCATCAATCATCGAACATAGTTTCTGTATGCAGAAAATAAAAAGATAAGGCGAGAGGGGGTCCCCTTGTCTTAACCCTCTCTTAGGAACGAACCATTTAGTAATCTCACCATTCCAAAGCAAGGAAAGTTGAGTCTTCGTGGTACACTCCATGATGAGAGTAATCCAAGTCTCGGGGAATCCAATTTCACTCAACACATTCTTTAAAAAAGTCCAATTAATTCTATCGTATGCTTTTTCAAAATTAATTTTCGCAACAAAAAAACCTTTTCTTCCCTTATTATTTCTCATGTCATGCAAAATCTCTTGAGTTATCAAAATGTCATCAATTGTTTGTCGGTCCTTCATAAACGAACTCCGAGTTTGTGGGATTAAATCATCCATAAAATCACGAATTCGATTTGCCATTGTTTTAGTAACAATTTTTAAACTAACATTCGTTAGACTAATTGGACGAAATTCAGAGAGCTGTGTTAGGTGCTTATCTTTCGAAATTAAAACAATACAAAATTTATTCATACTAGTATCGATTTTACATGATTGCACTGTATTCTAGACCCTGTGGAAAATGTCATCATCTATGATGTCCCAGCATTGCTGGTAAAAAATTGGCTGGATACCATCCGGTCCCGGGGCTTTCGAAGGCTGCATATCCAAGATAGCTCGCTTCACTTCCTCTTTTGTTACTGGGTACACAGTGATGCAATTTGTTCAACTCTTAGTTTGGGAAACCCCTTAGTACAAACATATGGATGCATGTTCTTTCTTTCACCGTACAAATCTTTGTAAAAGTGGACGACCATATTTTTAAGGACTTCCGGATTTTACTCAATCTCTCCATTTTCCTGAGTAAGGGCCCAAATATTTGACCAAGTTTGACGAGTTATTGCTGATAGGTGGAAAAAATTTGTATTCATATCCCATGCCCGAAGACACTGTACCCTCGACTTTTGTTTCCAAAACAGTTCCTCTTGTCGGAGTACGTCAAGATATTGTTTCTGAAGTTTAGTCTCAAGTTTACTAAGTGAGTACCGAAAACTTGCCCCTTGCGCCTTTGGAATTCCTGAAATGCAAGCTAGTAATCTTCGTTTTCTCTGAAAAATATTGCCAAAAATGTCTCGGTTCCAATCATACGCTGCCCTTCGTATATGGTGAAGTTGTGCCATGAACCCTCTATCCTATTGAACCTGCCAATTTCTTGACACTAAATCCATAAATCCCGAATGTGTGAACCATGTTGTTTGGAATCTAAAGTATGCTGTCGATGTTTTACGACGAGTAGCTTCATCCAATGAAAAAAGGAGTGGCGAGTGATCAGATCCCACTCGTGGAAGGTGTCTCACATGAGCTGTCAGGTGAAGCAATTGCCAAGCTTCTTTACACAACACTCGATCCCGTCGTTTTTGTAGTGAAGACCTGCCCCCTTTTGCCCAAGTAAACGGCGTGCCCACAAATTTGAGGTTAATCAAACTACATTTACTTAAACACTCCACAAATCTCCTGCATTTATTATAGTCAACCAGAGCGCCACCTGTCTTCTCAGCCTGGCTAACCACCACATTCATATCACTTGCAATGAGCTAAGGGCCAGTGATATTCAGTTCCATCTATATAAGGTGATCTCACTTGTAGCTTCTAACATCAGGATTGGGGTTAGCATAAACTGCCGTGAGTAGCCAATCCTCTTTTCCTGTTACATGCACCACAACTAAAATACTCTGATCGTTCACCTCAATAATTTGAAGCTCACATTCATAAGTAGCCCAGATGATCCAAATTTCCCCAGCAAAGCCATGAGCTTCCACTTTTTCTGCCCTATCAAAGCGACTATGTTGCATAATATCATCAACATGTTCCCCCTTAACCCAGGGTTCCTCCAAGACAAGTATCATAGGCTTATATTGAATAGGATATCCTTAAGAGCATGCCGGAATTCCATCTTCCCTGTTCCCCTATAATTCCAAAAAGTAGCTGACATTAAAACACATATAATAAAAGTTCTATTAAAAGAACTTGATAACCATACTTAGGGGGTGTTTGAAACCCCGTTATTCTTTTGCATGTGTACGTCAATATCCATGCATTTCAGAGCTGTGACTCTCCCAACATCCTCTATGACCCACTCCATGTGAAGCACGGCCTCTCTGATGCCATCTTCATCCCCTTCAGCATCTTCATCTGATGTGAGAATACTATCCCCCGGAGGTTCATGAGCTTTCAGTCCCTTTCCTATGTAATTTCCGGAAGATGTGGGTTTTTCCTGTGTCGGCTGACTCCTTATCCCATAAATCTCATCTAATTCTTCACGAGTCAAAGGAGTCTTATCTAACATTGCTTCATCCTCCACCTGCTGACTTATGGTGTTATTTACTATCGAATATGTTTGTCTAGGTACAATCTATTTCACTCAGTCCATGTGGACAACCGAATTTTTCTGTGATGCTCTTTTTTCCTTGAAAATTCGTCTCTGGGCTGTCGGGGCCGTTTTCTTAGTAAAATTTATTCGTAGACCTTTGAAGCCTCCACCTCACCAATTTCTCCCTCTCCCAATTCGTTGAGGATATCGAACCTCAAACCCGAGTCTTTTCTCTCCTCCCCCGTCATTTTCTTTTTACCTTTTTCGTCAGTCCCCTTCTGGCGCAACCTGATTCCCTCTGGTCTAGTACTGACTGAATTGCATTATATCCTTTCTCAAACTGATTTGGCCCCTTTCCAAAGTAAAAAACCAGATTCTGCTTTGGCTTAGTCGGACTTTGAATAACTTCCTACTGTTGAGGTCCACGACGAGGCCTCGGTTGTACAATATTCCACCGGCCATGTGTGGTTGGAACCGGTGGACTTCTTGTGGTTCTAGCTCCTTCCGTATCCTCTGTCTCTCCCATGTGTGTAGACTTAGCTATAGCACAATTAGCTCCACACGTTTCCTTACAGTGGCCATATTTGCCACATTAAAAACAAATCATGTTTAGGCCCCTGTATTCAACCACACGAATCTTCTTACAGAGCTTCACAAAAGGAATTATGGGTTTATTAAGATCAAATTCAAATCAAACCCGTGCATACCTACCTCACAGCGACTCCTCTGTGTTTTTATCGATCCCCCGCACTTTCCCGACGAGACCTCCCAGAATCTTCAATGCTTTCTTATTAAATAAGTGGATAGGCAAGTCTGGGAACCGAATCCACACCATTGTAGATGTAATGGTTTCATGTTTTGGCTCAAACATGGGCTCCCATTTCCTAACAGTTAAATAGTGCCCCAATGTCATCCACGGTCCCTTGTTTAGCACGCGATCATATTTTTCCTTCGAGCGGAAGTGAACAAGATAAAAGTTGTTTCCAATGTTAACCGGATTAATGTCATACGATAATTGCCAAAATTGCTTTGATGTGTTTCCGTAACATTGTATACCCCACTTTTCTGCCCAAAACCTTGATCACTAGCGCCCGTCGGTACGTTGCCGCCATCTCCCGGATATCTTCTGCCGACAGAGATCCTTCGGGAATTGAACTTGAGCCTGTAACCCCTCCCTCCTTGGACTGGTGATCTTCCATATCTAACACTTGTTCAAGATCGTCCGGCTCTCCCTCACCCAGGTAGTAAGTCGTGGACGAGATCTTTCGGCTCCAAGTCTCCTTCAAGTGGGTCGCGGACCACCTCTGTTCCGTTAGTGTTTCTTGAACGGGAGTATCCGATTGATTGAGTGGCTGCACAGGAGCAGCTGTTGTAGCCTGGGTTGTTTCATGCACCGGGACTTCATGGCTAGGGTTTGGCGGCAGTTTCGTCGGAGAAGCAGCTCCAACAAATTCTCGCATTAGTTTTTTCTTTCGTTGGTTAGGAGGGACTATGATCGGTGGTGGACAATCCTCGTCGGGTTCGTCTATAGCGCCGGCAAGGCGTGCCGGAGAGAGAGTAGTCTTTGCTGATGGAAGTTATTTTTTGTCGCCCTAGGTTTCTCTCCTATTTTCTCGGAGCTGTTGCTTTATATTTTTTCTGATTATATGTTGTTTTTGTTTTTTGCATTTGTAGAATAAGAATAATAGTTTAATACATACTAATTTTTTCCTACATTTTTATGTCATTGTTTGTGCCACCATTTTTTAACTAAAATCTTCACTATATTTATGAAAAATTCAATTTATTTATTAGTGCAAGTAACTTGAATATAAATCAACTTACTCATTAATTCATATGTGTAAGACGTAGTCCAACACTAGAACATCTAGTTTAGTTACATCAAGTTTTCTATGTTTTTTTCCCCCACCAATGGCTATACTACAAACATAGACCAAACCCAATACAATAAACACAGTTCCTATAGTCTTCCAGACTTCTTTGTACTTGGTTAACTGATATTCTTTTGAATTTATCTTCATTAACAATTCACCGTTCGAACTAGTTAAAGACATTGTGAGTTCGTGTAGTTTATCATTTGTTGTCCGCAACGTATGAATAGTACCTTATAAAACGTGTATCCATTCTTAGTAGTGTTTGTCCAATCTCCAAGCCTTTTTCATAATTTCCAGGCTCAAGCCAATCAATGAATCTGCATCCATTAGGTTTCTGCATATATCACACAGAAAAACCTAATATGAATATAAAAAATATGGTTATATTATAATATTTCGTCAAACCAAAATACTTAAGTACTTCCATTCCAATGGGGACAACCTGCAAACTTTCGACTCAGATTGTATTTTGTCCATGCAGTTCAAACTTGAGCACGTTTTTTACAATCACATTGAACTCCGTAAAATATTTCCAAGTAATTCTTTGACCTTTGACGACATAAAGATATTGATGCACGTGAAGTAGACCCCTTGCTCGACATTCAAAAAAGAATAATACAAAATGGCTATAAATATGCTCCTTTGTTTGCTGATTGTTCTAAAATTTGGAAATCGTGCATGCAGAGTGTTTTATATGCAAAACTTTATTCAATATCTCTATTTATAAGAAAATATGGGGTTGTCATGGGTGTGGGTATTGAAACCAAATTCCTAAAGGCTATATAACAGTCACTTTGCATTATTTCATTTCTTTTTGAATCCATTTAATTATCATTTACTTATTTAATTATCATATGGCTTTTGTACAGTTAAACATTGCAGTTCAAATTTGATTATTAAACACGTGTCACATTTTTGGGATTTAATTTAAATATCATCGATAATATCCATAAATTATTAATTACTAAAATTGAGTAGTAGATAATATAGACTCTTTCAAATTATTTAGAATATATTTTAGGTGAGACGTACTAATATAAAATCTGAATATAACTAATAATTAATTTTTTCTTGTCCGATATACAATCACACTAAATACTATACAATCACACTAAATACAAAGTTTCTCTACAAGTTAGATGCTATTGTAAAATGGTAAAGAGATATTGTTAGGAATTTTCATGTTAGGTGTTTTGATGATGACAAGATAGGATTTTATGTTAAACCCCAAAAGAATGTAAGTTTATATTTTCATAAAACAATTGTATAAGCGTTTGAAAGGTTGTAATTTTATTAAGTTTGTAATTTTTATCTTTATAAATTTTAGACTAAGTATTGAATACCAAGTCGCTATTAGAATTCTAGTTGAGTCTATTAGAGATGAACTTGAAAATCGGCGTTTGAAGTCAAACAAAGATGAAGATTTTGTCTTAAGCGACTGCCAATCGCTATGGACTATTTCAGGATTTATGAATCAAGCGATCAAAGCACTCAAGCGATCAAGAAGATTAGATTAACTTGAAATAAACTCTGAAGTCACTAAGGACTTAAATGCAATCATTTAACTGGCATTTATTTCCAATGGGAAATAAATTCAAATGCATTATGTTAGGAATTTCATGTTAAATGTTTTGATGATGACAATTATGATTTTTTTGTTAGACCCCAAAATATGTAAGTTTGTTTTCAGATTTGAAGCGTTAGATTTGTAATAGGCTTTGCTTTAGTCTTTTTAGATTGTTAGGTTAAGCTGTCTTAGACTAAGCGTCTGATATGTTCTGTGTGAGTTATCAGAAGTATAGTTTGAAGACTCAAGCGCCTGAAGTCTGAATAAAGATGAAGATTCCAAGCGTCTAGAATGACCCGCTACTCCAAGCGTCACCTTATAGGATAGAAGTTATTCAAGGTTGAATAAGCGTCTATCAATGGCTGATTTCACCTGAATTTATTTCTAAGTCCAGAAGGAGTTTTAATGCAAATATTCTCAAATGCATTAAATGCCAATGGGCATTTAATTCAAATGCATTAAATGCTGATAAGAGCATTAAATGTGATAAGCACTTTCAGACATACGGAGAAGCCACCCTATTGGACTGTCAACTATTCAAAAACTGCAACACCAACTTTTGTGCAGCAGATTTTCAGGAAAAAGGACAAAAGTTGTCCACTCGCGGAAGTGAGAGACACGTGCCCTTGCATGTGTCAAACGGACACTTTTTCCAAGAATGCCTATAAATAAGATTTCAACAACTAGCCAAAAATATAGAGAACAATTATCAAGTTGAATTGCTGTTGCATTGAAGTCTCATTCTTTACAATCTCAGAAAAGTCAGAATTTTCAAGAAAATATTCTTTTTGTTTTTCTTCAAATCCTGACACAGTCAACCAATATCTCGAAAATTCTTTTCGGAGAAACCCACATTACTACTGAGATATTCCTAGTTGTTTAAACTTTATCAAAATCAAACAAACCTTTTAGAAAACCCCTATCCAAGCCTCGCGATCTATGTGAAGTCGAAGTTGGATACTTGCCATATTTCTAGGTGAAAGAAGCAAGGGGATTGAAGTGATTTGGAGCAGAAATCTGTATGATCAAGGAGCTCAAGTCATCGACATTCATCTCTCCATAATTTGTAGAAGATTCTGTGTGATTCTTTGAGAATCATTTTAGTGGATTGCCTCCAAGTGTTCGAACCTTACAAATAGTGTTCTTTACTTTACTTTCAACATTCGTTTTGTCATATCATAAACTGATAAAGTAAAACTTAATCAAACGCTAAGCAACTAAATACACTTTCTGTGACGCTAAAACTTTCAAAGAGAAGACTCCAAAACTTATTCCGCTGTGCTAACACTGATCAAAGAAGTGAACGCTCAAACCTATTTGGTTGTAGTATTCAAGTCTTGAAATCTAAGTTAACTTTCTAAAAATAGTCTTCGTTAGACACTTAACCAAAGTGCCTATATTTTAAGTGAACGCTTAAATCAAGTGTTAGACACTTCAAGCGTCTACTTTTCAAGCGTCCAAAATCCTTTTTATATGAATCTTTTGAAGTTGAAAAAGACTTCAGGGTTTATTCAACCTCCCCCCTTCTAGACCCTTTCGTATGCCACTTGAGACCAACAAGTGATATCATAGCGGTTAAAGTTGAAATTTTAATATTTCCAAGCATAACTGCTTGTTTAGATCCTTTTTCAAACATAGTTGCTTTAGATTTTGAACATGTCATTTGCTAAAGTTCCCAAACTAGCTGAGTCAAATTTAGACACATGGAAAGTCAAAGCATTTACATATCTCTGTTCATGTGATGATGACATGTCAGATGGTTACGTTGAGAAACCGAAACAAGAATGGTCTCCAGATGAGCGTTGAAGAGCTAATTTGGATAATGTTGGTCGTAACGCTCTATATACGGCTGTTGGTGATAATGACAACTTATTCAACAAGATCAAGTCTTGCAAAACCACTAAAGAAATATGGGATAAGTTGGCTACAATTTGTGGTGGTTCAGCTCAGATCAAAGAAAACAAACTTTCCATTGCCAAAGAAAAGTTTAACGGATTTAAGATGCTACCCAATGAAACTTTAGAGCAATTAGATATAAGATTTACAGCTCTAGTTACAAAACTTACATCGTTGGGAATGGATTTGCAGAATCGAGAAATGGTGGTTAAGATCTTTAGAAGTTTACCAAGTAAATTCCTGATGAAGACAACTGCTATGAGATAATCAAATATGCTGGATCTCCTAACTCCAGAAGACGCCTTTTCAGAGCTCAAAGCATTTGAGTTCGAGTTGAATTCTACTAGTGATGTTGTGAGTAGTCCGGTGATTGAATCTGGAGCGCTTATAGCATCTATCAAAGGCAAATCGGGCAATAAAGGAAAGAATTTAGATATCAATGAAGAAGAGGAGTTGGCTTTGCTGAATAGATTCAGAAAGTTCTTGAGATATGAAAAGAAAGGAAAAGGTTTCAATAATCAAGGACGAAGTTCATATCAAGCGCCTTCTCCGATGCAACAACAGTTTCGAGCGCCTCAGTATTCTGTTCCTTCACCCCAAGCGCCTGTTTAGTACCAAGCATCTACTCAAAATCTCTTGGCTCCAGTGGTCTCAAAACCACACATTGCATGATTAACAAATGAACAAAAGATGAAAACTAATCTTTGTTATAATTGCAGGAAACCAGGGCACTACCAGGTAAATTGCCCTTATCCATACATATTCAAGCCCTCAAGCCAAGATTACTTGGATAGAAACCAATTCAAGAGCAACCTTCGTCAACAAGGTTTGCTAGCGGAATCAGAACCAGCATCCGCACCTAAAGATTTAGAATCATCATAAGAGAGTAGTGATGATGATGAGCCATTAGATGACTCAGCGCTCATATGTCTCATGGCCAGAGATGATGAAGCGTCTCCTGAGGTAATAAATGAATTATCTATTCCTCTCTCTTATGATGAATTACTTGACAAAGTCAAAGAATACTACAATGAATGTCAAGAAGCTGCCAAAATATATCAAAATGATCTCGCTATTATTTCATCACTCACAAGAGATAAAGTAACGCTCAACGCAGAGTTGCAAGTTCAGAAACAATGAATTGAGAAGAACCAATCGCTTGAGAGTGAAATTATTCAATTAAAAAGCGATCTTCATATAATAGTCAAGAGAGAAGCTGATTTGATCGCTAGACTTGCTAAATCAGAGTAGCTCATCTCATCATTATTAAAAGCTTCTAGAAAGTTGGATAATGTGACTGAAGTAACTAGATTATTTGGTGAAAAGACCGGTTTAGGAATGCGATAAACTTTGTAAACAGCCCAATAAGTCTAACGTTACGGCAAACAACAAAGGAAAGGGTGTTATCTTTGTTGAAAAAGGTTCAAAAGGTCAAACACAAAATGAACCTAGTGACAATGGTAAGAGGCCAAATGAGAAACTCAAAGCTAACTCAGGAGGGTAAGGCTAAGGCAAATGATTCACAAAGACGGGTCTATCTAAACGCTCAAAAGGCTAAAGATAAGTCTGACCACTATGAATCAAGCGCTAAGCGTCCAACACCAAAAATGCAACCCAAGCCAGAGCTAAGGAAATATCAGCGTCAATATCCAAGACAGTCAAGATCATATTATAGATACTATGATGATTATGATTATGATTATGACTACCATTATAATCGAGGATATTATTATACACCCAAGAAGCACACACAACACGTTGTGAAACCCAAAAAAGCCAGTATTCCTAAAATGAAGAAGACGCTTGATATGAACTTTGTCCTTGATTATTGAAACCTTTTCCTTTCTTTTCATATCTCAAGAACTTCCTGAATCTATTCAGCAAAGCCAACTCTTCTTCCTCATTGATATCTGAATTCTTTCTTTTATTACCCGATTTGCCCTTGATTGATGCAATAAGCGCTCCAGATTCAATCGCTGGACTACTCACAATATCACTGGCAGAATTCAACTCGAACTCAAATGCTTTTAGTTCTGAAAAGACGTCTTCTGGAGTTAGAAGATCCAGCATACTTGATTCTCTCATAGCGGTTGTCTTCATCAAGAATTTACTTGGTAAGCTTCTATAGATTTTGACCACCATTTCTCGGTTTTGTAAATCCATTCCCAAAGATGTAAGTTCTATAACTAGAGCTGTAAATCTTATATCCAATTGCTCTAACGTTTCATTGGGTAGCATCTTAAATCCATTAAACTTTTCTTTGGCAATGGAAAGTTTGTTCTCTTTAATCTGAGCTGAGCCACCACAAATCATGGCTAACTTATCCCAGATTTCCTTAGTTGTTTTACATGACTTAATCTTGTTGAAAAGATTATCATTGTCACCGATAGCTGTATACAGAGCATTTCGTCCGACATTGTCCAAATTTGCTCTTCGACGCTCGTCTGGAGACCATTCTTGTTTTGGTTTGTCAACGTAACCGTCTGGAGTTTCTTCTGTGGCTCCAGGCGCTCTCGTGATAACTTTATATATTTTGATTGGCCCATCTGAAATAATATCGCACATGTCATCATCACATGAACAGAGATATGTAAATGCTTTGACTTTCCATGTGTCATAATTTGATTCAGTCAGTTTGGGAACTTTAGCAAATGCCATAATTTTTTTTTAAAAAAAATAGGATCTAAACAAGCAGTTATGCTTGGAGATTTTCAAATCTCAACTTTAACCGCTTTGATACCACTTGTTGGTCCCAAGTGGCATACGAAAGGGTCTATAAAGGGGGGAGGGGGGTTGAATAGACCCTGAAGACTTTTTCGACTTCAAAAAGATTTCGTATTAAAATGGTTTTGGACGCTTGAAATGTGAACGCTTGACTGAGCGTTTACTTAGAAATATAGACGCTTAGATTAAGCGTCTGATGAAGACTGTTTTTTAGAGAGTTAACTTAGACTTCAAGATTTGAATACTTTAACCGAGTGGGTTTAAGCATTCAGTTCTTTAATCAGTGTTAGCACAGCGGAATGATTTTTTCTAGTCTTCTTTTGAAAGCTTTAGCGTCACCAGAAGTTTCTTAGTTGCTTAGCGCTTGATTGTATTTTACTTAATCAATTTATGCAATGATATGATATGAAAGAATTGACTGAAAAATAAATAACACAATATTTGTAAGGCTCGTTGGATGATGTAATCCCAACTACATCCTTTTTCTCCTTGAACACTTGGAGGCAATCCACTAAAGTGATTCTCAAAGAATCACACAGAATCTTCTACACAATAGGGAGAGATAGATGTCGATGACTTGAGCTCCTTAATCACACAGATTTCTGTTCCAAATCACTTCAATCTCCTTGCTTCTTTTACCCAGAAATGATGCAAGTATCCAACTTCGACTTCACACAGATCGCGAGGCTTGGATGGGTTTTTCTAAAACGGTTTGTTTGATTTTGATGAAGTTCAAACAACTTGGAAATATCTCAGTAGGAAAGGTGGTTTCTTCGAAAAGAATGTTTGAGATATTTGTTGACTGTCTCAGGATTGAAGAAAAGCAGAGGAAATGTTTTCTTGAATATTTTGGCTTTTCTGAGAGTTTAAGGAATGAGACTTTAATGCAACAACAATTCGACTTGAAGATTAATTGTTATTTTGGCTTGTTGTTGAAATCCTATTTATAGGCATTTTTTGGAGAAAGTGTCCGTTTGACCCATGCACAGGCGCATGTCTCTCACTTCCGCGAGTGAACAACTTTTGTCCTTTTTCCTGAAAATCTGCTGTACAAAAGTTGGTGCTGCAGTCTGAGATAGTTGACAATCCAATAGGGTGGCTTCTCTGTACGTCTGAAAGTGCTTATCACATTTAATGCTCTTATCAGCATTTAATGCATTTGAATTAAATACCCGTTGGTACTTAATGCTTTGAGAATATTTGCATTAAACTCCTTCTGGACTTAGAGATAAATTCAGGTGAAATTACTTCTGTCCCATAAGGAAACGCTTGATGTAGCTGGTCAATTGGACGCTTGGAGACTTTTATCTTCTTTCAGAAATCAGGCACTTGAGTCTTCGAACTTTACCACTGATAAACTCACTCAGAAATTATCAGACGCTCAGCCTAAGACTACTTAGCCTAACAATCTAAAGTAAAATAAAACAAAGCCTAATAAGCCTATTACAAAACTAACGCTTCAAAGCTTTATACAAATTTTCTACTAAAATCAAACTTATATATTTTGGTCTAACACAAAGTCCTAATTGTCATCATCAAAACATCTAACATGAAATTCCTAACACCTGTGTTCTTCTTTTTAACACCAGGATAAATTGTTTTTTAGCCTTTAGCGAATATAGAATCCAACATACTCTGAATATTTTAGAAGGATTCAAAATTCCTATTCGTGCTGATTAAGTAGTCCCGGAGCCTGAGGCTATGAAAACTTAAGTTCCTATAGAATAAGCGACTGAATCAGTCGAAGAGAGTCCTCATGGTAAGCGTTGTAGTTTTTTTATTATCTATTTTTACTTTGGAGAAATTTTGCTTGCTTTTCTCAAATGTTTACATGTATCAGCTCAACGTATGCCGATCGCTGATGCACCTTGTGACGCCCCTCATTTCCAAGGGGTAAGTTTAGTCATTTATAGTCTTTGTTAATTTTAATTTAGAGGATTATTTACTTAAAATCATAGAGATTGTTGGCTGGAATCAAACAAATTCTATACTAAGGGGCTGCACGGTAAGTTGTCAAGTAAAATCTAGGTCTTATTATACAATTTTGGAAGTTATGTGGTTAAGTTATAAATTATAAAATGTTTGATGACCAAGTATTAATTTTGGTAAATGATAGAAACAAAGTAAAAGAAAAAGAAAGAATAGTGATTTGGTGGGAGACGATATATATATATACACACACACTATAGCCACTCCAACTCTCACACGCTCAGGCACGCTTCTCCTATTCCTTCTTTACTTTACCTTGCTCTGCCATTCATGTTTTGGTGATTTTAGCTTAAATGATTGGTTGATACATAACTTCTCACTAAATAATTTCTTGTTGGGTTAGAACTTTCTATCTACTCCGGGAAACCATATTGCTGAAATTAGATAAAATTCACCTGATAATTTTACATATTGTGAATCACTATTAATATTTGAATCTAGTAATTAGGCCTTTCGGGTTGAATAATTGGGGTTCAGCTTGGAACTCATTTATTTAAGGTCTTGTTAATGAATTATTTATTCAGTAATTCTAGTGTTAGAAATTTAAGTCAATAATAGTAATATAATGTTAAGGATAGTGTCAAATTTTAGCTAATTAGTAATTGTCAATTGATTAGTTCAATTAGTTGAAAAGGGAAGCCAGACTATCATTTTCTTACTGCATGAGCTAGTTATTTCAACTCATTCTATATGCTAATAATCTAACTAATCGATGAATAATTGCTTAACTTTATAATTGAATTCCTTATTATTTTAATTACTTTTTAGCCTTTCGTCGGTAAGTGATAAATTTACTATGAGTTAAGTAATATAATTCTTTCTTAACAATGCAAAGCAATTATATAGGCTAATTAGTTATTACCCACTTAATCTCTTGGAAGAGCAAATGAACAGTGCTTATATATATTTCAGCAGGTACCTAATTGAATGAACCTTAATTGGATGTATACCTGAATATACTTGTCACATGTTATTCACATCTAGGTATGGGTATATCCAGTCTTTGAAGAGCCTCGGGCTACGAGGCTGTTATAGAGATATATTGTGTGTCGACTAGTAATCCCTTCAATCAAGTGAGTGCTTTGTTTATTAGTTTATTTTCTTATGCCATATTTAGTGTCACTGTCATTCATATAGGTAAGATTACATTATAAACACGTTTTATTTCTGTACACACACCTATTTATGTTAACCCGTATGTTTTACTTTCTTGCACTTGTGATTGTCACTACGCATTATAGTTGAAATCGGAGTGTAGTACTTTATCTCACTCTGGATATGTGATGTTATATTGATATTTGAAATAAATATGTCGACATTGAATGTGCGAAGTCTCCTGCTGGTATGGGACAGTGGAAAGACGAATCACAATCATTGTGGCATGATTGATGTTGGCCTGACGTAGTACTTTATCTCGCCTGTGCAGGAAATGTGATGTTATATTGATTACATGGATCCCTCGTGGATTATTGATTTTTACCTGGGCCTAAATTGCGGCATGGACGTTTGTGACCCATGCGGGCAGCATCGGGCTTGTCGTAATGCTTGGTCACAACCCCATGGTTTCCGATTTCCCTCCTGCGCATGGACGGAGCGTATCATGGCGATGGGGTCGTAGATTTAGGCATGTACCCGGACATGTCAGTTTGTTAACAAGGTCGCTCCTTGCAGTTGGTGGATAAGTAGTTATTCTGAAGTGGGAGTCATAAGGAGGTTGCAACAAAACTGTATCCTTCATTATGTGATCAACCTCAATTGGAAGTGTCGGACCTAAGTGCTACTCCGTGACACAATCTCAGGTACTAAGATTGACTCTAGTGCGTTGCTGAGGCAAATCCGGTTGTAGCCATCCCTAGAATCCCTCACCAACAATTGAGTGTTATGTGTTACCAGCTTTCCTTATTCATTGATGATTATTACACTGATTGATTATTATCATGATCATGCCTCACGAGATTTATATGTTATAATGTTCATGCATAACCCTGCACTTCCGCACACCGCGCTCACTGGGCTTACTAGCTCACCACTCATGTCTCCCTTTCCCCAGGTTACAGATGAAGTATGTTAAACAACAAATCAACTTAATTAGGGTCATTAATTCGCTCAAGTATCACGATTGGAGATATTAATTTATTTCTAGGTCATATCCAGTTAGATTGATATAAGGAAAATTTCATGTCCAATTTCACTACACGTTTTGTAATTTTGGTTTTGTTTCTGAACCACATTATGGGATTAGTGAATGGTTTCGGTGATTCGATTTTCAGACAGGTGAAGTGGGGCGTGACACACCTCCTCCTGAGGTCAATGTTGAATTGGACGTGGAAATGGCAACTATTCTGGATATCGCTAAAGAAGTTGCACAAGTCCTTCCTGACACTGAAATATCTCCAGCTCAAGAAGAGGCTATTAATGCTGAGCAGTCGATAGAAGTGGCTCTTATCCCAACAGAAGCGATTGCCATCGTTCCTACTCTAACAGGACCTCCTCCCCGTGTCATTGACTTCTTTCCTCGTGGCTAGGATGCAGACGTTGAATTCTACTAAGCAACCAGAGAAAATGACACCCAAGCTTGGTTGACATGGAGATAAATTTTCAAGATACTATCCACAACCCAGATATCTCTAATTCTAACAAGTTTGGTTTCTTCGAGCGTTTTGCTGATCTGGGTCTTTACACACTTGAGCGTCTACAATCCCATCTAGAATACATTCGGCGACCAGTGTTCAACATGACAGAATTTGATGAAAAGCATTTCAATTTTACTGGTCATTCAGCAGAAGCTTTTTATCCTTTGCACCAGAACAAGATCGTCATAAAAAATCCCCATATGGGTGATTGGTTAAAAAACCCCGATGAAGAAATCCTTAACAGAATTGGATACTCCGCTCTGCCTCAAGTCGTTCATTCTGCTCAGAATGCTCTATCCTCAAAGCCCCTTAAGTTATGGAAAGGAAAAGGACCAGTTATTGCTGAGCGTCCTAATCCTATCAATTCGTGGATGGAAGATAAAGCCCACGAGTATCTAGCTAGATTGTGGGCTGACGACTATGCTAGAGCAGATAAGAAAAAGGATGATAAACTTGGTAGAAGATGGATGATGGATACCGCAATATGGGCTGAAGAGCTTGTGTTGCATTTCTACACGTTAGACGAACTAGTGAGGTATCCTTTCTTGTTTCAATTTGGAGTGGAATACAGACGCAGAGGTTTTGCTGTGTTCCTACTCGAGCAGCGCCAGAACCTGGTGGTGAATATCAGCGAGTTTCCCTATTACAGACAATCTATAGAACGCTATCTTCACCTTCATCTAGCTTTAATCGCTCAGGGAGGACGTTATGTTTATCACCCGACTCAAAATTTTGTACAGCGTATCCTTCCAGACCTCAATGAAGATGCTTCCACTAGTAAGCGACCCATTTTGCCAGGACAAAGTGAAGCTCACATGCGATTGGAAAATGATCATGCTGAGTTTCCTGATTTCTACTGAGACAGGAGAGCGATTGTAGAAAATGCACAATCGCTGGACATCACCTTCGCTGAATATTTTAGCCTTAATCCATTCAGAGGCTATAATCTTCACCCTGTCTTAATGTGCGAGCAGAATATCCAAGTGGCCAAGATGATTTTGCTTATTCTTTCATTGGATCAAGAAGCTGCTCAAGCGCTGATGCCTTCTATATTGGACTTCTACAATACTTATGTTTTAGGAATTGATCTGCCAGGGATGTTCAATTTGCAGTCAACACTGAAGAGCGTGCAGACGCTATATTCTTCATTCAGCAGAACAACATCATAAGTCCAAAGCATGTTATGGAAGCGATTGGGCCTCTCTGAGTCATTGCTATTGAGAAACCTTTTCCCCAGGTGGAGATTGTTGAGATGATAGAGGAATAAGCTCCTGCTGTGGAAGTCACTTCAACCACAGACGTTGATGTGCAAACTGAAGTTGTCCACTGCGATCCAGCAGTCGAGGTTCCCACTTTTGATCATGCTGTTCCGATTGAGGAAGCAACTCAATCCCTTGACTTAGCGGTAGACGAAGTTCATACAGAAATTGATGAAACGCTTGAAGAGCCTTTTGTCAGATATAAATCCAAAGGAAAGGCCGCAGTTTCTAGTTCATAAGGACCTATCTCATCCACTGAATCTTCGGACTCAGACTCTGAAAGTGATCCGAGGCTAGAGATTTCAGAAAAGCAGTTCAAAATTCTCTTAGCGATATAACGGGATCGTGTTCTTGTTTGGAAGACAGAAGCACTTCAATGCTTAATCAAGTAGAGAGAGTTCTTCACGCTAATATGAGAAATGTCAACAAGCTTACAATCTCTATCATGAATAGTATCGCTCCGTTTGTCAAAGAATTGTCTGATGACTTTAACCGGATGCTTGCTCAGAATGCCTCCGCTGATACTGAGCATCATACTTCTTCCAATTTAGTCTCTCAAAGTGTCGCTGAGCAAGTAGCTTTTCTTGTGGATGAAGTCAAACTTCGTCGCCGGGACATCGTTGAGTTAAAGACCTCCCTTGATGATGCTAACAAGGGGGAAGATCCGAAAGAAAAGTCCCAGTCCAAAGCTTTGAAGGAGCCAATCTCCAAAACAGATAATAAGCATTACCGCTCCATGTTCGAGGAAATAGTAAGCATAAAGAAAATTCTCACTAAGAAGCGTAAGCCAAGATACTATCTAGGCAGACATTTGCTTCAGGACTTAAATATTGACTTTTTAGAGAGTATGGGTTTTAATCCATATGCTGGACCTCTTAGAAGACCTATCAATTGGAAACCCACCAATGGTCGAAGACAAGATATTTATCATGACTTGATTCGCGGGATTGGGTGGAAAGATTGTTGGAGCTGAATGAAAGCACTAGACATGGAATGCATGACTATAATGAAGTTAAGCATACCACGATGATAGACGTTGATAGACTTCTTCTGGACTTAGCGAATGAAATCTACCAAGAAGAGGCAAACAAGAAGCGACAGAAAAGATGATTACTTATATTTTCTTTGAATATTTCAGTTGTCGCTTTAAATTATTTACTTTCAATAAATCATGTACGCTTACTTTTCCTATGAATGATTTATCGCTGAAACAACTTGTTGAGGCTAATCTAACATTAGCTAACTTAACTAACTTTCCAAACGCTAACTTATGATTATTTTGGGCTTTTCTTTGAACTCTTAATCTATAAAAGGGTCATAAGAGTTAAGGTCTTGACATCATCAAAAAGGGGGAAATTGTTAGGAAATTTCATGTTAGATGTTTTGATGATGACAAGATAGGATTTTATGTTAAACTCCAAAAGAATGTAAGTTTATATTTTCATAGAGCAATTGTATAAGCGTTTGAAAAGTTGTAATTTTATTAAGCTTGTAATTTTTATCTTTGTAGATTTTAGACTAAGTATTGAATACCAAATCACTAGTAGAATTCTAGGTGAGTCTATTAGAGATGAAATTGAAGATCAGCGTCTGAAGTCAAACGAAGATGAAGATTTTGTCTTAAGCGACTGTCAATCGCTATGGACCATTTCAGGATTTATGAATTAAGCGATCAAAGCACTCAAGCGATCAAGAAGATCAGATTCACGTGAAATAAACTCCAAAGTCACTAAGGACTTAACTGCTATCATTTAACTAGAATTTTTTTCCAACGGGAAATAAATTCAAATGCATTAAATGCTTGATAAGAGCATTAAATGTGATAAGGACATATTGTATACGGAGCAAGCTGCCTATTCGCTTAGACTGTCAGAATTCCAGAGTTCAAACCTGACATATCAAATCAATGAAGCAGGATTTCAGGAATGTTAGAGAAAAGGTATGACTCACTCGCGCGTGAGAAGGATGCACCTATATGTGTCCAACGAAAAAATCCCAAGAAATTGCCTATAAATACCTTACCTTAGCAAACCCTAAAATAACACGTACATACACAAGAAAGTCAAAACTTTGCTGAAATATTTTCTCAAGACAAGCTTAGAAACTCCATAGCTAAAAATCCTTCCAAGCTTTTTACATACATTCCAGACAGTCGTAGATATCTCAAACATCTTCAAAGAAGAACCATACACTATTATTGAGACATCCTAAGTTGTTTGAACTTCCTAAAATTAAACAAACCTGTGAGCAAAACCCTCAACCACCTCTGTCTGTGTGAAGAAGTTGACTCTACAAGCAGTATTTCTGAGTGAGAGAAGCTTGTTAGTGAAGATCTTCATTGGTGCTGAAGTCTGTGTGATCAAGGAGCCCAAGATCATCATCCCCTCCTCTATTTTGTAGAATCCTCTGTGTGATCCTTCGATAATCAATTTAGTGGAATTTCTCCAAGTGTTCAAGGAGAAGAAGGACGTAGCTGGGATTACACCACCCAGGGAACCTTATAAATTCTTGTGTTATTTACTGTTGTATTGTCTTACTTTATATTCTATCATTTATTTTGAAAAAGACAAGTAAAACGTTTAAGCGACTATTTGACCTAAAACGAACGCTAAAGCTTTAAAATCATTTCCGCTGTGCTAACCCTGATTAAGCGATCTAAGCGTTACCCTACTTTGGTAAATTGCTAAAATCACTAAGTCTAAGTTATCTTTACTGAAGAGCATTCAAATTTAAAAAGTGATACGAATTTTTGAAGTTGAAAAATACTTCAGGGTCTATTCAACCCCCCCCCCCCTTCTAGACCCTTTCGTATGCCACTTGGGACCACCAGATGTATATGGCCACGAATAGTCTGCATCCTCGTCGTTGTAGTATTGGTTGTACATGTAGTTAGAAAAAGGGTGAACCACGACATACTCCGGCATAGAAATCCTATTCTACCTCCGTATGGTACAATAGTACCTTTAAAACATCGTGCCTCTTTTTAAGGAATTCGACACGTTCCAAACAATCATGTAGGGTAAAATTCATGTTGAATTTATAGTTCACTAAGAATCTAGACTTTTCAACTTCTTACGCGTTGGATATTGTAGGTTTCCTCCAATTGCTCCCTCCAATAATGATTATATGAAGAACTTTTCCATATCTTTTGTGCTATCGGAATCATGCAGGAAATGTTCTTGCTTTTTAATTGAAAAAATAGACATTCACAATAAGTGTGAATTTATAAGTTTTGGTTGACTTAATATGGAAATGTAATTTATGAAATGCAACACTATATATCTCTCTCTATGTATATACATACAATATGCATGGCACATTATAACAAAATCTTGTGGATTGTGTTTGACAAGATTTCAAACTTACACAAAGCTTACCAAAAAGATAGTATTGCTTGGTAATATGTAACTCCAAGATTCTTCCAACTCACGTGAATTCCTTGGAATTTAGCCAGTAGCTATCTATATAGTCTATTGTAGTATTTATGTCATTTACATAACTGTAGTGGTACCAATCTTTATTTAACAGTGGTTGCAATGTTGAGCACATGATGTATTCTAAAAAATAAAACACACCCAAAAAGGCATGCAAAAGCAAAGGATGATTGACATCGCATAGAATATTTTCATCCAAATAATGATAATGACAAATCATATGCATTTTTGCATACATATAAATATATGCCTGCAATCGTACAATATTTATTTCCATATGCTCCTACTAAAGTTACCCTTACTTACAAACAACATCAAAACCTTGTTGTACTAATTTACTTGGCATTTTTATTTTCAACATATATGGATAACCTTTTTTCAATGCGAAATATTGTATTCCAACTGTTGGGCCTACGAACACGATCAGTGGTGGGTAGCGGTGGAGAAAGCTTGAACATGGATACGAACAATACGTCTGTAATTCGCTTTGCGATGGATTAGATCAACGTCATATTTGGTACTGAGATTAGTTATGTGATGTACAAGACTAGGTTTCAATTTTTATTTGAACGTTACAAAGGGATTTTCTTTTTCTTTTTGGACACGCCTATGGCCGTGGTCGACATATGTTGGAGGCGTATCCGACGCGTCTCCGTGTCGGACATTAGATAAACTGATTTTCTAGCGTATCCGTGCATCATTGCTTCCGATGAAGACCCACTAACTGAAACCTTCTGTTCTACTGAAATGATTATGTCTAAGCTGATGATCTTGTGTAATCACTTTCAGTTCGAGGAGTGGTATAGAATATTACACAAGTGAGTAATTAAATTACTTTTATGAAATATGAAACTATAAATAGTGCCTAAAATGATAAAATTGAATAAGTGATCTAATACATGAATTAGCAACCGTATATGACCATAAATCAATTTCAATATTTTAAGTGTTTGTCATTGTTTTGGTTACAATATTTTTTAAAAGTTTTTAAATAGTTTTCCATTCATTTCTATTTTATAAAGGGACATACCTCGTCTAATGGTATGGTCTAAGTGTGAACTCTAAATCTATCTCTTTCACATAAGGAACACACATAATCTAGAGATATATACACTTAGACCATTGAACTCGGTCCAGCATAGATTTTTTCGAAGTGAAAAGGTAAAATGAAATGTACACTCGTTAAAAACTGAAAATAAAAATAAAAATAAATAAAATGTGGTACAGAAGATCAGATATAGCTACATTATCCATCAAAATAGCAGTTTTATTTAACTGTCAAAGCCCATTGTAATCACCATTTCATTTCTATCAAATTTAATGACATTTTTTCCAATCAATTAAAAAAATAATTATACACACTAAATTCATCCTAAAAAAATGCTTATAATTGTCATCAAATTCACAATCAGGTCTCAAAGATATCATGTCATCATTGGATAAATTAAAAAGAAAAAAGAAAAACCAAAATCGAAAAATATTTTTAATTTCCATAAAATAACTTGAAATTATACAGAAATTAATAAAAAGTAGGATTGTAACATCATTTAGAGGCCCATTAGTAATAATAATCTTTCCACATCATAAGCTTTCAAGATATCACTACACAAATGGCGAAAGATTCAAAGAAATCAAAATCGTCGTCTTCAGCAGTTACCTTCTAATGCAAACTTTGCGGCGAGCTTTTGACTTTTACAGTTGACGAATCGTATATCCACCAACGGACGTGCGGCTACAGCGGATGCAAAAACTATCGCGGAGGCGGCGGCGGATGGGGAAATGCACGGGGGCAGACGGGGAAATGCAAACGACGGAATTGGTCGCGGCCGCGGTGGTGGATAAGTGATTGCAGACCAAAATAATCGTCGAATACTTTATACGCCTCCAGAAAAAGGTAGGTAGCTTGGCTTTATTAATTGCCTAGTACGAGGAAATCAAGGTTAAATTTCATCAAATGGATTGGTACTCTTGGATAGGAAGAAAGCCCAGTAAGTATGAAAACTAGGCGTTGATTATTATGTTGATCCCATACTATTTGTGTCTTTGTGCTATGGTATAATTTATTGTTAACATTTATTATTTTGTTTTCAGTCGATACCCATGACCTTTGCAACTCATGCCTTGTTGAACACTCAGTGGGATTCACCATCCAAACCGTGTTTGATACGTTCAGTTTTGGGGTAAAACGTCTGAATGGTACATTGATCTTCCATGAATAATGGAAACGGTTTGTAGGCATTCATTCACTAGAAGTTTGTTGTTTTCAATCATTGTGGCCACATAGTGATCGATGAAACAGTATACACCCATGCTTGTAATACTATGTGCCATCTGTGACTAGCTCTGGTAAATGATCATGTCTTTCAGTTTTGTTATATACATTCCTCAGTTTTTTGCCCTGGCTTTTCGAGGATTGACCCTTTCATTTTGATTGAATGTAGACTCCAATGATAGTGATAGATGTAGTGGATCCTCTGTTGATAGTGATGGAATGGATGATTTTGAAGAAGCCCAAAGTGATGAAATTGATACTGAAGAAAATGAAGGTATGCCTTGGAAATCATTCGAGGTTAAACTGCCTTCCACAAGCGGCTGTGATTACAAATATCTCCACCTCTCCGCACTTGTATGCCCCAAAAATATTATGTATTACCAAACTACACAATTTTATAAAATGCATTTTTCACACACAAATTTTTACTCTATTTTGCAAACATTGCATTCTAGTGAATGCATGGAAGAAATACCATCTGCTATCCAAGAAAAAAGCCGTGTTGAAAGTCAGAAACAATGAAGCCAAAACTTGGGATTTAAATTTGCATTGGAAGATGAAACCTCGGTCTAGCACAGTCGGTAAAATGTGGATGAGGTCAGGTTGGTATATATTTGTGGATGACAATAGTTTTGAAGAGGGGGAACAATTGATGTTTGGAATCAGGGGGCAAATGGATGGGGTAAACATGGATGTTATTCTGGTGGGAATGGGGTCATGGAGGTAGGGGTACATGATTATTTTTTGCGGATATTATGATTCAATTGTTGTTCGTTTTTCTGTGTAACTTCTAGTTCCGGGTATACGTATGACTGTTTTTGTGGTTTGATTTTATAGATATTTTTGAAACTATTGATGTTGATCACTAGGATCTGTAATATTTGTGACTTATTATTAGGCAACCGAGTTAGGGTTGATGTTTTTGTAATTTTCTCCTAAGGAATGGGTAGAAAGTACTATGCTCATATTTATAAACATATTTATGATGTAGGAATGGGATTAAATATTTTGGTTATTTGAGTATATATGTTGTTTTTGTTTTTTGCATTTGTAGAATAAGAATAATAGGTTAATACATACTAATTTTCCCCTACATTTTTATGTCATTGTTTGAGCCACCATTTTTTCAACCTAAATCTTCACTATATTTATGAAAAATCCAATTTATTTTTTAGCACAGGTAACTTGTATATAAATCAACTTACTCATTAATTCATACGTCTAAGACGTAATCCAACACTAGAACATCTAGTTTAGTTACATCAAGTTTCTTATGTTTTTTTCCCCACCATTGGCTATACTACAAACATAGACCAAACCTAATATAATAAGCACAGTTCCTATAGTCTTCCAGATTTCTTTGTACTGTTGATATTCTTGTGAGTGAAATTTTATCTCCATTCTTTTCATCTTCATCAACAATTCACCGTTCGAACTAGTTAAAGACATTGTGAGTTCGTGTAGTTTATCTTTCGTTGTCCACGACGTATGATTAGTAGCTTATAGCACGTGTATCCATTCTTCTTTCTCGTTGATTCGGGTTAGTAGTATTTGTCCAGTCTCCAAGCGTTTTTCACAAATTCCAGGCTCAAGCCAATCTTCATCCATTTGATTTCTGCATATATCACACAGAAAACCCTAATATGAATATAAAAAATATGGTTATATTATAATATTTCATCAAAACAAGATATTTAAGTACTTACATTCCAATGGGGACAGCCTGCAAACTTTCGACTCAGATGTATTTTGTACATGCAGTTCAAACTTGAGCACGTTTTTTACAATCACATTGAACTCCATGAAACATTTCCAAGTAATGCTTTGACCTTTGACGACATAAAGATATTGATGCACGTGAAGTAGACCCCTTGCTCGACATTCAAAAAAGAATAATACAAAATGGCTATAAATATGCTCCTTGTTTGCTGATTGTTCTAAAATTTGGAAATCGTGCATGCAGAGTGTTTTATATGCAACATGTAGTTAGAAAAAGGGTGAGCCACGTCATACTCCAGCATAGAAATCCCATTCTACATCCGTATGGTACAACAGTACTTTTAAAACATCGTGCCTCTTTTTAAGAAATTCGACGCGTCCCAAACAATCATGTAGGGTAGAATTCATGTTGAATTTATAGTTCACTAAGAATCTAGCCTTTTCAATTTCTTACGCGTTGTGTATTGTAGGTTTCCTCCAATTGCTCCTTCTAACAATGATGATATGAAGACCTTTTCCATATCTTTTGTGCTATCGGAATCATACAGGAAATGTTCTTGCTTATTAATTGGAAAAATAGACATTCACAATAAGTGTGAATTTATAAGTTTTGTTGAGTTAATATGGAAATGTGATGTATGAAATGCAACACTATCTCTCTCTCTCTCTCTCTCTCTCTATATATATATATATATATATATATATATATATACAATGTGCATGGCACATGATAACAAAATCTTGTGGATTGTGTTTGACAAGTGTTCAGACTTACACAAAACTTACCAAAAAGATAGTATTGTTTGGCATTATGTATCTCCAATATTCTTCCAACTCACGTGAATTCCTTGGAATTTAGCTAGTAGCAATCTATATAGTCTACTGTAGTATTTATCTCATTTACATAAGTGTAACGGTACCAATGTTTATTTAAGACGGTTTACAATGTTGAGTCACATGATGTATTCTAAAAAATAAAACACACCCAAAAAGGCGTGCAAAAGCAAAGGATGATTGACATCCCATAGAATATTTTCATCCAAATAATGATAATGACAAAGCATATGCATTTTTGCATGCATATAAATATATGCATGCAAACGTACAATATTTATTTCGATATGCTCCTACTAAAGTTACACTTACTTACAAACAACTTCAAAACCTTGTTGTATTAATTTATTTGGCATTTTTATTTTCCATGTATATAGCTAAGTTTTTCCAATGCGAAATGTTGTACTCCAACGGTTGGGCCTACTAACACGATCGGTGGCGAGTAGTGGTGGTGAAAACTTGAACATGGATACGAACAATACGTCTGTAATTGGCTTTGTGATGGATGAGATCAACGTCAAATTTGGTAATGTGTTTAGTAATGTGATGTACAAGACTAGGTTTTAATTTTTATTTGAACGTTACAAAGGGTTTTTCTTTTTCTTTTTGGACATGCCTATGGCCGTGTTTGGCACCTGTTGGAGGCGTGTCCGATGCGTGTCCATCGGACACTTCATGGACCGATTTTCCAGCTTGTCCGTGCATTAGAGCTTCTGATGAAGACCCACGAACTGAAACCACCACTTCTAAGCTGATGATCTTGTGTAATCACTTTCAGTTTGAGGAGTGGTATAGAATATTACACAAGTGAATAATTAAATTATTATTACAAAATATGATACTATAAATAGTGCCTAAAATGATAAAATTGAATAAGTGATCCAATACGTGAATTAGCAACGGCATATGACCATAAATCAATTTCAATATTTTAAGCTTTTGTCATTGTTTTTGGTTACAAAATTTTTTAAAAGTTTTTACACAGTTTTCCAGACATTTCTATTCTATGAAGGGATAGACCTCGTCCAATGGTATGGTCTGTGTGTGAACACTATATCTATCTCTTTCACGTAAGGACCACACATAATCCATAGATATATACACTTAGACCATTGAACTCGGTCTAGCATAGATTTTTCCGAAGTGAAAAGGTAAAATGAAATGTACACTTGTTTAAAAATGAAAATAAAAAAATGTGAAACAGAAGATCAGATATAGCTTTCTAGGCTGCATTATCCATCAAAATAGCAGTTTTATTAAACTGCTCAGAGCCCAGTGCAATCATCATTTCATTTCTATCAAATTTAATGATATTTTTTTTCCAATCAATTAAAAAAACAATTATACACACTCAATTCATCCTCATAAAAAAAATGCTTACAATTGTCATCAAATTGACAATCAGGTCTCAAAGATGTCATGCCATCATTGGATGAAATTAAAAAGAAAAAAACAAAATTGAAAAATATTTATAATTTCCATAAAATGAAATGAAATTAGATAGAAATGAATAAAAGTAGGATTGTAACATCATTTAGGGACCCATTCGTAACAATGATCTTTCAACATCATAAGCTTTCAAGATTTCAAGATTCCAAGATATCACTACACAAACAGCGAAAGATTCAAAGAAATCGAAATTGTCGTCTTCAGCTGTTGCATTCCAATGCAAGCGTTGTGATGAGCTTTTGACTTTTACACTTGACGAATCGTATATCCACCATCCGACGTGCGGTAGCGGCAAAGGTGGAAATGGCCACAGAGGCGGCGGCGGATGGGGAAATGCAAACGGCGGCGGTGGACGGGGAAATTCAAACTGCGAAATTGGCCATGGCTGTGGAAGAGTGATTGCAGACGAAAATAATCGCTGAATACTTTATATGCCTCCTGAAGAGGGTAGCTCGCATAGCTTTATTAATTGCCTAGCCTAAGAAAATCAAGGTTAAATTTTATCAAGTGGATTGGTACTCGTGGATGGGAAGAAAGCTGAGTAAGTATGAAAACTAGGAGTTGATTATTATGTTGATCCCATACTACTTGTGTCTTTGTACTATGGTATAATTTATTGTTAACATCTGTTATTTTGTTTTTAGCCGATACCTATGGCCTTTGTAACACGTGCCTTGTTGAACACTCAATGCGATTTACCATCCGAACCGTGTTGGATATGTTCAGTTTTGGGGTGAACGTCGGAATGGTTCATTGGTCTTCCATGAATAATGGCAACGGTTTGTAGCCATTCATTCACTAGAAGTTTGTTGTTTTCAATCATCGTGGCCTCATAGTGTTCGACGCAACAGTATACACCCATGCCTGGGTTTCCAAAAAATACTATGTGCCATCTGTCACTACCACAAAAAAGTCCTATTACAGCGCACCTATGACAGCGGTTTTGAAAACTGCTGTAAAAAGTGGCATTCGGTTCGGACCTATGACAGCGGTTCGAGCCAAAACGCTGGCATAGGTTTCAGAAAAAAAAAAAAAAAAAAAATATTTTGAATGTGGCAGCGGTTCGGCCAGAACCGCTGCCAAAAAGCACACGTATGGCAGCGGTTCGGCCGAACCGCCGCCACAAAGCGCACGTATGGCAGCGGTTCGGCCGAACCGCTGCTAGAAGTGTACTTTGTGGCAGCGGTTCTAGCCGAACCGCTGCCAGAAGTGTACTTTGTGGCAGCGGTTCTAGCCGAACCGCTGCCACAAACAGACATGTGCCAGCGGTTCGACAGAACCGCTGGCACAAGGGCCGGGTTTTCTACAACCCGGCCCCCCTCACTCTCACTCTCACTCTCACTACATCTCACCTACTCACTCTCTCTCTCTCTCAACTCTCTCACCACCACCACCACCACCACCACCACCACCACCACCTCCACCATCGCGAGACCACCGTCCGCCGCCCCCCTAGATCTCTTTTTCTCTCTCTAGATATCTAGCCCTCTCTCTCGGTTTTTCTCTCTCTCTCTCTCTCGGTTTTTCTCTCTCTCACCACCACCACCACCACCACCACCATCACCATCACCACCATCCGCCGCCCCCCTCCCGTTTTCTCTCTCTCTCTCGGTTTTTCTCTCTCTCTCTCGGTTTTTCTCTCTCTCTCTCGGTTTTGCTCTCTCTCTCTCGGTTTTTCTCTCTCTCTCTCTCTACCACCGCCGCCGCCGCAGCCGACCTCCGCCGCCGCCGCCGCCGACCTCCGCCGCCGCTGCCCCTGCCGCCCACCTCCGCTTCCGCCGCCGTGGTCCATTTAGTTTTGGTATTTTCTTTTAGATAAATATAAATATATATATATATATATACACACACACATAGAGTATGTATAGATGTATGTATATGTGGGTGTATGCATATATGAGTGTATGTATATATATTTGTGTATGTGTGCTTGTATTTGTGTATATGTGGGTGTATGCATATATGAGTGTATGTATATATATTTGTGTATGTGTGCGTGTATTTGTGTATGTGTGGGTGTATAAAAAATTTAAGGGAACTAGGAATTTGACTGAATTTAGTATTAATTTTAGTTAGTCGGGTGTTAATTCCGTTTGATTTGAGATTAAATTGTGGTTATTTGGTGGTTTAGGGTACATTGATCCAACTGGTGATCTATATTTATACTTAGTTGCTGAAAATATAATGTTTTATCTATAGTTTTATGTGATTTATGTGATCCGACTGGTGATCAATATTTGTAGTTGCTGAAAATATAATTAATTAAGATTGAAATTGGATTTTAGCGGATCGTCAGATTCGAATTTTGTTGGATTCAACCTAACCGGGTGAAGATTAAGTCGAGAACTTGGTAGTAATTTTTGCGTTGTTACTCTGCTGAATTTTTTCTAGAATAATGGGAAATAAATTAAAATACAAATTATTTAATTAATTTAACTATCAACTGATGATAAAATTGTTTAATTTGATTAATTTAGAATCAAAATGGATCGAAGTTGGATTTTAGCAGATCGTATGTCGGAACAGTATGAGAAAGGTGTGAAAGAGTTCATAAAGTTTGCGGTTGACCATGCACCAGATCGAACTAGGATCACTTGCCCGTGTTTACGTTGTTGTTTTGGAAAGAGAATTAGTCCACGTGAGTTGGAAGATCATTTGGTGTGTAATGGAATTGATAAAAGCTACAAACGTTGGACAAGACACGGTGAAAGCAGTGTCCCGTTGGATGATTTGGGTGGTACATCATATCCATCACACGATTTCAACATGAATGATTATGAGCCTGATCGTTTGGAGGAGATGACAAATGTGATTGAGGAGGATTTGCGAAATTGTCCTAAAATGTTTGACAATTTGACAAGTGATTCAAAGACACCACTGTATAGTGGTAGTAAATTCACGAGATTGAAAACAGTTCTTAACCTATACAAGTTAAAAGCCAACAATGGGTGGAGTGATAAGAGTTTCACAGACTTGCTTGGTTTATTAAAAAGCATGCTACCTGAGGATAATGTGTTACCTAATCGTACTTATGAGGCTAAACGGATGTTAACCTCAATTGGCATGGGATATGAGAGGATACATGCGTGTCTCAATGATTGCGTATTATTTAGAATTGACTATGCATCATTGAAGGCCTGTCCAAAATGTGGCGCCTCACGGTACAAGAAGAATGGATCTACGCCTGTCAAAACCATGTGGTATTTGCCTATAATACCACGATTTAAACGCATGTACAGTAGTAAAGAGTTAGCCAAGGACTTGACATGGCATGCTGATAGAAGGTTTGAAGAAAGGATTGAAGATGACAAGATTCGACATCCCTCAGATTCTCCTCAATGGAAAAAGATTGATGATGATTTCCCTGAATTTGGTGAAGAATCAAGAAACCTGCGCCTTGTATTGGCTACAGATGGCATGAACCCTCATGGCTTGCAAAGCAGCTCACATAGTACATGGCCGGTGATTTTGATGATCTACAACCTTCCCCCATCGCGATGCATGAAGCGAGAGCATATAATGATGCCTATACTCATTTCTGGGCCGAAACAACCTGGAAATGATATAGATGTCTACTTGACCCCTTTAATTGAGGATTTGAAGGTGTTGTGGGACACCGGTGTTCAAGTATATGACGGGTTGAGAGAAGAAAATTTTAATCTCAGAGTCATGTTATTTGGAACAATCAATGATTTTCCGGCAAGAGCAAACCTCGAGGGATATGGTGTACATGGCCAATGTGGATGCCCCATATGTGTGAAGAGTACAGATCAATATCGATTGACACACTCCCAGAAATATGCATTCCAAGGGCATCGGAGATGGCTAAATCGGAACCATCGATATCGTCGGTGGAAGAAAGCTTTCAATGGGAATATAGAAGAAGGTCGAGCTCCTAAGTGCTTAACTGGTGAAGAAGTGTTTGAAAATGTAAGAGACTTGGAGGTTAAATTTGGAAAGACTTTTGCATGTGGCCTTGCAAAAACTGGGTGGAAAAAAAAGTCAATTTTCTTTGAGTTGCCGTATTGGACGTCTTTACATGTTAGACATTTTCTCGATATAATGCATATTGAGAAAAATGTATTTGATAGCGTCATTGGAACACTTCTAAATGTGCCCGGAAAGACAAAAGATGGCGTAAAGGCACGGTTAGACTTGGTTGAAATGAAGATAAGAGGAAAATTGACACCAACAAATAAGGGGAAACGTACTTATTTGCCTCCAGCAGCTCACACTCTAGCCAGGAAAGAAAAAATTGCATTATGTGAGTTTCTTAATGGAGTGAAAGTTCCAGAAGGGTATTCTTCAAACATTAGCAGTCTTGTATCAATGAAGGATTTGAAGCTAAAACACTTGAAGACTCACGATTGTCATGTAATCATGGATCATTTGCTACCAATTGCTATACGGGCCATTTTGCCAAAAAAGGTGAGAGACACGATAACTAAATTGTGTTTCTTCTTCAAAGCAATGTGGAGCAAGGTGTTTGATCCTGAGCAATTTCCTGCACTTCAAAAACAAATTGTCATCACTTTGTGTGAGCTTGAAATGTATTTTCCACCTGTTTTTTTTGATATAATGACTCATCTACCCATTCACTTGGTTAGAGAGACTCAACTATGTGGACCGGCTTTTATGAGATCTATGTATCCGGCTGAGCGTTATATGAAGGTATTGAAAGGCTACGTGAAAAATCGTAGTCGACCGGAAGGTTGCATTGTTGAACGGTACATAGTTGATGAAGCCATTACATTTTGCACAGAGTATCTGACAGATTCTAATGTTGCAGAGCTCCCAAAGTCTCATGTTGTGGGAGGGGGAACAGAAGGAGTCGGATTAATGGGAAAACAATTAGCTAGTGTTCATATTACACAAAGGGATCAGGCACACCTATATGTGCTCCACAACACCGATGAGGTTGACCCATATGTTGAAGAGCATAAGAACCAACTTAGGAGATTCAATCCAATTAAAAATGAGAGTTGGATTTCAAGAGAGCATAATAAGAGTTTCATCGATTGGTTCCGAAAGCATTTTGAAGAAAAACAGAAAGAGAATCCACAGCTTTCAGTTTCAGATAAATTGACACGGCTGTCGATGGGTCCGGACAGACTAGTATTTTGTTATTCAGGTTATCGTATCAATGGTCGCACATTCTATACAAAAGACCAAGACGAACGAAGTACAATGCAGAATAGTGGTGTGAGTCTTGTAGCTCAAGCAATGCATATCTCAAGTGCGAAAGATAATAATCCTATCTATGCCGATTTATCATATTACGGGGTGATTGAACGTATATGGGAGCTTGATTATAGTTGGTTTCGGGTGCCTGTATTTGGGTGTAGGTGGGTTGACAATAAACATGGTGTCGATAATAGTGAAATAGGCTTCACTCGAGTAGACCTTGAAAGAGTGGGATACAAAGATGAACCTTTCATTTTAGCGTCACAAGCTAAACAAGTATTTTTTGTTACCGATCCTATTGATAAGAGGTGGTCCATTGTTTTATCGGCAAACAAAAATACATGTATTGAAGGTGATTATGAAGAAAGTGAAGATGATGGAGAAAACCCTATCTCCTTAGGTGATTCACAATCAATTGATAGTGACGATGACTTGGATATAAGTGATGATGAATTGTATATGCGTCAAGATCACCAAGAGGGGATATGGATTAATCCGTCAGTTCGTCGCCGTACTAAAAAAAATGGTCGTACCGATGGGAAGCAAAAGACTGCTAAGCCAACGACAAAAAGAAAACGATGAAAGGTATTAGAATTTATTTCATAATTGTATGATAGACTTCTTTCAATATTTATACTTAGTTGCTAGAAAATTTATATTCTTGAGATTTGCCAATTTTTGTGGAAAATTTAAGGGAAATAGGGGTTGATTGATTTTAAGGTTAATTTGGTTTAGCTGGGGGTTAATTATGTTTAATTGAGGATTAAATTTTGTTTATTTTGTGGTTTAGGATAATTTTGTTTATTTTGTGATTTATTACTTCTATTTGAAATTTATTATTGCCAAATGAATCTGCCAAATTTATATGAAGATAACTTCTGTATTTATTACGTCTATTTGAAATTTATTATTGCCAAATGAATCTGCCAAATTTATATGAAGATAACTTCTGTATTTATTACGTCTATTTGAAATTTATTATTGCCAAATGAATCTGCCAAATTTATATGAATCTAACTTCTGTATTATTTGTCTTTTGTAGGTCGATGGCTTCAAATCCTGATGGTAGTTTTCCCGACGATGATGTATATGGATCAGATAGCGGTCATGAGAAGGACATACGGAGAGGTGTCTCTGCTATGAAAAAAGTTGTCAATGCCAGAAGTAAAGGCATAAGGCTACCTGTCGGCTGGAATGACAGAGGTCAGCCAATTAACCCCAACAAATCAATATTTGTTGGGTATATAGGCGTGCAGGTTCGGCAGAAGGTGTCGATTGCCATTAGTACTTGGCGCAAAGTCCCGTCAGCAACAAAAAAAAACATTTGGGATGAGATGAAGGTAATTTGGATATTATCTTATTTGTAAGTGTTAATATATTATCATATTCTCTAAATTATAATTTTATATATACTTTATTGTTTGTTTTTTGTAGTTGGCGTTTGATATTGACGAAAGTCGACAAAAGTACGTACTAGCAGAAGCTGGGAGGCTAGCACGTAACTTCAGGAGCTACATAAGCAGAAAGTATGTGCGAGATGATGATGGAAACGTTAATGTCAACCCACCTCCACAATATGAGATATCCCAAGCCGATTGGGCGGCATTTTTAGAGGTTCGCTTAGGTGAACCTTGGCAGGTAGCTAGTCATTTTAATTTACAGTTTCATTTGTTGGTTATTGCGTTTATATTTAGCTAATAATTTGATAATGTAATAAACAGAAAATAAGCATTGACAATCAGGAAAGAGCAAAGAACCCTGAATATCCTTACCGGAAAGGGAGTTTTGGAGATGCTGTTGTGGAGCAAATGGAGGTATGTAGTTCATTTAGCAGTGAATCCTTACAATTTTTTTAATAATAATTCTATGTTAATGCATACATATATTTTTTAATGAAAATACAGATAAATAAAAGAAGGGATGCGGGATCCGATTGTACAGATGTGACACGAGCACTCGTGTGGAGGGTTTCGCGTTCCGATCCGACAAATCAAATTGATAACGAAAATGTTAGAAGAGTGGTGAATGAAATGGTGAGTTGGCAATTTTAGCTCTATTAATTGTTTTATTGAAATACTATTAAAAGCACAAGGTTCACTATTTTTTTTAATTTTTAAAAATATATCATTACAGGAGAGCATTTCACAAGAGAGCACTAGCCATAGTGGAACTTACACGAGTCGAGATGACCTATTGGCTAAAGCTATTAAAAGGAAAGAGCATCCGGGTCGCGTTAGGGGTGTTGGCTTTGGGGTCTCACAAAGAGACTATTTTAAGGATCCAAAGCCTGCTTCAGAAAAGGAGATGGAAAACTTGAGAAACATAGTGAAAAACCTCTCCGAAACTATGGTTGCCATGCAACAACGAATTGATGTTTTGGAAGCCCCTAGCTCGCGTCAGCCACATGAAGATGACGTCATTTCTTTGAAAGATAGCAGCCCAGAACCAGGTTATAAGATGCTTCCTGAGGTAAAATATTTGAACTTGTTTATTAATCATATAACTTGCGACTCTCTATTTTCTGTAAATCATACAAAACTTTCTAATATAATGTTGTATATATATATATACGTGTGTGTGTAGGGTATCACTCCATGTCAATTAGCACTTTCATCTCCATCATATCGTGTGGTGGCTAAAGGACAGCTATACAATCGATCAGAGACTGATAGAACACTTCACAACTGTCAATTAGCCACCAACAATGTGAAAGTGCGCATTGACACTGCAGTTGAGGCTAATACACTCCTGCCCGTCCCTCTCAATGATGAAATATTCTCCATTTCTCATGCGCTGGGTACCTTTGTTGCTTGGCCAGCGAGTCTTGTCATTGTCACTGCTGCACCGGTATGTAATTAATAGCTAGTCATTAATAAATTATAACAATTTGTTTGAGGTTACTAAATATACTTTGGTGTGTAACATTTATATTTTATTTTCTTGCTTAAACAGTCCAAATCATCTGCAAACCGTAAGTCAGGGACGTCGAAGCGGTCAGCTGTCAAAGGAAAATCTCAAGTGGCCGAGCCTGCAGGTGAAGTAGACATATGTGCAGATCTTCAACTAGATGGACTCCCTAATGACCTTGTATTTCTGGGAAAGTACACGAAGATGATGAAGATTGATGCCCAGATCAATATATATATGGACGAAGCCATTATGAATGTTTCATTTCCAGAGTTCATTGGGAGGGAGGAGATCTATCACCTTCTGTGTAGAAAAGAAATAGGAGCCTCTATCATTACAGCGTACATAAAGTAAGTTTTTTAATTATTTTATTACATCTAAACTACGATTATTTTCGTCACTCGAAATTCATTTTTTATGCTCAATTTAGGTGTTTGTGGTTTAACTACGTGATCCCCGAAGGAAAAGAAACAAGTTTCGGGTTCCTTAGCCCACATTCCATAGCTGCTCAAACAGACCCGTCAGTTCAACAAGTGCAGTACATAGCACGTGCTATGATGCAGAGTACACAACAAAATAAGTTATTTCTTGCACCTTACAACACCGGGTGAGCTACTAAAGACTCGATTTTAATTTGTAAAACTAGCTACGCAAAACAAATTTTCAACTATCTTTTGAATGTTTTGTAGGGGTCATTGGTTGTTGCTTGCAATTAATCCATTTAAAGAGATTGTTTACTATCTGGATTCTGTGCATGGTGAGCCGCAATACCGAGATGATATGATGCTAAAATTCAATCAGTAAGTTTTTCATTCAATCAATGTATCCATTATATTTAATATTTTTTTAAATTGTATTTATTTCACATAATTTCTTGTTTTTAACATATTTTCTTGTTTTTTATATTTTTTTATAGAGCTGTGCACATATTTCGTGCAAACTGCAACAACCAATCCAACAAATCCAAAAACTCGGACTGTAAATGGTTTACTATAAAGGTTAGCGTTTTCTAGGTTCATGAGATTATATATTCGTATAGAAGTTCGTCTTCTAATACAATGTAAGTTTGATTGCTTTTGTAGTGCCCCCGGCAGACCAACGAGGTGGATTGTGGCTATTTCGTTATGAGATTCATGAAAGAGATTATTAGCCACGGACTATCTATAATCCCAACAGCGGTATACATAATCCTTATATATATATATATACTTAATTCTATTACTTTTGAAATTATTAAACCTTAATTGGTAGGTAATTGAAATGTTATTTCACTTTGCAATTAATCTCTATATATATACATATATCTTGCAGTACTTTAAGGATTGTCAATCCTTCTATACTGATGAGCAAATTGATGAAGTACGCTGCGAAGTTGCACGTTACATTTTCTTAGCAGCTCCTTAGAAATTAGGTAATTTAGTTTTTGTACATTGTGACTTGCTATAAATTGAGATTTGATTTATTGTATTTCGTAAGGTCATTAGTAATTTAATTAGTTAATTGTACATTTTGTTGGAGATTAAAGATGGTAATATTGAAGTTTGGGATGATGTTTGCTTATGTTGAATATGTTTTGTTGTTAGTTGAAATTTGTTGATTGGATCATTGCATATTACAGGCACTATCATGACAGCGCAATAAATAATTAAAAAAAAAACAGAAAAAAAAACAGCGGTTCTGCAGAACCGCTGCTACAGTTCTCACCTGTGGCAGCGGTTCTGGGAAAACCGCTGCCAAAGGTCTCACCTGTGGAAGCGGTTTTGGGAGAACCGCTTCCACAGGTAAGACCTCTGGCAGCGGTTCTGGGAAAACCGCTGCCAAAGGTCTCACCTGTGGAAGCGGTTCTCCCAAAACCGCTGCCACAGGTGAGACCTTTGGCAGCGGTTTTCCCAGAACCGCTGCCAGAGGTCCACCTGTGGCAGCGGTTCTGTAGAACCGCTGCCACAGGTCCGTTATTTTTTTTTATTTTTTTGGTTTTTTCGCAGCGGTGTTCAGGAAACCGCTGTCATAGGTAGACCTATTACAGCGGTTTTGTAACCGCTGTCATAGGTCCACCCCTATACCAGCGGTACCTTTGACAGCGGTTAAAACCGCTGCCATAGGCCCAAAAAAACCGCTGTCATAGGTCATTTTTGTAGTAGTGTGTGACTAGCTCTGGTAAATAATCATGTCTTTCAGTTTTGTTATATACATTCCTAGGTTTTCTGCCCTACCTTTTCGATGATTGACCCTTTCATTTTGATTGAATGTAGACTTCAGTGATAGCGATAGATCTAGTGGATCCTCTGTTGATAGTGAAGGAATGGATGATTCTGAAGAAGCCTAAAGTGATGAAGATAATGATACTGAAGAAAAAGAAGGTATGCCTCAGAATTCATTTGAGGTTAAATTGCCTTCCACAAGCAGCTGTGATTACAAATATCTCCACCTCGCCACATTGGTATGCCCCAAAAATATTATGTATTACCAAACTACACAATTTTATAAAATACGTTTTTCACACACTAATTTTTACTCTTTTTTGCAAACAGCGCATTCTACTGCATGCATGGAAGAAATACCATCTGCTATCCAAGAAAAAATCCGTGTTGAAAGTCAAAAACAATGAAGCCAAAACTTGGGATGTAAATTTGCATTGGAAGGCGAAACCTGGGTCCAACACAGTAGGTAGTGGATGAGGTCGGGTTGAGATGTATTTGTGGATGACCACAATTTTAAAGTAGGGGAACGATTGATGTTTGTGATCAGCGAGGAAAATGGATGAGGTGAACATGGATGTTATTCCGGTGGGAATGTGGTCGTGGAGGTACAAATACCTAATTATTTTTTGCGGATATTATGTTTCAATGGTTGTTCGTTTTTATGCGTAACTTCTAGTTGCGGGTATAAGTATTACTGTTTTCATGGTTTGGTTCGTAGTTATTTTTGAAATTGAATTATGTTGATCACTAGGATCTATAATATTTGTGACTTATTATTAGGCAACCGAGTTAGGATGATGTTTTTGTAATTTCCTGCTAAGGAATGGGTAGAAAGTACTACGCTCATATTTATGATGTCTGAATGGGGTTAAATATTGTTAGGAAATTTCATGTTAGATGTTTTGATGATGACAAGATAGGATTTTATGTTAGACTCCAAAATATAATGTAAGTTTATGTTTCATAGATCAATTGTATAAGCGTTTGAAAGTATGTAACTATATTAGGCGTGTAATTTTTTATCTTTATAGATTTTAGACTAAGTATTAGATACCGAATCGCTAATAGAATTCTAGATGAGTCTATTAGAAAAGAAGTTGAAGATCAGTGTCTGAAGTTAGAAGAAGATAAAGAATAATCCTTAGCGTCGGTCAACCGCTAAAGGACCATTTCAGGATTTACGAATCAAGCGCTCAAAGCACTCTAGCGATCAGAATCAGATTCACCTGAAATAATTTCTCAAGTCATGAAAGACTTAAATGCAATCATAAAACGGACATTTATTTCAAACGGGAAATAAATTCAAAACGCATTAAATGCCTGATAAGAGCATTAAATGTGATAAGTCAATATGACTTGTAGCCAAGCCACCTTTTGACTAAACTGTCAGAAATATAGAGTTTATAGCTGCTTCCGTCCAATCGAAACCAGCAAATTTTCAGGAATGTCAGAGAAAAGGTATATTCATGCGGCCCGTGAAAGGCACGCTCCTACATGTGTCCAACGGACATATTCCCAAGAAAAATCCTATAAATACCTTATCTCCATAGACAAATTCCTTCAAACTTTTTACATACATTCCTTACAGTCACAAATATCTCAAACATCTTCCAAAGAAGAAATCTAAATTCTTACTGAGACATTCTAAGTTGTTTGATCTTTTCAAAAACAAACAATAAAACCCTCAACCTTTCATCTGAGTGAGAAAGTTGTTGATACCCCTTACAGACAGTATTTTTGAGTGAGAAAAGCTTGTAGAAGACGATCTTCATTGGTGCTGACATCTGTGTGATCAAGGAGCCCGAGATCATTTTCACCTTGTTACTATCTTGTAGAAGATTTTGTGTGATTCTTTGATAATCATTTTAGTAAATTCCCTCCAAGTGAAAAAGGAGAAGAAGGACGTAGTTGGGATTATATCACCCAGTGAACCTTATATATCTTGTGTTATTTACTTTTACTATTGTCTTGCTTTATATTATCTGTATCTATTCTGAAAAAGACAAGCTAAATCTGCCAAGCGAGTATTTAACCAAAACGAACGCTGAAGATTTAAAATCATTTCCGCTGTGCTAACCCTGATTAAGTGATTAAATCTTTTACCCTACTTTGGTAAATTGCCAAAATCACTAAATCTAAGTTATCTTTACTAAAGCGCTCAGTTTCCTAAGCGTTCTAATCTTTAAAAGTGATACGAAATTTTTTGAAGTCGAAAAAGACTTCAGGGTCTATTCAAAACCCCGCCCCCTTCTAGACCCTTTTGTATGACACTTGGGACCATTAAGTGGTATCAGAGCGGTTGAAGTAGAAACCTAAGCATTTCCGAGCGTAACTGCTTGTTTAGATCCAGTTTTCTAAATCTTAGTCGCTTTAAAATTCTCTTTAAAAATATCTCATTATGGCTTTTAACAAAATGCCTAAACTGGTAGAATCAAATTATGATTCTTGGAAACTTAGAGCATTTGCGTATTTATGTTCGTGCGATAATGAAATGTGTGATGTAATTTTAGACGGCCCCATCAAGATCATGAAATTGATAACTCGTGCACCTGGAGCTGATGAAGCCACTCCAGATGGATATGTCGAGAAACCTAAGTTAGAATGGATGCCTGATGATCGGAAAAGAGCAAATCTAGATAATGTTGGACGAAGTGCACTTTACTCAGCGTTAGGAGACAATGATGCAATGTTCAACAAGATCAAGCAATGTAAAACTTCCAAAGAAATATGGGATAAGTTGGCTATAGTGTGTGAAGGCTCAGCACAGATGAAGGAGAACAAGCTTTCCAAAGCCATGCAAAGATTTGAACATTTCAAGATGCAGCCCAACGAGACGCTAGAACAATTGGACGCAAGATTTACTGTGCTCATTACTGAGTTAGCGTCATTGGATAAAGAGTTAACCAATAAGGAAATGGTCAATAAGATATTTAGAAGTCTTCCAAGCAAGTATTTAATCAAGACTGTTCCTATGAGAGAGTCACAGACAATGGAGATCCTTACTCCAGAACATGTATTCTCAGAATTAAAGGCATTTGAATTTGAATTGGGTGAAGTCAGCGACACATCGACTTCAGCGACTGAATCATGAGCTTTAATCGCTACCACTAACAGTAAGGGTAAAGCGATTAGTGAGTTAAAAGTGACAGAATCAAATGAAGATAAAGAGATGGATTTATTGGTCAAGAAATTCAAGAAATTTCTAAGATATGAAAAGAGAAATCCTGTTAGACAAACTTCATTTCAAATCCCTCTCACAGCACCAGCGCCTCAGTATCAAGTGCTAGTGTACTCAGCACCTCAACCATTAGCGCTAGTTTCTTACCAAGCGCCTATAACTCCTACTCAGAATCTCTCAGCGCCAGTCATTTCCAAGCGATTAACCACTGAACAAAAAATGAAAACTAATTTGTCCTATAATTGCAGGAAACCAGGGCACTACTAGGTAAATTGCCCTTATCCAAATGTGTCTAAGCCCACAAGGTAAGACTACGCGGATAGAAACCAATTCAGGAGCAACCTTCGTCGACAAGGTTTGCTAGTGGAATCTGAATCATTTTCCGCACCTAAAGAGGATTTAGAATCATCAGATGAAAGTAGTGATAATGAACCAACAAGCGACTCAACATTGATCTGTCTCATGGCAAGAGATGATGAAACGTCTGACGATTTGCTACCAGAGGTAACCACTGAATTATCTCATCTTCTTTCTTATGATGAATTACTTGACAAAGTTAATGAATATTATAAAGATTGTCAAGATGCTGCCAAAATATATTAAATTGATCTCGCTAGTATCTCATCACTCACAAGAGATAAAGGAACGCTCAAAGCAGAGTTGAAAGTTCAGCAACAATGCATTGAGAAGAACCAATCACTTGAGAGTGAGATTATTCAATTAAAAGGCGATCTTGATATAATAGTCAAGAGAGAAGCTGATCTGATCGCTAGACTTGCCAAATCAGAGCAACTCATCTCATTATTATCAAAAGCTTCAAGAAAGTTGGATAATGTGACTGAGGTAACAAGAATGTTTGGTGAAAAGACCGGTTTAGGATGCAATAAACTCGGTAAACAACCAAATGAATCTAATGTTACGGCAAACAACAAAGGAAATGGTGTTTTCTTTGTTAAAAAAGGTTCACAAAGTCAAACTCTAAATGAACCAAGAAACAATGGTACAAGGCCAAAAGAGAAAGCCAAAGCTGACTCAGGCAAGGGAAAGGCAAACGCAAATGATCCACAAAGACGGGTTCATCCAAAAGCTCAAAAGGCTAAGGATAAATCTGGCCACTGTGAATCAAGCGCTATGCGTCAAGCACCAAAATAACAACCCAAGCCAGCGCCAAGGAAATGCCAGCCTCAATATCCACAAAGGTTTAGATCATATTATCGTTACTATGATAATTATGATTATGACTATGATTATGATTACTACTATAATCGAGGATGTTATTATACACCCAAAAAGCACACACAACACAATGTGAAACCCAAGAAGGCCAGCATTCCTACAATGAAGACTAGGCAAATATGGGTTCCTAAAGTTTTAATTCAAACTAAAGTCACTAACAATGAAGGACCCAAAAGAACATGGGTACCTAAGAAGAATTAGAACTATCCTTTAATGCAGGTACCTAGAGCCAACACCGATACTTCAGTTTGGTACATTGATAGCGGGTCATCAAGACACATGACTTGATCAAAGGATCTCTTGGTGAACTATCATGCAACCAACGGTCCTCAAGTTATATTCGGTGATAACTCCAAAGGAAAAACCAAAGGTATAGGTATCATGCATAGGGGGAACATCATGATCAATGATGTATATTATGTTGAGGGTCTTAAGCATAACTTGTTAAGCATTAGTCAATTTTGTGATAAAGGCTTTGAAGTAAAATTTTCAAGCGACTTCTGCTATGTCAACGACGCTAAGACTAAGTCTACTAAATTAAAAGGAAAACGAACAAATAATGTTTATTTAGTAGATTGGGATTCTACAATTGATGACAACCCCACATACTTTGTTGTTAAAAGTCAAAATGAATTGGGTTGGTTATGGCATAGAAAAATGAATCACCTCAACTGTAAGGCAATCTCTCAGTAATATCACTAAACCTTGTAGAGGGATTACCTAAGGGTTCATTTCAAAAGAATCGCTTATGTGATGCATGTCAAATGGGTAGACAAGTTAAATCATCATTTAAGAAGAAACAATGTCTATCTACTTCTAAAGTTCTTGAACTATTGCATCTAGATTTATTTGGTCCTATTCAAATCATGAGCGTTAGTGGTAAAAAGTACTCGCTAGTAATAGTTGATGATTACTCTCGCTATACATGGGTAGAGTTCTTAGCGACCAAAGATGAAACTAGTGCCAAGCTCACATCGCTAATTCGTCAATTACAAACTTATAAAGATTTAAAGGTGACAAGAATTAGAAGTGATAGAGGAACTGAATTTACGAACAAATTTGTTGAGAAGTTTTGTATAAATTTGGAATACTTCATGAGTATTCTGCTCCTAGAACACCTCAACATAATGGAATTCCCGAGCGACGGAAAAGAATGCTTAAAGAAGCTGCTAGGACGATGCTTGCAGAGTCTAAGCTGCCTCAAAGGTTTCAATACACTTGCTACACTCAGAATCGGTGTATGATCAACAAGCAACATGAGAAGACTCCATATGAGTTGTGGAAGGGACGTCAGCCTAACGTTTCATATTTTCATGTATTTGGCTCAAAATGTTTCATTCATAACAATGGATCCCAAAGTTTAAAGACATTTGATCCTAAAGCGGATGAGGGAATCTTCCTCGGCTATGCCAAAAATGGAAAGAGTTTTCGCATCCTAAATAAGATCAAATCGAAGGTTAAAAAATCCATACATGTTGTGTTTGATGATGTTAACCAAGAACCGAGTAAGGTCAATTCTGATGATAGGAACTGAAGATCTTGCCCAACAAACGTCACAAATTAATCTTGGTGATAATAGTGATGATGAGGATGAGGAGGTCTTTGTGCCTATCCCTAAGAGTACTCGTGAGGTTACAAATGATGATATTATCAGAATCGCTGATGATCATGAAGAGAATGATCATCAAGAGCAAAATGGAACTGTGAATGATGCTGCAACTGCGCCAGAGACAAATGAGGGTCAAGCGATTGATAATCAAGAGTGTCCCAACTTGTTCCAACCACCAGACCGTAAATGGCTCAGAGATCATCCACCAGAGCTAGTAATTGGAGATATTGAAGCACCTGTTAGAACTAGGCCCGCTACAATTAGTGAGGCCATGTTCGCAAGTTCTTATTTCAAATGGAACCAAAGAAAGTGGATGAAGCGCTCAGTGATTGAAGTTGGGTAGAAGCAATGCAAGAGGAGCTTAGCCAATTTGAGAGAAGAAAGGTTTGGACACTAGTACCAAGGAGTTATTGGAACTAGATGGGTTTTTAGGAACAAGATGGATGAAGATGGCATTGTTATAAGAAACAAAGCTAGATTAGTCGCTCAGGGTTATTGTCAAGACAAGGGTATTGATTTTGATGAGACGTATGCCCCAGTAGCCCATCTTGAAGCGATTAGGATGTTCCTAGCGTTTGCCGCATTCAACAAGTTCACAGTATACCAAATGGACGTGAAGAGTGCATTCCTGAATGGTAAACTCCAAGAAGAAGTCTATGTGGAGCAACCACCAGGATTCATCAACAACCATGGTAAAAGTATGGTCTACAAATTGCATAAGGCACTCTATGGCCTTAAACAAGCACCAAGAGCATGGTATGACACTCTCTCTATCTTCCTTATAAGTAAAGGCTTTTCAAAAAGCAGCGTTGATACAACGTTATTTAAAATTATCCATAGTGAAGATATTCTCTTAGTCCAAATTTACGTTGATGATATTATATTTGGCTTTACGAATAAGCGATTGTGTGAGAAATTTTCGAGAATGATGCAAGATCAATTTGAAATGAGCATGATGCGTGAATTAACTTTCTTCTTAGGATTGCAAGTTAAACAACTCCTTAATGGCATATTTATAAACCGCTAAATACACGCGAGATATGATTAAGAAATTTGGTATGGAAAATGAATCATCTTCAAAAATTCCAATGAACCAAATGCTTAAGCTAGATAAAGATGAAAGTGGAAAAAAAATTGATATCACTAACTATAGAGGTATCATTGGATCACTTCTTTATGTTACCGCTAGTAGACCTGATATTATGTTTTCGGTATGCATGTGCGCACGCTTTCAAGCTGATCCTAGAAAATCACACCTAAATGCTACCGAGAGAATCCTTAAATACCTAAAAGGCACACAAAATGTGGGCTTATGGTATCCAAGGGACTCTCCTTTTGAACTAATTGGTTATTCAGACGCAGATTTTGCAGGATGCAAAATAGATAGAAAAAACACTAGTGGTACATGTCAATTTCTAGGTGATAGACTAATTTCGTGGCATAGTAAGAAACAACATTCCATAGAGACTTGTACCGTTGAGGCAGAATACGTAGCCGCTGGGAGCTGTTGTGCACAAATCCTTTGGATGAGGCAACAACTTAGAGATTATGGAACAATCCTAGGTCCTACCCCAATCCATTGTGATAATCAAAGCGCTTTAGCTATGACCCAAAATCCAGTCCTTCATTCTAGAACTAAACACGTTGATATTCGATACCATTTCTTGCGTGACCATGTTCAAAAGAAAGATATCTCCATGCACTTCATTGGAACTGACAAACAATTGGCAAATATCTTCACCAAAGCGCTCAACGAACAACGCTTTCTCACTTTGAGAAGTGAATTAGGTATGATAGATTTAAACGCTTAAATCATACAGCATCATATTTATAGGCATACAATTTAGGGGGAATTCACCTTATGTTTATGTCTAAATCATTTGTCAAATATCTGAAATAAGTCATCAGTTTTAGGGGGAACTTTAAAATTGTACTTGTCTCAATAAACAAAGCGACTATGATCAAAAATGTTTTTTTAAAAAAACAAATAAATTTATGCATTGATCACTAGCGCTTATGCATGACAAAGTCAATCTCCAATAAATGAAAATGTCTTTATTAATCCAAGCTATTAATTTTATCTCAAACTTTAAGAAATCAAATTTTGTTCTCAAAAAGACTTTAGTGTTAAAAAGATTCTCACTTTAACGCTTAGTGAATTTCTCTAAAAATCATGCATAGTTTTCATCGCTGGAAGTAACGTGTGGATAAGTCCAAAAGATTAGATTTGACAACTGCTCACACGTGCTTATCAAATCAAACTGACGGTTAATGATTCCTATCTAAAACTAGGCGGTTCCGTAACTGCACCAGTCTCAGTACGTGTCAATGTTCTATCAGGCGCGTGCATTTTACGCTGAAAATTTCAAAATTTTCAAACGTCTTTAAAAAGTAACCGCGGATTTCAACTTTTAAATGTCACAGTTGTTACCATATTTACAACACTTTTTGACATCCATATTTATGAGTAAACGGCTCAGATTCTATTTTTATTATTTTCAAAATTAATTTTTATGCACGTGTCTTTCGTCTATTAGTTGAGGAGTCATTTTTTGCCTCCTATTTAAACCCTTCAAAACCTTTACAGTAAGACTTTATCACTTCCAAATCTCTTCTACTGTAAAAATTATCTCTCTAAAAGCAAAAAGAACATATTTCTCTCTCCTCTACTGAAGCTTTTCAAGTTCATCAATGGCACCTAAATCTTTCAAATCGGCTGCCGAAAAATCTTCCAAACCAGAGAAACCAGTCACTATTATCGCCGATTTTCTTGTTAACTGGGACTATCTCTTCGATAACTAGAACTTTCCCCTTCGGACTGTTCTTTCATTTGTCCAAGAATCTGATTTACGCAATATGTTAACTGCCATTTTCAACTTCTTTGAGGAAGAAACCCTCTTTTTCTTCACGAACACAAAAATCTCCGACGACGGAAACTTCATTTCCTGCGTCTTTCCCTTCACCCGTGAGATCTTTGTCCTCACCCTTTCTCTGATTTCATCTCTACTGAACTTACCAAACGATGGTGCCGAAGTTGAAACTGTTACTCTTGGGGACGCCACTAAGGTCTGGCCACTGATAAAGAAAGATGAAGTTGAAACTGCCTATGAACCTAACTTTAAGAAAAAAGACATGAAGGGTGAATATGTCATTCTTGCGGACATATGTGCCAAGATGATCGAATGCAGAAAAGGAAGCTTCGATAAGGTTACAAACCTTCAATACAAGATGATGGTGGCCATTCTGACCAAACTAAAGATAAATTGGTCACTTTACGTTTTTAATTGCTTCAAGCAAGCGATGGCCAAGTCGGTTAATCCTAAGCCTTACGGGATCATTTTAAGTCGAATTCTTAGCACTAGCGGTTACACCGATTCCGCTGGAAAGAAGATCCCAGCGCTCAAATTTTATGGAAAGAAGATGATCAATGAGCTGCTCAAACCTAGAAAACGTAGCGGTGCAGCGGTTCCAAAAGAAGAGCGTGAGCGACTTCTTGCCGAAGGAGTTGTTCGCAATGATGATAAAGAGCAAACGTCTTCGTCTTTATCATCATCTTCATCGGAAGAAAAGTTGGTGGTTAAGCGAAATGAAAGATCGCTATTAAAGTCGCTGAACCAGCCAAACCAGCGAAGAAGTAGAAGCCAAAGCCAAAGAAGAAGCAGAAGCTAAAGCCCAAGAAGAAACAGAAGTCTCCCTCTCCTTCTCCTAAATCACCTTCTCCACCTCCAGTGTTTATCTTCCATGTAAACGAAGATGAAGAAATAGAAGAAGAAAAAGTACCGCTAGCACGCAGGCGTACTCCTTCATCCACTCCAACAGCATCATCAAGCGCTCCAGTCGAGCCAGTGCTTGAAGACTCGGCGAGTGTTCCTCTTTCTTCTTCAGACGCTATTCCTGATTCCTTTCCTGAGCCTAGAGCCACTACTCTTTCTAAGAAGGCTGCTCATTTTCAGGGTAAGTACTTGTGAAAAACAAAGTAGTTTATCCTCTCCTCGTTAGTCTTTTATTTTCTAATGCTAGGATAAAACATTTTTCAGCCGAAGTTGACGCGGATATTCAAAATACTCTTAGTACTCTTGAGTCCTTGAATATACCCATTCGTGCTGATCCCCTCACTTCTTTTCTCGATTTAGATCTTGATGAAGAGGTCCCGAAGCCTGAGGAAACTGTACCAAATGTTGAAACAGATCAAGCGACTAACAAAGTTGATGATAGTCCTCAGGGTAAGCGTTTTAGTATTTTCTTTAATTTATACTTGGTAGAAATTTTTCTTGCTTTTCTCAAACGCTTACATGTATCAACTCAAGATTCACCTTCACTTTCCGAGATTTCTGTTGAATTGGATGTGGATATGGAAGCAGTTGTGGATATCGCTAAGAAAGTAGTCCATGTTCTTCCTGATGCTAACACATCACCAGTCAATGAAGCGACTGATCATGCTGAGAAATCAATAGAAGTGGCTCCTAACCCAACAGAATCTATTGCCTTCGTTCCCACTCCAACTGCATCTCCTCCCCGTGTCATAGACCTTCTCCCTCGCGAATATAATACAGACGTTGAATTCTACTATGCCGCTAGAGAACGAGACACTCAGACCCTTGCTGAATCAGAAATCAGTTTTCAAACCACTCTACATCGGCCTGATATTTCCAATTCTGCTAAGTTTGATTTCTTCGAGCATTTCACCGATTTTGGTCTTTACAATCTTGAGCGACTCCAATCTAGACTTGAGTATATTCGTTGACCAGCGATCAACATGACTGAATTTGACGAGAAGCGTTTTAACTTCACTGGTCATTCTGCAGAGTTTTTTGTATCCCTTGCGCCAAAATAAGATCGTCATCAAGAATCCCCATTTGGGTGATTGGTCAAAGAATCCAGTCTTAACCGAATCGGATACTCTGCCTATCCCAAAGTCATTCATTCTTCTCAGAACGCTCTATCCCCTAAACCTCTTAGACTGTGGAAAGGAAAAGGACCAATGGTTGTTGAGCGTCCCAATCCTATCAACTCGTGGATAGAAGATGAAGCCCAAGAATACCTTGAAAGATTATGGGCTGAGGATAATGATGAAGAAATTGAACGCTTTGACAAGTTTCTTGCAGCTAGAAAAGAATAGAAGAAAGTTGACAAACTTGGTAAGCGATGGATGATGGATACAGCCAAATGGGCTGAAGAGTTCGTTTTACACTTCTATACCCTTAAAGAACTCGTAAGACATCCAATTCTCTTTGAATTTGGAATCGACTACAGACGCCGCGTGTTTGCTACTTTTTTACTTCATCAGCGTCAGCACATTGCCGGAAATGTTAGCGATCTGCCAGGTTACAGGCAACCTATCGAGCGCTACATCCGTCAACAACTAGCCTTAGTCAGCCAAGGCGGACGCTATGTGTTTCATCCCCGTCAAGCATTTGTTCAGCGCATCTTTCTAGATTTGAACGAAGAAGCCTCCACCAGTAAACAACCGCTTCTTCTAGGACAAAGTTAAATTTTTGATGTTACCAATGAGCACGCTGAGTTTGCTGAACTCCACAGAGACAGAAGAGCAGTGATAGAAAATGCACAAGCATTGGACATCACTTTCAACCACTATTCAGGGTTGAGCGACTTCCGAGGATACAATCTTTACCCTGTACTCTTTTGTGAACAAAATGTTCAAGTGGCCAAGATGAAATCGCTGATCAGGCCAGTGGAGCAAGAAGAAGCTCAAGCGCTGATGCCATTTATTTGGACTTCTACAATTCTTATACTTCAGGAGTTGATTTGCCAGAAGGAGTGCACCTTGCACTAAGCAATGAAGCGCACGCAGACGCTATATTTTTCATCCCGCAGACCAATCTAGTCAGTCCAAGGCACGTAATGGAAGAAATTGGCCCACTCTGGGTCATATTGCAAGTCCAGTGCCTCAAATTGAAGTAGTTGCAATCGAAGAGGAACAATTCCCCTCTATGGAAGTCGATCAACCCACAGACGCTGTTATGCAAGATGTTGCCCCCAGCGCTCCAGCAGTTGAGGTTCCACTTGACGACCAAGTTGCTCAAATTGACTCCGCAACAGAGATGCTCAACTCAGCGATAGAAGAGGTTCATGCTGACTTAGCCGCAGAACCTACAACGCCTATTATTCGAGACAAATCTCAAGGCAAAGCTCCAGTTTCCAGCTCCCATAGTCCTGTGCATTCTTCTTCAGACTCTGACTCAGACTCAGAAAGCAATCCAGAGGCACGCGATTTCAAGAAAGCCGTTCGCAATTCTCTTAGCAATTTATCCGGTTTTTATTCTCGTATGGAACAGCGCAGCAATGCAATGTTTCACAATGTAGAGAAACTGCTTAAGGATGACATGAGTCACGCAACCAAGCTTTCCATCTCTATGATGAATAATATCGCTCCTCTCATCAAAGAGCTTTCCGACAATTTCAACCGGACGCTTGCTCAGAATGCTTCAGCTGATACTGAGCGTCACAATTCCTCCAACCTCGTATCTCAGAGTATCGCTAAACAGATCGCTCTCTTGATAGATGAAGTCAAGCTTCTTCGAAGGGACATCGCTGACTTGAAGAGCTCTTTTGCTGATGTTAAGAAGGGGGAAGAGAAAGAAAAGTCCAAGGCAATATCTAAAACAGATAATAAACACTGGCGATTAATGTTTGATGAAATAGCGAGCATAAAGAAAATGTTAACCAAAAAAAGAAAGCCAAGGTATTATCTAAGAAGGTACTTGCTCCTGGACTTGGACGTCGATTTCTTTGAAAGTATGGCATTTCATCCTTATGCCGAACCGCTTAGATGACCTATCAACTGGAAACCATCCAATGACAGAAGACAAGACATATATTATGATTTAATTCGTGAACTTGCTATTCCTCCAAGGGAATGGGTGGACAGGCTGAAGGAACTCAATGAAAGCGCTAGACAATGAAGGCATGAGTATGATGAACTTCAACATACAACCATGATAGACATTGACCGACTCCTCATTGACCTAGCAAATGAGATCTACCAAAAAGAAGAAAGCATAAAGCGACAGAAAAGATGAATGTTTTATCTTTTATATTTATTCAGTATAAATCATGTATACTTATCTTTCTATATGAATGAATGATTTATCGCTGAAACACCTTGTTGAAGCTGATCTAACTTTAGCTAACTTTACTTACTTTCCAAACGCTAACTTGCAATTATATTTATTTGGGCTTTTCTTTGAAATCTTAATCTATAAAAGAGTTATAAGAGTTAAGGGCCCAATTGGATGGGGTTGCATTTCCCATTTTTCAAGTTTTGTCAGATAAAATCTATGAGAATTGCATTTGGATGGGCCCTTGGAAATATTTTATAAGAAATATGAATAGTGATAACTCTTCAAATGCTAGAAGATATCATATACAAAATTGATTTTCAGAGATTTTCTTCCAGAAAATCTCTGACAAAGTCAAAAAAAACGGCTGGAAAGTGAACAAAACGGATGAAAATGTATTTAAAGCATGGTCTCTACAGTATTATGGATCGATAGATTAGACTCAACACAAATTTATCTCCATTTATACATTGTTAATTCTAATATACATGTAAATTCTATCATTTTATGTTTATTTAATTTAATGTGTGTAAATGTTGCATTAGGTGATTTTAATTTTATTTTAAGACATTTTCTATTTTCATAATATTAATTGATGAAATTAGTAAAACAATATTAAATTAAATCATCATGCCTAATATATCCATTGTAATTTCATTTGGTTCATTAGTTTATTATGTCAATTATTATCGTATAAAAACCTACATGTGACGGATTAATAAAATTGGTTTGGACTAAAGTACCTATTTTATTAAGTTATTTAACTTTTTGTGTTTACAATTAAAGAATTTGATGGTGCATATAAGGGTAAAAACGAATCAAGTTATTCGATACTCCACTCGATCTCGATCGCTTAACGTTTGGGCTCTGCTCGTCAATGTATCAAATCAAGTTTCGACAACTTTTTGTGATTGATAAGTTTTGAAACTCGGCTCGATTTTGTTAAAATTAATAAAAATATATACAAAAAATTCAATCTACTCAAATTGGACTCGTGTTTGACTCGATTAAGACTCGTTTAAGCTTGACTCAATTAATAATCAAACAAGTTCAAACACAAATTTTCAAGAAAGGTTGTAATTCAAATAGACTGAACAAATACTCGTTCAACTCATTTTTTAAATTTCGCGTGCGTATGTACAAAGTTATAACTTTTGTTTATGTTTTTAAAATTCTTATTATATAAGTTATATGATTGGAAAATCCTTCAAACAAGTTTTATATACAAAGTAAATCAAAGATTGCTAAACTTAATTCAGTAAAATTAATAAAAAAGGTACTTACCAAAAACAACCCACTTTCATGCATTTATGTGCCCCAGCAGCAAAGAAAAAAGTAGCTAGATCCCCTTTAACACGGTCAAAATTGTGTATATATATATATATAAACCACGTATATATATTACCATTTACCCGCCTTACCTCCATGCAATTAAGCGGCCCCACCTGCTAATGGTAAAAAGAAAAACCAAAAAGTGTCCACCCCTTTGGCATTAGGTACATACCACGCACACATATACATGCAACCACACCCACTATCCAAAAAATTAAAATAAAATTAAAAACACATTAATCAACCAATGAGCGGATGCCATGTGTCATTCCATCTAACTCATATCACAAAATTTCTATAGAAAAAGCCATCCATATCAATATCTCAAAAAAAAACCCTATCACATCAATTTTTCTTTAAAAAAAAAATATCATATCAAACTTAATCATTACACTTTTTCTACTAAAAAAAACCATCCAAACCCACTTCATATTCTATCTCTACTTCCTAAAAAAAAAATTCTTACTTTTTCTAAGGAAAATGAAAAATTGGAAATAGCATCCCATCCAATCGGGCCCTAAGGTCTTGACATCATCAAAAAGGGAAAAATTGTTAGGAAATTTCATGTTAGATGTTTTGATGATGACAAGATAGAATTTTATGTTAGACCCCAAAATATAATGTAAGTTTATGTTCCATAGATCAATTGTATAAGCGTTTGAAAGTATGTAACTATATTAGGCTTCTAATTTTTTATCTTTACAGATTTTAGACTAAGTATTAGATACAGAATCACTAATAGAATTCTAGGTGAGTCTATTAGAGAAGAAGTTGAAGATCAGTGTCTGAAGTCAGAATAATCCTTAGCGTTTGTCAACCGCTAAAGGACCATTTCAAGATTTATGAATCAAAGCGCTCAAAGCACTCTAGCGATCAGAATCAGATTCACCTGAAATAATTTCTCAAGTCATGAAAGACTTAAATGCAGTCATTCAACGAACATTTATTTCAAACGGGAAATAAATTCAAAACGCATTAAATGCCTGATAAGAGCATTAAATGTTATAAGCCAATATGACTTGTAGACAAGCCACCTTTTGACTAGACTGTTAGAAATTCAGAGCTTATAGCTGCTCCCGTGCAATCGGAACCAGCAAATTTTCAGGAATGTCAGAGAAAAGGTATCACTACTATAGAAATGACCTATTACAGCGGTTAAAACCGCTGTAACAGGTACCGCTGTAATTGGTTCAGGCCAATTACAGAGGTTTTTGAACCGCTGGAATAGGAACCAATTACAGCGGTTTGGAAACAAACCGCTGTAATTGGTCAAACCTATTACAGCGGTTTTTCTCCGAACCGTTGTAACAGGTTTTGTCCGATTTTTTTTCTATTCCTGTTATAGCGGTTTTGTGAAAAACCGCTATAATAGGTATATTTTTTATTTTATTTTTATTTTTTTCTTGCTGTACTGTACAAAATTTATTGAAACCAGCTTCCCACAAGCTCAAAATTCAACACAACAAACCATAAAATCAATTCAACAGAAACAACAAATGTGAAACCCAAAATTAACTTCACCAAATTAAATGATCATCTCTAACAACAAAAACCAACAAATGTATTGTTCCATTACGCATAATCTCCAACAAATGATAACGAGATTACAATCAATTAAATACAACAAATCAAATAAAAATTTACAACAATCTACAACTTACACCATACCAAAAGCGCATTGGAAAATGTATTGTGCCAATTCGCCACGTACTTCATCAAGCTGCTCTATAGAGTAAGTGACGTATTGACAATCAGGAAAGTACTGCACGATAAAGATTGAAAACACAACAAAGGTTTAATAACTTATAAAGAGAAATTAGAATTTGATGATGAGTATTAATTAGGATTATGCATACCACTGGAGGGATTGTAGATTCTCCGTGGCTAATAATATCCTTCGTGAATTTCATAACAAAGAAGCCACAATCTTTGTCGTTTAACTGCATTGGCCACTGCAAAATTGAAATAAAAAATTCTATTAGAACAATAACGTTTATACGAATAATCTCTCAAAAATATAAAATTACACTAACCCTTACAGAAGTCCATTTACAGGCCATTTTTTTGGATTTGGCCTTTTGGGTGTTACGATTTGCAAGAGACATCAACACAGCACTGTTAAAAACATCAAAAAACAAGGAAAGATGTCAATATCAAGCAAATATACATGTGAAATCCAGGAAGATATATACACTTTAAAATTAATATTAAATATAATGAAAACATTGATTGAATGAAAAACTTACTGATTGATTGTTTCTTTCATATCAGGTCGGTTATTCGAATCAACGAGCAAAAAACCCAGATAATAAACGATCTCTTTAATTGGATCAATCACAAGCAACACCCAATGTCCCCTAAATTAAAAAGCATTCAAAAGATAAGTTCAAAATTAGTTTTGAGTACGTAACAAATTTTACAAAATAAAGTTGGGTGTTTAGAAACTCACCCGGTGTTGTAAGGTGCAATAAACAACTTCCCATCTGCGCAATCTTTCATGGCATTTGTTATATATTGCGCTTGTAAGATACGCTGAGAGTGAGTAATACCTGCTCCCGCAGCTATAGTATGTGGGCTAAGGAACCTGAAGTTATTTGTTTTCTCTTCGGGGACCACGTACTTAGCCCACAAACACCTAAATTGAGCATAAAATAAATTTGAACAAGAAAATAAACATAGTTCAAATTAATGCAGTAAAATAAATTAAAAACTAACTTTTTTTAATTCATATTTAAAAATTTACTTGATGTAAACTGAAATTATAGAGACTCCTATTTGTTCTTTGCGCAAAAAATGACAGATCTCCTCCCGCCTAAGATACTCTTGATAGGGTTCGTTATTATAGATTGCCTCGGGAATGTTTATAGCGATCAATTGTTCAATAGGCATTATTTGCAGGTATCTTTCAAGAGTTACAAGTGGCTGAGGGAGTTGATGATCAGCTATTATGTCTGCTGCTCTGTCATCTTCACAGGAAGGGTTGGCCACAGGAGGTGTTCGTTTGACAGCTGAGTGCTTCGTCATCTCTGATTTATGTTTTCCAACTGATGATTTGGATTTTCCAAGAGACTATTTAAGCAAAGAAAACCAACGTGAATGTTACAAACCAAAGTATATTTAGTAACCTCAAACAATTATTATAATTTATTAATAGCTAAGTTTTAATAATTACATATCGATGCATCACTGACAGTGACAAGACTCTTAGGCCAAGCAACAATGTATCCCACAGCCTCAGAAACTGTGAACACTCCTTCATCGGCGAGAGGGACTGGTAGGGGTCTAATATCTTCAATTGCAATGTCAATCATCACTTTCACAAGGTGGGTGGGTAATGGAAGTGTATGCAGTGTTCTATCATCTGGTCGATTGTACATTTGTCCTTTAGCCACCAAACGATAAGACGGTGTTGAAAGTGACAATTGACATGGCGCCACAACCTACATATATAAAATATATATATATACCATTATATTAGAAAAATTTGTGTATTTTAATGAATTGCAAGTTATATGATCACTTAATAATTTCATATCATTACCTGAAGAAGGTTCTTAACTGGATCTGGGCAGCTATCTTCCAAAGAAACCGCCTCATCTTCATGTGGCTGCTGCGACCCAAACGCCTTATGCTCGTCAAACTCCCGTCGCAATGAGGATAGTGATGCAGTGAGCATGTGCACCATGTTTTTCAAGTTATCAATTTCCTCATCTTTAAAAGGCTTTTTGTCAATAAAATAGTGTTTTGTGATACCCCAAAGCCTACTCCCCTAACGCGACCCGAATGCTCCTTCTTGTTAAGAGCTTTAGCCAATATATCATTCCGGATCCTCTCGCTTCCACTATTGCTACCCTTGTGATAAGCACTCCTGTAATAATACATTTAAAAATTAGTGAACTTTGCTTTTATAAAAAAAATTTTAAAAAAAACATACAACACATGATATAGCTAAAATTGCAAATAACTCACAATTTCATGCACTACTCTTTTAACATTGACATTATCAACGTTATGCTGGCTGTCAGAATGTGCAATCCTCCACACGAGTGCTCGTGTCACGTCTGAGGGGTCTGACCCAGCTTCCTTTATTTTTTCCATCTATATTATGATTAAATATATATATATATATATATTAACAAGGAATTTTTATTAGAAAATTTGTAATGATTCACTGTTAAACGAACTACATACCTCAATATGCTCCACTTGAGCATATCCAACACGTGCTTTCCTATAGGGATATTCAGGGTTCTTTGCTCTTTCCGAATTGTCCCTACTTAATTGATGTTCATTACATAATCAAAGCATTAGTCAATGTTCATATAAACGCAATATGCAACAAATGAAATCGCAAATTAAAATAATTACCAGGAAAGGTTCACTTTCCCGTATATGTAAAAATGCTGTCCAATCTTCTTGAGATATATTATATTTTTGGGGTGGGCTGGAATTAATATTCCCATTATCATCATCTACCCGCACTCTGCTTAAGAAGCTCCTAAAGTTTCGCGCTAGCTTTCCAGCTTCGGCCATGACAATTTTTTGTCTACTTTCGTCAATATCAAAGGCCAACTATGAAAAACAAACAACAAAATATATATGAAATTATAATTTTGAGAAAATTGAGTAAACAAAAAATACATTAACCAATTAGAAACATGATAATAACCAACTTACAGCTATTTCATTCCAAATTGCTAATTTTGTTGCTTCCGAGACGTGTCGCCAATCACTGATGGTAATCGGCACCCTGTCACAAGCTATGACTCCAATGTAACCAAAAAATGTTGATTTATTTGGGTCAATTGGTTGGCCATTCCAATTCCAGCCGACTGGTAGCTTTAAGCCTTTACTTCTGGCATTTATGACTTTTTTCATTGCAGCGATACCTCTACGTATCTCACTTTCAACACGTTTGTTTGCAGCAACCCCAGAATCCATCGACCCACAGAAGCCAAAAATATAGAATTTAGATTCATATACCAAATATATAGTACCAAGTAACGCCACCATTATTTTAGAAAAAATTCGGCAAAGTAACGACGCAAATTTTTTTACCAAGTTCTCGACATAATCTTCCCCCAAAATTGCAAATAACAAAACCAATCCATCAATTCTTTCACAAAACCAATCAAATTTCAAAAAACCATAAATGCATTAAACAATGTCAACAAAACAACACATATTGATCCAATCACGATACATAATCAAAATACATATCAACAAACACGCTATACTCATGATATGTATTCAAATAATAATACTCGTTATCATATAGAGAGAGCGAGAGAGAAGAAGCTTACGGTGGTGGTCGTGGTAGTGGTGAAGGGGGCGGTGGTGGTCGTAGAGGAGGAGGAGAGAGCGGTTGTGGCTGTGGCGGCGGTGGTGGTGGCACCGGTATACAATATCGACCTACAAAAGCCAAAAATACAGAAGTTAGTTTCATTATGCAACAACATAATTTTTCAATTCATAAACTAACAAGAGACACCCTGACTCATACACTAACAAGTGCTTATATGAAGAAAAGTTTAGGAAATAAGTATATCATATAATTATCACATAAGTTCAAATACCTTTCATCGTTTTCTTTTTGTCATTGACTTAGTACTCTTTTGCTTCCCCCCAGTACGACCCTTTTGTTTAGTACGTCGACGAACAGATGGATTAATCCATATCCCCTCTTGGTGATCTTGTCGCATATACAATTCATCATCACTGATATCCAAGTCACCATCACTATTAGTGGCTTGTGAATCACGTTAGATAGGATTTTCTCCATCATCATCACTATATGAACTATCATCCTCCATACAAGTATTTTTGTTTACCGATAGAACAATTAACCACCTCTTATCAATAGGATTGGTGACAAAAAACACTTGCGTAGCTTGTGATGTAAAAATGAAAGGTTCATCTTTGTAACCCACCCTCCCACGGTCTACTCGAGTGAAGCCTATTTCACTATTATCGACACCATTTTTATTGTCAACCCACCTACACCCAAATACAGGCACCTGAAACCAACTATAATCCAGCTCCCATATATGTTCAATCACCCCATAATATGATAAATGAGCATAGATAGGGTTATTATCTCTCGCACTTGAGATATGCATTGCTTGAGCTCCAAGACTCACCCCACTATTCTGCATTGTACTCCGTTCATCTTGGTCTTTTGTATAGAATGTGCGACCATTTATACGATAACCTGAATGACAAAATACAAGTCTGCCCGGTCCCATCGACAACCGTTCCAATTTATCTGAAACTGAAAGTGGATTCTTGTTCTGTTTCTCGTGAATATGCTTTCGAAACCAATCAGAGAAACTCTTATTATGCTCTCTTGAAATCCAACTCTCATTTTTATTTGGATTTAACCTCCTAAGTTGATCCTTGTGCTCTTGAACATATGGCTCAACCTCATCGGTGTTGTGGAGCACATATAGGTGTGCCTGATCCCTTTGTGTGCAAGGAACACTAACTAATTGTTTTCCAAGTACGCTTTCTCCTTCTGTTCTCCCTCCCACAACATGAGACTTTGGAAGCTCTGCAACGTTAGAATCTTTCAAATATCCTGTGCAAAATGTAATCGCTTCATCAACTATGTACCGTTCAACAATGCAACCTTCCGGTCAACTACGATTTTTCACGTAGCCTTTTAATACCTTCATATAACGCTCAGCCGGATACATAGATCTCATAAAAGCCAATCCACATAGTTGTGTCTCTCTAACCAAGTGAATAGGTAGATGAGTCATTATATCAAAAAACGCTGGTGGAAAATACATCTCAAGCTCGCACAAAGTGATGGCAATTTGTTTCTGAAGTGCAGGCAAATGTTTAGGATCAAACACCTTGCTCCACATTGCTTTGAAGAAGAAACATAATGAGGTTATAGTTTCTCTCACCTTTTTTGGCAAAATGGCCCGTATAGCAACTGGTATCTTCATGTGCTTTAGCTTCAAGTCCTTCATTGATACAAGACTGCTAATGTTTGAAGAATACCCTTCTGGAACTTTCACTCCATTAAGAAACTCACATAATGCAATTTTTTCTTTCCTGGATAGAGTGTGAGCTGCTGGAGGCAAATAAGTACGTTTTCCCTTATTTGTTGGTGCCAATTTTTCTCTTATCTTCATTTCAACCAAGTCTAACCTTGCCTTTACGCCATCTTTTGTCTTTCCGGGCACATTTAGAAGTGTACCAATGACACTATCAAATACATTTTTCTCAATATGCATAATATCAAGAAAATGTCTAACATGTAAAGACGTCCAATATGGCAACTCAAAGAAAATTGACCTTTTTTTCCACCCAGTTTTTGCAAGCCCACCCGCAAAAATCTTTCCAAATTTAACCTCCAAGTCTTTTATATTCTCGAACACTTCTTCACCAGTCAAGCACTTAGGAGCTACTTTGCAAGCCATGAGGGTTCATGCCATCTATAGCCAATACAAGGCGAAGGTTTCTTGATTCTTCACCAAATTCAGTAAAATCATCATCGATCTTTTTCCATTGAGGAGAATCTGAGGGATGTCGAATCTTATCATCTTCAATCCTTTCTTCAAGCTTTCTATCAGCATGCCATGTCAAGTCCTTGGCCAACTCTTTACTACTGTACATGCGCCTAAATCGTGGTATTATGGGCAAATACCACATGGTTTTGACAGGAGCAGATCCGTTCTTCTTGTACCGCGATTCGCCACATTTCGGACAAACCTTCGATGATGCATAGGTAGTTCTAAACAATATGCAATCATTGAGACAATCATGTATCCTCTCATATCACATGCCAATTAAGGTTAACATCTTCTTAGCCTCATAAGTACGATTAGGTAACACATTATCCTCGGGTAACATGTTTTTTAATAGATCAAGTAAGTCTGTGAAACTGTTATCACTCCACCCATTGTTGGCTTTTAATTTGTAGAGGTTTAGGACTGCTTTCAATCTTGTGAATTTACTACCACTATACAGTGGTGTCTTAGAATCACTTGTCAAATTGTCAAACATCTTGGGACAATTTCGCAAATCCTCCTCAATCACATTTGTCATCTCCTCCAAACGATCAGGCTCATAATCATTCATGTCCAAATCCCGCGATCGATATGATGTACCACCAAAATCATCTGAGGTGACACTGCTCTCACCATGTCTTGTCCAACGTGTGTAGCTTTTATCAATTCCATTACCCACCAAATGATCTTCTAATTCACATGGACTAATTCTCTTTCCAAAACAACAACGTAAACACGGGCAACTGATTCTAGTCCGATCTAATGCATGCTCAATCGCAAAATTGATGAATTCTTTCACCCTTTTCTCATATTGCTCGGACATACGATCCGCTAATATCCAACTTCGATCCATCTTGATTCTGAATTAATTAAATTAAACAATTTTAATATCACTTCATAGTTGAATTAATTAAATAATTTTTATTTTAATTTATTTCCCATTATTGTAGAAACAATTCGGCAGAGTAACGATGCAAATTTTTTTACCAAGCTCTCGACTTAATCTTCCCCCAAACTTGCAACCAACAAAATCCGCATCTTTCAACCACAACAAACCCAACATTCTAATCTTTCACCCACAACAAACCCAACATTCTAATCTTTCACCCACAACAAACCCAAAATGTCGATCTCACTATACGAAAATATTGATCACCAATTGGATCACATAAAGCAACATATTTCAAGCAACTTCAAATATTGATCACCAGTTGGATCATATAAATCACATAAAGCTAAACATAAAGCATCATTTTATAAATATTGATCACCAGTTGGATCACATAAATTACATAAAACTACAAATAAAGTATTATATTTTCAACAACTAAGTATAAATAATGATCACCAGTTGGATCAATGTACCCTAAACTACAAAATAACCACAGTTTAAGACCAAATTAAATGTAATTAACACCCAGCTATACACACAAATACATACACCCACACATACACAAATTATATACATCCACATATACACAAATACATACACCCACACATACATAAATACATATACGTACACCCACATATACACAAATATATATACATACATCCACATATACACAAATACATACACCCACACATACATAAATATATATATATATATATATACACCCATATATACACAAATATACATACATCCACACATACACAAAATATACCTACACAAATATTTATCTAACTCAAACTCTATACTCTATATATGTGTGTGTATATGTATACATATTTACATAACATATGTATATAACAAATATTTACATATAATTCACAAAACCCAATTAACATAACACATATATATTATAACAACAATCAAGATATTAACTTATAACCCACATTATATATTCACAAAACCCCAATTAACATAACATATGTATAACAACAATCAAAATATTAACATATAAAACCCTAATTTCATAACATATATAAAATATACACAACATATATAAACATATATATAAGTATATACCTATAGGGTGAGAGAGAGTCGAGAGAGAGACGAGGGGCGCGGCGGCGGAATACGGTGGTGGTGGTGGCGGTATATGGTGGGTGTGGTGGTGGTGGGGATATACGTGGTGTGTGTATATATATATATTTATATAGATAGCTAGAGATATAGAGTAGTAGAGAGAGAGAGAGAGAGAGAGAGAGAGAGAGAGAGAGAGAAAGAGAGAGAGAGAGAATAATGGTGGTGGGGGCGAAGTGGAAGTGGTGGTGGTGGCGGCGGTGGGGGTGGCGGCGGTGGGGGGAGTTGAGTGAGAGAGAGAGAGTAGAGAGAGATGAGTGAGAGAGAGAGAGAGGGGACGGTCGAGAGTGGGGCGGTGGGGGTAGTTGAGTGAGAGAGAGAGAGAGTAGAGAGAGAGAGGGGGGGATTCGATAGGCCGATTTGGGGGGGGAAATGGGGGGAAATTAAAAAAAAATTATTTTTTTTAAATCAATTACGACGGTTTTCCAAAAAACCGCTGTAATTGGTCCCATCCTACAACCTATTATAGCTGTTCACCAAAAGACCGCTGTAATAGACCCCTCCGCTCAGCAGTTTCTAAAAACTGCTGTAATAGGTGCGCTGTAATAGTGTATTTTTGTAGTAGTGTATACTCACGCGCCCCGTGAAAGGCACGCTCCTACATGTGTCCAACGGACGTATTCCCAAGAAAAAGCCTATAAATACCTTACCTCCATCAAACCGTAAAAGGTTACAGATATATAGCAGAACAGAACAGATACATAATACACAAGATACACAAAAAGAAAAAGCTTAGAAACTCCATAGCCAAATTCCTTCAAACTTTTTACATACATTCCTTACAGTCACAAATATCTCAAACATCTTCCAAAGAAGAAATCTAAATTCTTACTGAGATATTCTAAGTTGTTTGAACTTTTCAAAAACAAACAAACCCTTGTGATAAAACCCTCAACCTTTCATCTAAGTGAGAAAGTTGTTGATACCCCTTACAGGAATTAATCCTGAGTGAGAGAAGCTTGTAGAAGACGATCTTCATTGGTGTTGACATCTGTGTGATCAAGAAGCCCGAGATCATTTTCACCTTGTTACTATCTTGTAGAAGATTTTGTGTGATTCTTTGATAATCATTTTATTAAATTCTCTCCAAGTGAAAAAGGAGAAGAAGGACGTAGCTGGAATTATATCACCCAATGACCTTATATATCTTGTGTTATTTACTTTTACTATTGTCTTGCTTTATATTATCTGTATCTATTCTGAAAAAGACAAGCTAAATCTGCCAAGCGACTATTTAACCAAAACGAACGCTGAAAATTTAAAATCATTTCCGCTGTGCTAACCCTGATTAAGTGATTAAATCTTTTACCCTACTTTGGTAAATTGCCAAAATCACTAAGTCTAAGTTATTTTTACTAAAGCACCTGATCCAAGTGCTCAGTTTCCTAAGTGTTCTAATCTTGAAAAGTGATACGAAATTTTTTGAAGTTGAAAAAGACTTCAAGGTCTATTCAACCCCCCTTCCCCCCCTTCTAGACTCTTTCGTATGCCACTTGGGACCATCAAATATTGTGGTTACTAGTGTATATATGTTTTTTTGTTTTTCGCATTTGTAGAATAAGAATAATAGTTTAATACATACTAATTTTCTCCTACATTTTTATGTCATTGTTTGTGCCACCATTTTTTTAACCTAAAATCTTCACTATATTTATGAAAAATCCAATTTATTTGTTAGCGCAAGTAACTTGTATATAAATCAACTTACTCATTAACTCATACGTGTAAGACATAGTCCAACACTAGAATTCCCCATCAATGGCTATAGTACAAACACAGACCAATCCCAATACAATAAGCACAGTTCCTATAGACTTCCAGACTTCTTCGTACTTAGTCAATTGATATAATTGTGAATGAATTTTTGTCTCTATGCTTTTCATCTTCATCAAGAATTGACCGTTCGAACTAGTTAAAGACATTGTGAGTTGGTGTAGTTTATCGTTTGTTGTCCGCAACATATGATTAGTAGCTTATAGTAAGTGTATCCATTCTTCTTTCTCGTTGATTCGGGTTAGAACTATTTGTCCGATCTCCAATCCTTTTTCACAAATTCCAGTCTCAAATCAATCAATGAATCTGCAACCATTAGGTTTCTGCATATATCACACAGAAAACCCTAATATGAATATAAAAAATATAATTATATTATAATATTTCATCAAACCAAAATATTTAAGTACTTATATTCCAATTGGGACAACCTGCAAACTTTCAACTCAGATTGTATTTTGTCCATGCAGTTCAAATTTGAGCAGATTTCTTACAATCACATTGAACTCCATGAAATGTTTCCAACTTATGCTTTGACCTTTGGCATGAAGACATTGATGCACGTAAAGTAGACCCCTTGCTTGACATTTTCAGAAAAGAATAATACAAAATGGCTATAAACATGCTCCTTGTTTGCTGATTGTTCTAAAAGTTGGAAACGGTGCATGCACAGTGTTTTATTTGCAAAACTTTACTCAATATCTCTATTTATAGGAAAATATGGGATTGTAATGGGTATGGGTATTGAAACCAAATTCCTAATGGCTATATAATAGTCACTTTGCATTATTTCATTTTTTTTAATACATTTAATTGTCATTTACCTGTTAAATTATCATGTGGCTTTTGTACATTTAAACATTGTAGTTCAAATTTGATTATTAAACACGTGTCACATTTTCGGGATTTAATTTAAATATCACTGATAATATCCATAAATTATTAATTACTAAAATTGAGTAGTAGATAATATAGACTCTTTCAAATTATTTAGAATATATTTTAGGTGAGATGTACTAGTATAAAATCTGATTATAACTAATAACAAACTTTTTCTTGTCCGATATATAATCACACTAAATAGAAGGTTTCACTACAAGTTAGATGCCACTGTAAAATGGTAACGAGATGTATACGGCCACGAATAGTCTGCATCCTCATCGTTGTAGTATTGGTTGTACATGTAGTTAGAAAAAGGGAGAACCACGACATATTCCGGCATAGCAATCCATTCTACCTCCGTATAGTACAATAGTACCTTACATTGTGCCTCTTTTCATGAAATTCGACATGTTCAAAACAATCATGTAGGGTAAAATTCATGTTGAATTTATAGTTCACTAAGAATCTAGCCTTTTCAATTTCTTACGCGACGGATATTGTTGGTTTCCTCCAATTGCCCCTTATAACAATGATGATATGAAGGCCTTTCCATATCTTTTGTGCTATCGGAATCATAAAGAAAATGTTCTTTTTTATTAATTGGAAAAATAGACATTCACAATAAATGTGAATTTATAAGTTTTTGTTGAGTTAATATGAAAATGTGATGTATGAAATGCAACACTATCTCTCTCTCTCTCTCTCTCTCTCTCAATTTATATATATACAATGTGCATGGCACATTATAGCAAAAGCTTGTGGATTGTGTTTGACAAGATTTCAGATTTACACAAAGCTGACCAAAAAGATAATATTGTTTGGCATTATGTAACTCCAAGCACTACTACAGAAATGACCTATAACAGCAATTTTTTTGGGCCTATTACAGCGGTTTTAACCGCTGTCATAGGTACCGCTGTTATATGGTTTTGACCTATGACAGCGGTTAAAAAACCTATGTCATAGGTCACCCTATGACAGCGGTTCCATAGAAAACGTTGTAGTAGGGTGAACCCTATGATAGCGATTCCGGCTGAACCGCTATCATAGGGTTAAAAAAAAAAATTGGACCCTATGACAGCGGTTCCGGCTAAACCGCTGTCATAGGGTCGTTTATTTTGTTTTTTTTAATTTTATTTTATCGTTTATAATGTTACCATGTCGGAATGACACTAAATTCGGACGGTCATAGCGAAACGACATTCTAAACAAAACGCAAGACTCCGCCTTGTGATTGGTATTTTCATAATAAAACATAAATTTGAGGTATTAAACGATCTCAGATGACTAAATTCACAAGACCGCAATGCATAGCATACAGCATGCCATTTTCCTATGACCGTGCGAATTTCGTGCCATTCCGACACTGCAAAATTTCAACCGAGAAATATTTTCGTAAATACACAAATATACATACACCCATCCACACATACTCAAATATACATACACCCATTAACACATACACAAATATACATACACCCATCCACATATATACATACACAAATATACATACACCCATCCACATATATACATACACAAATATACATACGCTCATCCACATATATACATACACAAATATACATACGATCATCCACATATATACATACACAAATATACATACAACCACATATACACAAATATACATACACCCATCAACATATACACAAATATACATACACGCATCCACACATACACAAATAACATACACCATTAACACATACACAAATATACATACACCCATTAACATATACACAAATATACATACAGCCATCCACATATATACATACACAAATATACATACAACCACACATACACACATATACATACACCCATTAACATATACACAAATATACATACACCCATCCACATATATACATACACAAATATACATACAACCACATATACACAAATATACATACACCCATCAATATATACACAAATATACATACACCCATCCACACATACACAAATATACATACACTCACACACACACAAATATACATACACCCACACATACACAAATATAAATACACCCACACATACACAAATATACATACACCCACATATACATAAATATAAATACACCCACACATATACAAATATACATATATATATAGGGAGAGAAAGAGAAGAGGCTTACGGTTGTGGTGGTGGAGGCGGCAGTGCAGGTATGTGGTGGTGGTGGCAGCGGCGGCAGCGCAGGTATGTGGTGGTGGTGGCAGCAGCGGCGGCGGCGGTGCCGGGCTTTTCGGGGGGGATCGAGAGAGGCCGAGAGTAGTGAGAGAGAGGTTGAAATGGGTTTTAAATTTTGAGAGTGAGAGAATTAGGGGGGCTGCTGGGTAACCTAGCTAAAAACCCGACCGCCTATGACAGCGGTTCGGGTACGAACCGCTGTCACAGGACTTTTTTTATTTTTTATTTTTTGAACAGACACTATGACAGCGATTCTCCCCGAACCGCTGTCATAGCCCGACACTATTACAGCGGTTCGGGGCGAACCACTGTCATTTTTTATTTTTTTTTTGAAAAATTTATGACAGCGGTTTGTGGCGAACCGCTGTCATAGGTCCGAACCGAATAGCCCTAGTCAGTCGTAAATTATCGAGGCAATCCTGGTCATTGCATCCTATAAGTCAAAAAACATGAGACACGTATATAGGCATCCGATGTGCCATCACATAACTATGCGTTCGCTTCTCGGTGGACTACCTAGTCGTTCATCACTCAAAATCGCAACAATTATATTCATAAAAAAATGACAATGAGATATGATGTCCTCCACAAGCAACATGACTTGCAAGTTGTTCCTTGTTATTTGAGACATTAATTTCTAGAGAACTGCATTGATGAAGGTGAAAATGTGAAGATTCACAAACACAACACGTAAATTGAAAAGCACTTCACTTAGCTGAAAATATGTAATAATTTATAAATTAAACCCAAACCAACACAGTTTACAAAAGTAGGCCAAGTATACATTTGTAATAAATAACAAAAGACACCAATTCCTAAAAAAATATCAAGAATATAAACAGAGCTCAAAAGAAAAAATCAACCACAACAACGAAAGAGCATTAAATAGAGTCTTCCATCTTTTTTAAATATTTTAAGTTAAATGTATCTTAAGATACTTTCACATTATGTTTTTGTCACTATCAACAACTTAATTAAAACAGGCTTGGTTTATATTTACATGGATCTGAAAATGAAAACCCTAGTTACGATTCAAAATGCTTAAAATGTCAGACAAAACGTACAAAATCCACATTGACTGGACTGAAATCGATTTCTAGAGTGATTTGCAACTTGCCTTTTAGTGTTGCAATAGCTCAGCAGCAGCACAAGGAAGAGTTCTTCAATGGCAGTGAAAAGGAGCGTGAGAGAGGTGTGCGATGAAAGTGGTAGGTGGAATGTGTAATAAAATATTTTAAAAAGGTAGCTGGGTATATATAATTGGGGGGTAATTTAGGAATTTCACTAGCATTGTAATAAAAATAGATGGAAAGGTAAAATGAAACCCACCAAAAGATGTGAGTGCCCCTTCACCACATACCAGCGCAAAAAATGGGGCTAAAAACTGGCCTTGGGTTTAGTGGGCATAAATACGCTGAGCATCCAAACATAAATTTAGAGTGTTATATATATGTTAACCAGCATAAACCCTTGATCCAAACTAGCCCTAAACTCCTAGGCCTCATTTGGATGGAAGGTTTATATTGGTTGGACAATTGTGACACGTGTAATTTCCCGTTTGGTTGCAAGGTCAGATTTGTCCACGAAACCCAAGGCCCGGTCCTTAAACCATTTTTTTGGATGCTATGTCAACTCACCTTTTTGGTGAGTTGAATAAACCCAACACATGGGTTTACTTGACCAACTTGTACAATTACTAATTTACCCCTACTATAAATATCTAATTTTCAATTTTTATTTTTGTTTTCTATCACACATCTCACATTTTTCTCCCCCACAACATTTTCAGCTCGCATTGTCACACAAGTTCGACTTTGAAGCTGCCACTGAAGAAGATTTGGGGATTGAGCTCATCATTTATTTTATTTTTCTTGAAATTCATCCAACAAAACGTAAGTATGTTTATGATATACAAAAAAAAATTTGGTTGTATATGTGGATTTGATTGTTTGGTATGTTTTTAGAAAATTAGGTTTAGATAGAAACTATACATTACATACAAAGGTTCGCCTTCCTTCTCACATTTTACCAACTCTATTATTTCTACTAGTATATACACACACACAGATATATATATATATATATATATATATATATATTATATCTTTTTTTTGAATTAATTAGATTAGTTGATCAATGAAGAAATTTCGAATTTGATTCCTGTATAGATGTTGCTGCATGGAGTTAGCGCCAAGGAAATTACGAAAGATGCTCTTATTGAGAAGGTTAATTAATAAATGGAGCACAGAAATTATATCAGACGAGCCAACGCCGCAGCATTGCTTATTCAGGCTAAAAAGACTTGTATTTTGCAATTGCGAAACCTAATTCGTAGAATTGTCATTATTCCAGTATAATAATGTTTGAAACGAATTCAGAGTGTTTGGAGAATGCATTATGTCACCAAAACAGTGGCGTTGTGTCTGCAACAGGAATGGGAAACAATGATGAACAATCGTGATGGTGTTTTCACAAGTATGCAGATATCAAGCGAAATATTGAGATCGTTTCTTTTCTTTATTGATCATTTATTGGTCCGGTGCGGAAAAATTGTAGACAGAGACATAGATTGTATGACCTAAGGTGTGTAATTTTATGGGCACTATGAGTTTTCTATAATTTTGTACAATAGACAGGTTATAATGTTTTAGGGAGGCAATGATAGAAAGAAAGTTTTGAGACTGTTCTTTTCATAGCGAACAAAAGTAAAAAGAGATGAATGTGTTTTTGGCTGTGGTCACTACTACAGAAATGACCTATAGCAGCGGTTTTTTTGGGCCTATTACAGCGGTTTTGAACCGCTGCCATAGGTACCGCTACCATAGGTCACCCTATGGCAGCGGTTTCGGCAGAACCGCTGTCATAGGGTCATTTATTTAAAAAAAAAAAAAAAAATTGGACCCTATGGCAGCGGTTCCGGCTGAACCGCTGCCATAGGGTGGTATATTTATTTTTTTTTAATTTTATTTTATCGTTTATAATGTTACCATGTCGGAATGACACGAAATTCACAAGGTCATAGAGAAACGGCATTCTGAACAAAACGCAAGACTTTGTCTTGCGCTCTCGTGATTTTAGCCATCCGAGATCGTTTAAGGCCTCAAATACGCGTTTTATTACATAAATACGTATTTTTGTAATAAAACACGTATTTGAGGCCTTAAACGATCTCGGATGGCTAAAATCACGAGAGCACAAGACAAAGTCTTGCGTTTTGTTCAGAATGCCGTTTCTCTATGACCTTGTGAATTTCGTGTCATTCCAACACCGCAAAATTTCAACCGAGAAATATTTTCATAAATACACAAATATACGTACACCCACACATACACAAATATACATACACCCATCAACATATACACAAATATACATACACCCATCCACATATATACATACACAAATATACACACACCCACACATACACAAATACACCCATTAACATATACACATATATGCATACACCCATGAACATATACACAAATATACATACACCCATCCACATATATACATACAAAAATATTCATACACAAATATACATACACATACACCCACATATACACAAATATAAATACACCCACACATACACAAATATACATACACCCACACATATATGCATACACCCACATATACATACATCTATATATACTCTATGTGTGTGTGTGTGTATATATTTATCTAAAAAAAAATACCAAAACTAAATGGAAGGCGGCGGCGGCGGCGGCGGCGGAGGAGGGCGGCGGCGGCGGCGGCGGAGGTGGGCAGCGTCGGCGTCGGCGGAGGTGGGCGTCGGCGGCGGCGGTGGTGGTGAGAGAGTTGAGAGAGAGAGAGAGAGAGTGAGAGAGTGAGAGTGAGAGTGAGAGAGAGGGGGGGCCGGTTTGAAATAAACCCGCCCAAATTTTGAACTTTTGGCAGCGGTTCGGGCAGAACCGCTGCCACAAAGTTCAAAAAATTTTTTTTTTTTTTTTTTGACAACTTTTGGCAGCGGTTCGGGCAGAACCGCTGCCAAAAAGTTCACTTTTGGCAGCGGTTCTGCCCGAACCGCTGCCAAAAGTGCACTTGTGGCAGCGGTTCCGCCCGAACCGCTGCCAAAAGTGAGCTTTGTGGCAGCGGTTCGGCTGAACCGCTGCCAAAAGTCCAATATTTTTTTTTTTTTTTTTTTGACACCCCTATGACAGCGGTTCGGCTCGAACCGCTGTCATAGGTCCGAACCGAGTACCCCCTATTACAGCAGTTTTCAAAACCGCTGCCATAGGTGCGCTGTAATAGGACTTTTTTGTGGTAGTGGGTGGGTAAGAATATTGCAATAGGATGGTTAAGAAAATGAAAATAGAATCTAAAGATAAGATATATATATATATATATATATATATGTGGGGATAATTACATCTAGCATCCTAAGGTATTGCAAAATTACAAAACATATCCTCTAGTTCAATAAATTACATCTAACATCCTAACGTTTTATTCCGTCCAACAAGTAGCACCTTCCGTTAGGGTTACTGTACGGCACTGTTAAATTTTTTGGTGAACTTCCGAAAATGCCCGTGCCCTTTTTTGAACATGAAAACCCTATAATATTCGGACAATTGTATACCCTTTTGGTGTAAATTGTAATGTTTTCTAAAAGTATAGGTGTTATATGTAATGTTGTCTAACAAAATATAAAAAAAAAAATTATTTATAAAAAAATACTCAAGAAAATAAAATAAATTAGAAATTATTAAAATTATGTATAAAATATCATTTTAATCTTTTATTTAAATTTATATATAAAAATTTATATAATAGATTAGATTATGTAATAGTTTATATAATTTCAATTATATATTTTAATTTAATTTATGAAATTTACAAATATATTTAATTATTGTATTTTAATAAATTTAATTTCTAAACTAAATTACTTAAATAATATATTATTTTGTAAAATAAATAAAAAAGAAAAATAAAGAAAATGAAAAAGGGTGGGGGAACAGTAGTCGTCTTCCCCATCCCTCCTCCCCCCAAATCGCCACCCCCACCCCACCCCACCCTACCCTCACGCACACGGACACAACAATACACACACACTCGAAGGCACACACACACTCACAACATCTCACACACACAGCAACACACACATTCACAAACACAGTCACACACACAATCAGACACACACGCAGTCACACACACGCACACGCACACACACACACAGACATTCACACACTCACAGTCACACACATAATTAAAGTCATTATTTCGGTTTTAATCTTTAATTTAATGATGATAGGGGCATTTTAGTCAATAGGTCTAACAAACCCCTGTAAATATCATGATGGATCAAAATCAAATCTCACTTATTGAGCGCATAATAGATTCTCTTTCTCCAATTGATTTTTTCTTTCCAATTAAAATTCGATCAGTTCACAGAACGCATTAATATATTTCACAGAATGTAAAATATTTACATTATTCATCATCAAATTTAATTAATCATCAAGCTCGATTCATCATCATCGTCAAACTCAATTCGATGGATGCAAGTAGAAAGGGGATTTGATATTTACTGCAATACTTTGTGATTTCTCAATTTGCTGTGTATTTACTGTAGATGCCAAACCCTCTTGACTTGCAGAATCATTGGACATGGCTGAAAGGAAAGAAAAAGAAAAAGAAAATGGAAGCTATGGTAGGAATCATTGGCCATGTCTTATTCGTAGTGTTGGTCGACATTACATACATACATACATACAGAATAGAAGAAGACAGGGAGAGAAGAAACGAAGAAGGGGAAGAAAACATCACAATTAGTGATTTTAAACCATTATACAGTAGCTTATAACACATTATACAGTAACTTATAAACCATTATACAGTAACTACAACGGTGATACACAGCGTGTGATTAGTCACATACAATTAGTGATTTCAAACCATTATACAATATCTTATAAGTCATTATATGGTATGTTAAAACACATTATACAGCATGTTATAACATATTTATACAGTATGTAATTTAAGTAATTACAAATTCTTCAGATAATTAACTGAATTGAACACCAACAAATTCAAAGTTGCGGACGTAAGGGGGGTGATGGAAACTCGTAGCAAACCTTCTCATACAAGTAAATTAAGTAACTTCCAGGTACACTGCGTGCTCGGATACATATCAGCTTTGACATTATTAATTTGCTCATATATCTCTCCATTTATACACTCTATCATGTGCCACACCACAAGAACACACAAATCCCATCCCATGCATGCCATAGAGTTTCTATAAATAAATGTCAATCTCCAGCATATTAGTTTCTCAATTCGATATATATATATATATAACATATTACAAACATTTAATTATACAGTATGTTATAACACATTATACAGTATCTTATAATCCATTATACAATATATGATAACACATTATACAGTATGTGTTTATACATCATGCACATATTGTATGATGCCGAGGCTCTTCATTCTCTCAGTGTTTTCTTTGATTCTTTGTGCTCGAGACTCCTCGTACTCTCCATTGCCTATTATTGCTTTTTCTTCGTCTCGTTTGTTCTTGTCAGATTTTTGGGATCCCTCTACTTTTGGTGCTCACCATTGCTCTCTCTCTTTCTGTATCTCGTCGCTTCCTTCCACTACACAAATATTTGATTTTTCAAATTTGATTGCAAGGTAATAAGAGAGAGACAGAGACAGAGATTGAGAGAGAGAAAGTACTAAAAAAGGATGATGAATAACGTAAATAAGGGAGATTTTAGGGGAGATTCTGTGTCCTTTTTTTCTTCCTTTTTGACTATTATACCCCTTATTCAATTGGAATCAATTTTTCAGCCCATTTTTTGCTTCTTTTTTGGACTGTTTGATTTAATGGATCCAATGATGTAAATTGGGTCTCATATCTTATCTAATATAGGGAGTGTATTTGATCTTGACCCTACATATATATAAATATATATATATAATTACTTTTCTTTTAATTTTAAAATTGGTATTAGAAGTAAATCTAAAAATATGACGGGGTAATATGGTAATTCAGTTTTTTTTTGTTTGTTTAATGTTTTTTCTTTTTTCTTTTTAAATATTCGGGAAGGGCAATTCAATCTTTTTACACATTCCGTCCAACCTTACATCAAAAAGTGAAACTACAGGATGTCAGATATAATTTATGGAATTTTAATTTCGCAATACCTTAGGATGCTATGTGTAATTATCCCTATATATATATTACCATACTATATAGGTGTGTATCCCTTAGCTATAGTGCTTTTGGTCGTAATTATTTTTTCTTTTTTTTTCTCCCGCTTTGCTGCAAAACGACGTCGTTTCATGTTTGTTTTAGGATTTCTTTCCCTTTTTATTTTTTGTCCAATAAAACGTGTCATTGCTTGCGGTCTGCCACACTACCACTCCATCCTTCTCTTCCTCCTCCTCTTTTCAATCGCTCTCTCTCTGCATTTCAGACCAAAAATCTTCACAATGGCTTTCTCTCCAGGTATCGTCGGATCTTCACTCAACATTGCTTTTTCTCAGTTGAAGAATGGTATTAAAATTTGGAATTCAGATTAAATGTTAGTTCTTTCTCTTCAAATCCTCAAATGAGTTTATTCTTTTAATTTATTTTGGTGCAATTTTTGTAGGTTCTTTCTGATGACTCTGCTCTGCCCACTTTGCTCCGCCGCTCTACCTAACCCAGTTATCGAATTTCAGGTTCGATTCTTCTTCCACCGCTAACAATTGTTCTTTTTTTTTTTGTGCATATAGGCGGGTGAGGGGGGCTGAGGCGCCTCTTATTTTATGAGGGATTCCCCCGCCGTTAGCTGACTCAAATCCATCAGAAAATGAAAGTTTGATACTACCAGAGGACCCTCCGGTTGCCGTCCGTCAACCGCCGCCTCCAGATCGGAGTTTGCGACTACCAAGTCTTTCTGTTCTGGTATTTCTTTTAACTCTTAGATTCCAGGTTGCTTGATCAATAGTTCATTTTTTTTCACATAATCTGTGATAAAATCTTTTTAAGATAATTTGCTAATTAGTTGTCCTTTGACTTTGATTTCCCTGGTAATTTTTCACTTCCGTATCCATCAGTGTGAAAGTGTGGTGGAGAGGTTTGAGTATGTAAATTGCTCTTTCAGATTTTGTTTTCAGTCCATGATTTATGCGTTTTCCTCCCCTTATATATTGATAGTGATGTTCATGTTTGACAGGATATGTAAGAATTCTGATAAATTGCTATGATGTTTCGGTATGCTGTAAGGGCAGGTATCTTTTCTCCATTGTGTATTTGTTCGGTGAAATCCTGTTACTATTTGATTGTTTTCAATATTGTGCTTCTTCTTATTGTTTTGGATGAAGCTTGATTGCCAATCTGAATGGTGGGTTACGGGGTTCTGTTTTTCGTCTTCATATGTGATGCATTGGATGGTTGGCTTGCGCACAAATTGAATCAAGGTGAGAGTCTGTAATTTATCTTTTTAAATTGAATTTTTAATCGTGCAGTCAGTATGGTTAAGGTAGTCTTCAGGGATATTAGAAACGGGGAGACGGTGCAAGGGGAAGGTATTTTGCCAATTTAAAATATTGATTTCTGATTGAACAGCTTCAAAGGCATTGCTGCCACCATTCCCTTGAATCTTTGCTCCATGCATATTTGTTCGGTGAAATCCTGTTACTATTTGATTGTTTTCAATATTGTGCTTCTTCTTATTGTTTTGGATGAAGCTTGATTGCCAATCTGAATGATGGGTTACGGGGTTCTGTTTTTCGTCTTCATATGTGATGCATTGGATGGTTGGCTTGCGCACAAATTGAATCAAGGTGAGAGTCTGTAATTTATCTTTTTAAATTGAATTTTTAATCGTGCAGTCAGTATGGTTAAGGTAGTCTTCAGGGATATTAGAAACGGGGAGACGGCGCAAGGGGAAGGTGTTTTGCCAATTTAAAATATTGATTTCTGATTGAACAGCTTCAAAGGCATTGCTGCCACCATTCCCTTGAATCTTTGCTCCATGCATTTTCTATAATTCTCTTTTGTGAGCCTCTCCACTATATCCATAAGCTTAGGAGCAATTCCATGATTAACAAGATTCAAGAAAAATGGAAGTCAGTATTCTTTAGTAAACGGAGTTAAAAATCCCTTTGACTTGATTTTTTTCAGGGATCATAACTGAAAAAACTATTTGTTAAGAGTATTAACCTCAAAGAAACCTCGGATTTCACAAGCATCTTAAGTGATCGCCATTGTTGTAGCCATTTCATCTCGTCACCGTTTCTCTTTTTTGACTTTTTCTGGATTTTCTATTTCTTCTCTCAGTTTTTGAATTTCTTTCCAAAGTTTGTTATTTTTTTGAATTTTTGCTAATTTGTTTTGATTTTTATGAATTTTCTGGATTCTTTTTTTTGTGTAATTTAATTTTTCCTCTCAACACCAGAATTAGTATAGTGTGATTATCCATGGAAGTGAATTCTGACACAACCTTGGTTACTGTTTTTATGCTTGAGAGTGTGGAGTAGGACTTGGTTAGAGAGGCCTTTAGGGGTGACTTATGAGAGTGATAAAGATGCGAGTGACTTGTTTGAATCTTTGATTTTGATGATTTTTTCGGGTCGTCTAGGTTGGAAGTGGATCTTTGTGGGTCATGTGTGTATTTTCCCTTCGTGGTTGTTGATGGCGAGTTATTTGGATTACTAAATTCTTTGTGTAATTATATTAAGACTCGGTGAAACAAGGTGCTCTGAAAGTGAATATATGTATATTAGTTTTTTGGTTCAGTTTCTTTAGTTTGTGTTTATGAATTAGGCCAACAAAAGCTTGGTTTATCTTATATATATGAGGGACGCACCGCATGCACACTCATTTTGAATGTTCAGTTTACCCATTGTAAGTTAGACTCTTATCCTTTCCCATGATGTTTGTCTCCGCTCTGTTGATTTGGGTTCAAAAGATGCATTGAAAATGAAGCATTTGTATTGCTTGTTCAAATTTCATATGCAAAGTTCATGCCAATTTTGGTTATTAGCAATTGTAGGCCATTACACTTGGTATTGATTGCTTTTGATCTCTCCTTGTCCTTTCTGTTAACCATGTGGTTAGACTCTTATCCTTTCCCATGATGTTTGTCTCCGCTCTGTTGATTTGGGTTCAAAAGATGCATTGAAAATGAAGCATTTGTATTGCTTGTTCAAATTTCATATGCAAAGTTCATGCCAATTTTGGTTATTAGCAATTGTAGGCCATTACACTTGGTATTGATTGCTTTTGATCTCTCCTTGTCCTGTCTGTTAACCATGTGGTTATTTAATATGCATGCTGCTACCAGTGTTTATTGAACTATTTGTCATTTTTCTCCTCCAGTTTGTATAAATTTAGTTATTTTTAACTGCGAGCTACATTGATCTCTTAAGTATCAGAGTATGGAGTGTGACCCTAAGATTCTCTTAAGTCTCTAACGATGAAAATGAGAAACAAAAAGCTAATCCAAAGCCACCTGAGCCACCAAAAGATTACATTCATGTTATAGCAAGAAGGGGACAAGCCACTTACAGCCATAGGTTAGACGAAAGTGTAATTAATTCGTTTTTATCTCAAATTCTCGAAGCTTTAATTGCCTGATCATCGAATAACAATCTTTTTTAATCACTTTCTTTGGAGATTTCTTTAGGTTATATGAGAAAAAATCAATGAAAGAATGAAACTTCTACAGGGTATTGTACCTGGTTGCAGCAAGGTTTGCACAGAAATTTACCTTTTTTCCCGATAATTCAATTTTTCCATGGAAATTTACTAATTATATGTTGTTCTTGTGAATTTTTCTTACTAAACCTAATTTGAAGCTCTGATTTTGTTCTTATTTTACTGTGAGATTGCTGTATGCGAGAGTTTGAAGGCTGAATCAGCGGAATCGTTGTCGATTCTGCTTATTTCTCTTCAAGTTCTTCTTTAGAGGATAATCTGTTTTTTTAACCCAAAAATTCAGACTATATAAGGTAATTTAATTTGCCATTTTTGAAAGAAAAAATAAAGAAATAATCAACGTTAATTTGCAGTCAGAAACTTCGAGAATTGTTGAGAAGAACAAAATTTGCCAAAGAAAAGATGCATTGAGGAAAATCGTCACAGATGGTCTAATAGCCCTTGGGTATAATGCCTCTGTTTGTAAATCAAAATGGGAATAATCTTCATCCATTCCAGCTGGTAATCTCTCAGCTCTACTTTTCTTTACGTATTTGTAAACATGTTTCATTGATTCGAGATTTAGATACTATGATCATTTATAGATTATGAATGTGTTTGGTCATACTATCTTAGTAGGGGATGGAGGCATTGATTGAGGTGAAAGTGAGTACAAGGAGTCTGGCTTCGGTGATAATGGTTGAGCCTTTTGTGGATGAGTTCCATAAGGTAAAACACGAAAATTTTCTCTTCCTATTCCGCAATTTGATACTTTCTCAGCTGTAAAACATGGAATTGTTTTTACTACGATGGAAATTATACATATATATATACATCTTCAAAATGACCATGAGGCATGAGTACGTGTGTGTATATAAAAACAAAGAACTGATAACTACCTTCTATTCTTCCTTCTCTGATATCCATCCTTTTCTCTTCCCTCTGTAAGTCTCTTTCTTTATCTCTCTCTCTATGGTTATATTTTAGATTATTTATTATATAAATGATATACGTTAATATTTTTCATTTCTAGAATGCATTTTTTGTTGGGTTTTGGAATCTGAGCTTATTCATGCAAGAAGATGCAAATATAGAAGTTTTTTTCATGTAGAATAAAGATGTTGTTTTATTTACTTATTTTGATGTGCATGTTTTGATTTTAAGTAATTTTGGTTGTGATCTTTTCGTTTGATCTGTGAAGTTTGATTATTTTTACTATTTTTTAATTTTATTTTCTGGGTTGTAAGGTTTTACATGCATAATCTTGATTTAATGCTTATAATGCTACAGAAATTAGAATGTGCTTGATTTTTTTATTGGGTGAATTACATGCACACCCCCTGACTTTAATGTTAATTATGAGAACACCCCTTGACTTTTAGTAAATTACAAGGAGACCCCTCAAGGGGATTATTTGTAAGGTTTACAGGGGTGAAATTGTAAGATTTTTTAAATACACAGGGGGTGCAATTGTTAGAATATTTTAACATGAGAGGGACTTTATGTAACTTCAAAAAGGTCTGGCGGTTTCGGTAATTTTGCACTAAAGTGAGGGGGTGTACATGTCATTTTCTCTTTTTTATTTTCAAAAAAGATGTGTTATTTGGAAATCCAGTCCAAACTTTAGTTGTATGATAATATAGTGAAAATGTAGCTTCAATGTGGAACTATTTCTTTCTTTTTAGCTTGGATTTTAGTTTCGTGATAGTATGGTTTATGTTGGTTACCTAAGCCAGCTATTTTATACGTACGATCAGGGCGAAAAAAATGGATGTGGTAAAGAATCTATCCGGATATGCCTGGAAGTAATATAATTTGTTATTCGTGGTTTAGATTCTTTGATACCAGTTCTAATGATCTTTGTTTTTATTTATTCCTTGTGGATTTGTTGATTGTAAAAAAGAGCATGTTTATTAGTCACTTTAGGTATGTGTTAAGATACTTAGCCGTCATTTGGTGATTTATTTGTTGATTTCAGCTATAGTTTCTTTTTGAAAGCCGATAACATTTAATCTTTTTGAAATTGATAGTTTGCTTCTAAACTGCCAAAGCATAAAATGAACCATATTTATTCCAAAAATGAAAATGTCGATAACAAAGCCGATGAAGAAGCAAAAGGAGGCTCTAACGATGAAAACGAGAAACAAAAAGCTAATCAAAAGCCACCTGAGCAACCAAAAGATTACATTCATGTTATAGCAAGAAGGTGACAAGCCACTGATAGCCATAGCTTAGACGAAAGCGTAATTAATTCAGTTTTATCTCAAATTTTCGAAGCTTTAATTGCCTGATCATCGAATAACAATCTTTTTTTATCACTTTCTTTGGAGATTTCTTTAGGTTATACGAGAAAAAATCAGCGAAAGAATGAAACTTCTACAGGATATTGTACCTGGTAGCAACAAGGTTTGCACAGAAATTTACCTTTTTTCCCGATAATTCAATTTTTCCGTGGAAATTTACTAATAATATGTTGTTCTTGTGAATTTTTCTTACTAAACCTAATTTTAACCTCTGATTTTGTTCTTATTTTACTGTGAGATTGCAAGATGCAAGATTTTGAAGGCTGAATTAGCGGAATCGTTGTCGATTCTGCTTATTTCTCTTCAAGTTCTTCTTGAGAGGATAATCTGATTTTTTAACACAAAAAATCAGAGTATATAAGGTATTTTAATTCGTCATTTTCGAAAGAAAAAATACAGAAATAATCAACGTTATTTTGCAAGCAGAATCTTCGAGAATTGTTGAGAAGAAGAACAAAATTTGCCGAAGAAAAGATGAATTGAGGAAAATCGTCACAGATGGTCTAATAGCTCTTGGATATAACGCCTCTGTTTGTAAATCAAAATGGAAATAATCTTCCTCCATTCCAGGTGGTAATCTCTCAGCTCTACTTTTCTTTACGTATTTGTAAACATGTTTCATTGATTCAAGATTTGGTTACTATGATCATTTATAGATTATGAATGTGTTTGGTAATACCATTTTGGTAGGGGATGGAGGCATTGACTGAGGTGAAAGTCACTACAAGGAGTCTGGCTATGGTGATAATGATGGAGCCTATTGTGAAGGAGTTTGTTCCATAAGGTAGAACATGAAAATTTTCTCTTCCTATTCAGCAATGTATTTTTTTTATTTAGGGCCTATACTTTTTTATCATTATTGATGTATGAGCCATGAGGGCTGATGAATACGTGTGTTTAAGTTATTAGAATCTTGCATTTGTCAGCAAATATTAGCAAATCATAGATCACAAAGACTTGAAATCATTTCAAGATGTTGCATCTCACCATTCAAGCACTGCATTGGATTAATATGGTCATGAATCTTGTCATGCAATCAACATAAATAATGAAATAAATAAATAAATAATTATAATTATAATTATGAAGGGATTTCCATGGGTTAAGTTTGGCCTTTCTTAATAACCATTTATGAATAACGAAACTTAATTGTCATTATCAAATAAAATATTATTCAAGTGGTAATGTTGACGTCTCAAAATATACGGGTTCTCTGTTTTGTGTGTATGACTCTTGTGGTGAAACTAGCGTTTAAAGTTTATGCGTTTGTGTGCAATTGATGAGCAACTGTTTATGTGATGATTGAGTGCAGGTTTTGGTTGTGAGGAATGACCTAAAAATGGGGAAAGGGAAGATTGCTGCCCAATGCAGGTAAGACTCACTTTATTTATCTCCATAAGCATGGGGGATGGTTGTGTGCTCTCATGCTATCGTTTTGCTGAAATGCTTTTGTTATTGTTTATAGTTAATGGTGTAATTCTTTTTATGGTTATTGGTTAATTGATTGATCATGTGTTTGGAAAACGTTTCAATTTAATATTTTGATATTATACTTTCATCAAATAAGAAGAAAGGATGTTAGCACTTGAATTTTGCAGCCAAAAATTCAAAAATCTGGTTGTACTATTCAAAGAAACAATACAACATTAAACATTTTTGAAAGAGCTACGGTGTTGTGAACTTAAGACCTAGAAAGAAAAAGTAATAGAAACTAACATCCTGAAATTTGTTGCGCCTTGTTTATCTTGTTTCTCATAATATTCATTGAAGTCATGGTTGTCTGTGGCAATTGTTTAAATGTCATAAATTGTTTTTTGGTAATGTTTTTTAAAGAAAGATGATTTCACAGTTAGTTTGTGGTTCACATCCATGTATTAATTTATTAATTGCAACTTTTGTCAAATTAGTCTTTATGCAAAGGAAGATGAGGATCATCTACAGAAATGTGAGGCTTTCATGTCTAGCGTCATATTCTAGGAAATTATGGTGGTTTGGTAGCTATCTGAACCGATGATTTAATCATAATAGCGATAATACTGGCCATCTGAACTCTGATAAAATGACATAAAAAATAGTAATAATAAATATGCCTTGTTTGGTTTGGCTTGGGGGTAGGAGGTGTTTTTGGTGTTGGGAGTTTAGTATGTTGTGATCCCAAATACATTTGGGAATAGAATTGTATTCTATAATCTACTATCACAACTATTTACCTTTCACTGGGTTTTCTCCCACTGAATCACTTTCTACTTCTTTCTGGTCTGTATATGGGCCCTGAGACTCAACCTGATTAAAAGGTGAAGGAAAAAAGGTAAGAGTTTACCTAAATATGTTACTGCCTCCTTTATTTTATGATCAGTGGCTCAGTATAGAAAGTTATTTCTGAAGTTTGTGTTACATAACTTATTTTTATTGATATGAATGTCGTGCTTGCCAGATGCAGTTAAGAATAGGTTTGATGTGTTTTAGCAGAATCTTATTCTTTATTAGCTTCATTAATTTCTTTAGCACTTTTCTATATCTTGAGGTAGTATTATATAGGTTTATAACCACATTATTTTGATCCAGTCCATGCACGTGGGGTCACCTTAATGAGCCATAGGGCTGACCACGATTGGAGGCAATCAATCTGGAGTGATTATCCTCTTTTGTTGAATGTGATTGAATTGTATATTGTGGTTCTCGTGATTCTTTTCTGTAAGGGAAAATTACACACAGACCACCATCACTATTTTGTAATTACCAAAAACTCCTCTCACTTATTGAAAATTACCAACACATACCCTCATCTTAAGAATTTCTTACAATTACACCACATTTGTATTTAATTTTTTTTTTTCACAATTTTACCCCTTTAAACCTTATCTTAATAGACCCTTCTGTGTGAAAATTTGTGATCAATTTTGAAAGCTTGGCTTAATCCGTAGGCACTGGTCACAAAATGGATGGCACTCTGTGTGTCTTCGTGTATTGTTTCATTGTGTTTGTTGTTGGGGGCGCGTGAAGTTGTTTGTATAAGTTTTTTCGTGCAACGGTTTTAAATGACGTCCAAAGAAAGAGAAATCTGAGTAAATATCTGTGCATTAAATTTTAATTTTAGTTTCTTTGGTTTTATATCTATACATTAGAATAGTAGAAAATGGTTTTATATCTATTCATTAGAATAACAGTAAATAATCTTGTTAGGAATCAAGACTTTCAATGGTGAAATGCTTAGGAATGGAAATCAAAAACAATAAAGAAGACAAAGAATTTTCGGTGGAAACCCACTAAATCTCGGTGTCTGTGTACTCTTATTATTGCAATCTACTAAGTAAGACACATGAAGTAAACATTGTATCTTTTGGAAACTGCTGGGGACCATTGGTAAAGAGTGTGGGTAGGTCGTTACTTTTTTTCATAGATGGTAATATATATGTGTATTGTCAAATAAATATGCATTACTCTGTATACTACTGATGCATGGGAGATGTGTTTGTGTGAACTGTACAAACATGCAATATTGTGGCATTTGGTGCATTTAATAGAACTAAAATATATATATAATTAAAATTTGAATCAAACATTAATATATATGACACTGGATTACACATAACTCTATCTCATACAGGCCTCATTATAGGCCCAACATATGCAAAAGGAGGCTTAATAATATGGGTTTGACTTTCACCCTTCCCAGGCTAGCTCACTCATGGGCTCATTCTCAATGTCGGCCCCTCAATCAATACCTACGCAAATTGGCTAATAAAATGCACAAACAACCCGTTAAGTCTGGGCTAATAAATGCACAAACATCCTGTTAAGTCTGGGTAGCTCCCGCCGCGCTTTAGCGCGGTGCACCCATCCACTAGTATATATATATATATATATATCCCCTGTTTTGGAATTGGGATTAACAAGGAAAATACATGCAATTTTCCGTTTGTTTGCTCATGTCAGAAAATTGGGATTTTTGAGTCTTGGCATGATTTGTGAGGGGTAGCCATGCTCTAGTTAGAACACAAATTACATCTCGGTCTTTCCACTTCTGTTTCACCTTTAACTATTAATTGTGTTTTTACAAATCCCTCACTTTTGATTTATCTAGCTATCAAAGCTGTGAAAATAATTTTCTTAACCAATTCAAGCACTAGTTTATTATTGAATGGAGAATATTGATTCTTTTGGACAAATTTGGACCAGTGTGAATCTGATGATAAAGCTACAGGAAGCTTGTTAGAGAGATTAAATATATTAAAAGCTGCACGAGTATGTGAAATCTACAGATAGAAGTGCATAATTTTGACAAGCCACTATCTTTGACTTGCAGATTTACATTAGAACCTCTGCTCAATGGCAACTAGTGGCATTGAAGAGAGAAAAACATGGTTTCATTAGACTAAGAAGTTGATTTGTGTTTGCTTTTTTATTTTATCTATGTTTGACTACTCCCATCAAAGATCTCAAGATGTTGTTATCACATCGATAGCAATGCGCGTTTAGCAGTTTTATTAACTAATCCGAAAGGTTGGAATTGCACTGTTGATGATAATCGTAAGGATGCCATTAATGCAGCGAAAGATCCAGTACAATTTTTTGGGAATAAAACAAGTGGGCTGTATAATTGCATCAGGAAATTCAGATGTAAACTGGAAGCTCCTTTTTTCTTCTAAAGATGAGTTCACTTCTCAGACGGAGAATATGTTCTTCAATTCTTGATAGTGGCCAGTGCAATAACTTTGTCTTTACGGCCATTCCACATAACAATCATGATTGTAAATGATAATGGCATGATGGAGTGTGCTGTTGAACAATATTGTTTCTCAATACTAACGATGCCTTGGTTTCCTCAAGGTTTACCTACAATACTTGTACCCATGGTTCGCCGGAACGGCCCCCGCCATTCCAAAATTCCCGGTCATCTCGTTTTTATATATGGACCGCGCCGGAATGGCCGAAAAACGGCGATACGGATGAGATGCGGTTTTGTAGTGGCTGTGGAACGACTGGAACGGCAAGGAAGAAGACAAGGAAAGAAAGAAAATTATTACATGGGGGACAACAAAGGAAAGAGAAGAAATAATCGCAGGAAAGAAGAAGAAAGGAAAGAGAGAAGACACTGTTAATTTTCAGTAAAGAAAAGAGGAAAAGACAAAGAAGCAAACAAAAAAAGAAAAGAAAAGTGGGATTTATTATTTTAGGAATACACATATAAAATTCAACCGTGACTTGAAAGCTTTATTATCTTAGGGATTTGTAACACCTCGTCACTCTACTTGGTATTAATGACAAAAATTTTATTTAATAAATTTTATGTAATAAATCTCACATTCATAAACTTGTAAGATGATATCGACTCAAATTCAAATATTTTTATGCGCAAAAGAAATCTAGTAGTAATACAAATTGCAAGAATTATATAATTCTATTTCAGAGTTATAAGTCAAATTGTATTCCGTTTTATTAGCTTTTGTTGTTCAAAATCTTCCAATTAAGAAAGATAGACATTCGATACAATATTTACTAATTATAAAGCTTTTTAGGATATTTTTTTTTATAATTTTTGAACAATTTAAGCCAAAAAATTGTGGAACGTCCACGACCGTTCCGCGACGGTGCAGTGGAACTGGAACGGTGGCCTCCGCGACGAACACAGTGACCATTACGGCGAACCATGCTTGTACCGGCTTTGAGACACAGTAGCATTCCTTGAAAATCCTGGATGGATAGGAACCCTTGAAAATCTTGGATGGATTGGAGGAGAGAATGAAGGAACCCTAGTTGATAACGATGATGCTGCTCAATCTGTTTTTCACTTGGATGAAACAACTTGTGGTTCTCAAAATTGTCATACATGGACCTATTCAGGGCTGTTTGTCTGCAGTGGCATCTTAAAAAACTCCTAGCTTTTGCGAAAGATGCTTCTGTTCATGATACTAATAATATGGCATCGAACAATCGAGAGCAGTCACGGAAGAGTAAATAACTTGATGTTGCTTATTACTATTCATGCATGCATCAACTATTTTCAACTTTAAATCCTGTGCTATCTTCAACTAGCCTTCACTCCTGGATTTCTTAGTTTGTGGGGAGAACTAGAAAAATCTCTGTTTCCTGGAAGAAATCTTGTTGCCAGTTCAAAATTATCCTATGCGAATACAATGTCTGTAGTTTCTGACGGAAGACAAAAGAGATAAAGTAGAGATACAATCAATAAATTGGTGAATGCGTAGCATAAAATTAGTGGAAAGTCGCCAACAGATAATGACCGTATGGCTTTGGTGAATTTCCAGCCTAACTTTACCCATATTGACGATCATCCTTCTATCCAATGGGACCGAGATACTAAGACTGGGTCCTGAAGGCATATCAAAAGATATACCTTGTCTGCCTTATCTCTTCTGTTCTAGATATTCACACCTTTTGTTGGTTTTTGATGACATAGAGTTTTATGATAAGCAGGTTATATTTTATCACTTTAATTAGCTTAATCTGATTGTTCATGGTACTATATATGCAACTATTTATAAATCTTTTTTCTCTCTTTCCTCTCGGCGCACATTAGAATCTGCTAAGGTGCACCGCGCCATGGCCAAAAGGAAGAAAGGATTGTCGGCTAAGGTGGGCAAGGATCTTGTGGTGACGCCCACTTTACAATCTCGGGTGAGGAGACAAGAGGCGACAACAGAAACGGAAAACCCTAAGCAGATAATGAGTCCAGCGAGTGTCGGGGTTCAATCGGGCAAGACAGGGGTTTCTGGCAAAGGGGCGATTGAGGATGTTCTCACCCAGGTGCAAGCTCTGATTGGGACTCAACAATCGGAGAATGTGATTGTGCAAGCTCTGCAAGAGTGTATTCAAAAAATCCGAAACACCCCCAACTCGAAAGAGGTGAATCTGGACACAGTCCAGGAGGTACAACAGACGACGTCTCTACCACAGAGAGTCATGGGCTCAGTTTGGGATAGCTTTGATGTCACGAAACTCAGAAATGCAGGTTGTAAGCTTCAATTTCTGGAAGCCGTTTCAAAACAGGGTCAGAAGCTGGGGCGGATTGAGGCAGAGGATGTGCAATCGGAGATTGAGTACTGTAATGCATCACTGGTGTGCTATGTTCTGGGCGCAAATCCTCCATTTTCAGTTATGAATGGCTACTTACGTCGGATTTGGGGTAAGTTTGGTATTGAGAAAGTCTTGTTGATGCATAATGGGTTGTATCTTGTGAAATTTCAGAATGTGGAGGCTAGAGATAGTGTGGTTGAAGTAGGGATCCATCACTTTGATAGTAAGCCCCTTATTGTCACCCCCTGGTCTGCAAATCAAAATTATAGCAAACAAACTATTGAAAAAGTCCCTGTATGGATTCAACTAGAAGGTCTGGACCTGAAATACTGGAGTAGCATGGCGTTGAGTAAAATTGTAAGCATTATTGGCAAACCAATCATGGCAGACGAGATGACTATTAATAAAGAAAGAATACACTATGCTAGAATTCTGGTGGAAATTGATGTGAACAATATGCCGGATGTGGTTCATTTTGAGAATGAAAAAGGAGTGGTGCTTGAGCAACATGTGAAAAACGAATGGAAGCCAGTGAGATGTGACCATTGCCAGGGGTATGGGCATGAGGGTAAAGAGTGTAGGAAAAAGGCACAAAAATTGATATGGAGACAAAAAGTGCCACCAACTGAGGTTGAGGATACAGAGAACGGGCCTGAACATGACAGTTCACAACATGTACAGAAAGTGAACATGGCTAAGGGCAATGACAAGGTACACACAGTGGACCAAGGAGATGAACAATGGCAGATTCTGACCAGAAATGGGAAAAAGCCAGTATATACTGAAGTGTTGAGATCACAAAAACAGAACCGTACATCAGGGGTTGGTAATGAGCAGATTGACGTGGAACCTAGCTTAGTCACAATAACAATCAATGATCATGGAGAACATAGCCACATGGAATGTTAGGGGTCTTAATGGGGTTAGTAGACAGAGGGAAGTACAGCACCTCTGGAACAAATATAATATAGGGCTATTTGGGCTTCTAGAGCACAAGATAAAGGGCTCAAAGTTTGCGAAGGTGTATCAAAAATTATGTTCAGGGTGGGGTTGCATCACAAATATTAGTGATAACCCTAGAGGACGGATATGGATTATGTGGAGAAAGGATTTTTTTGATGTGCAGTTAGTACAATCCAATGCACAATTCATGCACTGTGAGGTGCATATTAAAACAACACGGGAAACAATATTGGTCACTTTTGTTTATGCATATAATGTAGCTGTTGAAAGGGTGGAGCTATAGGATGCTTTAAGGGTTGTAGCACAGTCTATTCATAGACCTTGGCTTGTGTTAGGTGACTTCAACTGTGTTCTTACTGAAACTGATAGGATTGGAGGGAATCCTATAAGTGTTAATGAGATTGTGGAGTACAAAGATTGTATTGATGCATGTGAATTAGAGGAGATGAAATGGACGGGGTGCCACTACACATGGAATAATAACCATGAAGAGGGGCAGAGAATATTCTCTAAAATTGATAAAGTTTTTATGAATCATGATTGATGCCTAACATATCCCAATGCTGAAGCTTTGTTTTTGGCTGAGGGTTTATCGGATCATAGCCCAGTGATAGTACCCATGAGTAGACAGGTGGAGTACAGGAGCAAACCTTTTAAATTCTACAACATGTGGTGTGAATCTCCCTCTTTCTTGCCTATTGTTGAGCAGATTTGGCAGAGTCCCGTGGAGGGGAACAAAATGTATACCGTTGTCCAGAAAATGAAGAGATTAAAAATTGAATTGAGAAAATTGAATAAAGCACATTTCCATGATATAAAGAAGCAAGTAGAGAGTGCCCACGAAAAATTGCTGGAATTGCAGCAGAGTCTAAATCACCAGCCTCTAGATATACATTTGCAGGCGCAAGTCAAAGAAGCTCAAAAAATGGCCAGAGAAAAAGCTTTCGCCTCGGAAAAGTTTTTACAACAGAGAGCCAAAGCTACATGGATGCAATTGGGGGATATGAACTCCAAGTATTTTCACATGGTAATCAAGAAGAAGCAATATAGGGCTAGAGTTCTCACAGTGCAAGATGGAGAAAGGGTCCTAACAGATTATAATGAAGTCACTGCACACTTTGTGCAGTTTTACAAACAACTCCTAGGCACCAAAAGTCAAGTGCAAAGTACAGAAGAGGTAGTGTTTGAGCAAGGTCCAAGACTACAGTGGGAGATGCAGATGGAATTAATACAGCCATTCACACATGAGGATGTTAAACGGGCCATATTTAGTACTGGTGCAAATAAAAGTCCGGGTCCAGATGGGTATGGAAGTGGGTTTTTCAAAACTTCCTGGCCAGTGATAGGGGAAGATATAACAGCAGCAATACTGGATTTCTTTCATAAGGGCAGATTGCTAAGGCAAGTGAATTGTACTTTATTGAGCTTAATCCCCAAAGTTGATAAGCCCATGCTTGCTAGTGAATATAGGCCCATAGCATGCTGCAATCTACTATATAAATGCATAACGAAGATGCTGACTCACAGACTGGCTAAAGTCTTACCTATCCTAGTGAATGAGAATCAAGGGGCATTCACTAAGGGTAGGTCCATCATTGATAACATTTTGATAAGCCAGGAGATAATTAGACTTTACAATAGAAAGAATGTTTCAGCTAGATGCCTGATGAAGATTGACATTAGAAAGGCTTATGACACAGTAGAATGGAGTTTTTTGCAAGAACTATTGACGGGGTTAAGGTTTCCGCAGAAGTTCAGTGAGTGGGTTATGGAGTGTGTTACCACTGCATCCTTTTCAGTGGTATTAAATGGAGAGAGTCATGGATTTTTTCAGGGGCAGAGAGGGCTTAGGCAAGGCGATCCAATGTCTCCTCTTCTATTTGTTCTTGTAATGGAATATTTGACCAGGACCCTTAGACTTGCTGCACAGCGACCAGACTTCAGGTTCCATCCCGGGTGTAAACACCTGCAACTCACAAATATTTGTTTCGCAGATGATCTCAAGCTCTTCTACAAAGCAAATAAGGAGGCTGTATCAATATTATGGGAGGCTTTTTAGACATTTTCCAAGACTACGGGTTTATATGCGAATCAGGGGAAGTCCAGTGTGTTTGTTAAAGGGGTGTCTGGAGAAATGACACGAGAAATCCTTAAACTTACTGGATTTGCAGAGGCAGTATTCCCAATGAGATACTTGGGTGTGCCATTATCTCCTACTAAATGGACTAAGTTGGATTGTTTCACTTTGGTAGAGAAAATTACTAAACGATTAATGTGCTGGGCCTCTCGGAATTTGTCCTATGCTGGGAGAGCACAGTTGATCAACTCAGTCCTATTTTCTATGCATGTATATTGGGCTTCTATTTTTCTCATCCCTCAGTCTATTGTCAAACAGGTGGAACAAAAGTGTCGAGATTTTCTTTGGGGACAAATAGATCAGAGGAAGAAGATGGCTCCTATAAGTTGGGAGCAAATTTGTACAAAGAAGAAAACAGGAGGTCTAAATATCAAGCATTGTAAAACTTGGAATATAGCCTCAATTGGGAAGCAGATCTGGGCAGTGTCACAAAAAAAGGATACTCTTTGGGTTAAATGGGTGGACAGTGTCTACTTGAAAGATCAGGAGTTTTGGGCTTACAATCCACCCTCTGATTGTAGCTGGGCTTGGAAAAAGATAAATAGTGTAAAAAAGAAATTACAACCTGGTTTTGTTCAGAACAGGTGGCCTCACACAAAAACAGGTATATACTCTATTCAAAGTGGCTATGAATGGTTGCGTGGGGACCAAATTGAGTTTAGATCTGCTAGGATTGTTTGGAATAAGCTTAATGTTCCAAAACATTCGTTTACAGTTTGGATGATGATGCATAAACGACTGCTTACTCGAGACAGATTAGTTAGATTCATGCATGTCAATGATTTGAACTGTGTGTTGTGTTGCGAGGAATTGGAGACTATTGAGCACCTATTCTTTGATTGTGTGTGGGTGAGGCAGGTTCTTCTTAGACTCATGCAATGGCTTCATGTTACACATTGGCCTTATCAATTTACCAGCTGGATAAGGTGGGTAAGTTTTGCTTTTAAATCTTGGACTTATAGACAGAATATTATCATTGCTGGACTTGCTGGAGTTGTAAATAAAGTGTGGGAGGAGAGGAATCGTCGAATATTTACCCAAGAGGAAAGATCGAGTGAGGCTGTGTTCCATGTGCTGAAAATGGAGCTCAAAATGAAGATAGATGGGGCTAGAAAGCGAAGAATGGAGCGTAGAGATGCTGTGTATATAGAAACAATTTTGCAGTGATTGATTTTCATAGTGTTAGTTCTAGTTTATTGTAATGACTGTATGGGTACCAAGGTAAGATAAACTAGTTATCTCCCTTGGATACTGTGTATGAGGCCTAATTGGGTTTGTTGGGTTATAAGTAATTACGTTTTACCGAAAAAAAACTATTTATACTAACCTTGAGAATTTAAAAAATTAGGCCCCATTCACATTGGAGCAGCAACAAAGCATCATCTGTAAATACACTTAGTTAAAAGCAAATAAGAAAGAATTAATGATCTCACTTACAAGAAAAAAAGAAGTTAATAAACTGAATCCTAAGATCACAAGAAAAAAAAAATTGAAGATTTTCCAGTAGAAGCGAATAATGTAGTAGAAAAAAATAGGACAAATCAAGGTATCAACCAAAAATTTTCTTTAAGTTACAAAAACTAATTCGTGTAATTACACGAAAAAAAATTCAAAAAATCAGTACCAAAACATGCGGCTAACACTAATATATAAAATAAATAAATTTTTGAACCAAAAGTATATAGATTTATCAGGATTCAAGTTGGTTTTCACCCTTTGTCTACTAAAATTGGCTGCTACAAAGGGGATGGGAGTGGGGTAGTGGTAAATTTAGCATATTTTTACTTGAAGGGCAGAATAGGCATATACTAAGTTTTATGAGGATATTTTAGTATTTACTCAAACCTAACCTATGTAAACCACCGAACCAAACATAAAACAAATTTTTGGGCCCCACATAAAAGAGCGGGCCAAAAATAGCAACCAAACAAACTTTTTAAGATGTGGTTTCAATAGTCCATAATTTCAAACCCATTGACTATTTGGTCACATATAAACCCAATCCCAACCAAATGAGGCCCTAGTAAGTATGAAACATCTGAGAGAGAGCCTAAACCTTAGTAAGTAAGAAACATTTCTAGGAATATAATGCTTCAATACATCCTCTGAACTTGTTAGTAAGAAATATGAAATAAATAAGAACAGTGTTAAGACTATCATATATCCATGGACGAAAAGAAACAGAAATCAGAGAAATTGGGAAAGAGAGAAGAAATACCCTTCTTTTATTGATTAGTTAGAATGAATAATAGTTACAAGGAAAAAGAAGAAGTCCAGATATTTTATATCTGGACCAATGACATGTTGCCAACGGCTATATCAATAACACAAAAGAATAACAACTCTTCCTTTCTAAGTAACAACTCTACTTAGCTGACTAACAACGTCTATACTATAAACTCCATATTTCTTAATACTCCCCCTCAAGTTTGGGATTCATACAAATTCAAAATACCAAACTTGGATAAAAGATAATCAAACTGATGTTTACTCAAAGCCTTGGTGAGAAGATCTGTTGGCTGCTCTGCTGATGAAATAAATTCTGTGGAAAGGGCACCTTCTTGAATTTTATCCCTTATGAAATGGCAATCCACCTCAATATCTTTGGTCCTTTCATGAAAAACAGGATTAGCGGCTATTTGAATGGCTGATTTACTATCATTGAACAATGTAACTGGCTGCAAACTATGAATTCCAATTCTTGAAAAATACTGAGCAACCCCTTCTTATAATGAGCAATTCTGTAACCCATTATAATTAAAAATTACATTTACCCCCTCGAAACCCTCGGTCAATGGTCAAACAATACTAAATGATATTTTTGCTCATCACTCAAAATATTTAAAAAAATAAAAAAAGTTGGAATAATATTTTTGTTACGACCGTACCCCTTCTTATAATGTGTAATTACCAAAACCTCCTCTTATTTTTGAAATTACCAACACCCCCTACAGGGGGCTAATTGTAAGGTTTTTAGGGGTTAAATTGTAAGAATTTTTAATACATAGGCGGTTGATTGTAAGAAATATATTTTGACAGGGGAGGTTTATATAATTTCAAAAATAAGAGGGGAGGTTGGTGTAATTTTTCTAAATGACATGATTTAGTTAAGAGCATTTTTTGAAGTTCACATGATGACATCATTAAAAAACTGATCTCAGGAGGGTAAATGTAATTTTCAATTATAGTGGATTAGGTATTTGTAATTTCAATTATAAGAAGGTAAATTTATGTAATTACCTATTATAGAAGTGGGTGTTGATGTAATTTTCCGTTTAATTAATTTATTGACAATGTTGAGCTGTTCGGAAAATTTCAATCTTGTTGTTGTAGGTGCCGCTTTTTCTTTTGTCCAACATTGCAACCAACAAATAAAGAAAGAGAAAGTGGAAAAAAAGAAGGGTCTTTTGTGCTTCAATCTTATTTCTTGAATGAAGGGTATGAATAATTAATATCTATCTCTTTTTTCTTTTTTTGGTTATTTAATTTTACAGATAGATAGCTAAGTTAATGGAAGCAGGGTTTCTTATAGCTATATATTGAATTATGTTTATTACTTTATGGTTTTGAATGGTTATTTCTTTGTAGTCCGTGTTGAGTTGCTTGAACTTACTGCATTTTTCTTTTGGTTTCATGTGCTCTTCGTCTTTGCCTAATGTTATCGGCATGGATGTCATTTGGATGATACCATTTCTTACCAACATGGGAAAGTAGGTGTCGTTTTAAAAGTTAACTCTGCGTCGAAAGTCTATTTTCACTCTTTTGGGTTTTATCCTTTCATTGATGATATCATTTATCTCTTTTTACAAATGGCTGACCCACGAGCACGATCTGGGAGCGAATCATTTCAACAAGAGAATCACTCGTCGCACGCGTGCGTTTGGGAGATTTTGGATGGGGCAGAATTCTACTTTTGCCAAGATCGAGTTTTAGTTCATCGTCCCAAATACATTCACAGAGAATGAGCTATTAAAGATGCGAACAAATGAGGGCTTGATAATGTCGACCGAAGACGAGAGTGATCTACTTTCTGACATTAGGGTTTCCAATGGTTTATTAAATTATCAATTATCAGCACCATTATCAGAAGAAGATAGAGACGGAGATGAAAGTTGGAGAAGATTGTGTGTTGCGAATCATTTCCAGTCTCATATTGTGATCTCATTGTGGCTATATCGCAAAACGGTCTCAGTTTGGCCCCATAACCCCTATCATGAAGCTTCCTTGTTTGCTTATCCTAACTGAGGATAAACGTGAATATGTAAGTTGTTGAACAATTTCATCATTCGTCGCTTAGATATATGAGGGGTTTAATTTAGTGTTTTTAAATAAGATAGGTTCGTTGGTTATTAGGGGCATCCCAAGAACGTCCGGTTCCGTTAGATTTAAACTTTAGTTTAGAGTTTTCAACAATTTAGTTAGTACTAGCAAAATGTATATATGTGCTTTGCATGTAAAACCATATGGCGTGTAAACAATAGAATATTAACAATAATTGAATGATTACAAAACTCCTACATTTATACTACTCCATATTCTCATCACATGGTGGAGGTCAATTCAATCTAAAGGTAGAGGTTCATTCAAACCTACTACAACTAGATGTTTCTAAGATAATATCTGAGATATTTATAAATGAAGATTTTACATATGTTTTACATACTCAAAAAATGTTTTTTATACACTACTACAAAGTACACTATTACAGCGTACCTATGACAGTGATTTTGCAAAACCGCTGTGATAGGGCTATTCGGTTCGGATCTATGATAGCGGTTCGCCCCGAACTGCTGTCATAGTGCCAAGATATGACAGCGGTTTGCCACGAACCGCTGTCATAAATTTTTCAGAAAATAAAAATTTTTAAAAAAAAAGACAGCGTTTCGACCTCGAACTGCTGTCATAGTTTCGGGCTATGACAGCGGTTCGACACGAACCGCTGTCATAGTTCTGGGCTATGACAGCGGTTCAACTGAATCGCTATTCAAAAAAAAATTAAAAAAATCTTGTGACAGCGGTTTCGAACTGCTGTCATAGGCTGTCGGGTTTTTAGCTAGGTAACCCGGCCGCCCCCCTAATTCTCTCACTCTCAAAAATTAAAACCCATTTTAGCCTCTCTCTCACTATTCTCGGTCTCTCTCTCTCTCTCTATGCCCCCCCCCCTCCAAAAGCTCGGCACCGCCGCCACCACCACTACCACCACGACCGTAAGCCTCTTCTCTTTCTCTTCCTATATATATATATATATGTATATTTGTATATGTGTGGGTGTATGTATATTTGTGTATGTGTGGGTGTATTTATATTTGTGTATATGTGGGTGTATGTATATTTGTGTATGTGTGGGTGTATGTATATTTGTGTATGTGTGGATGGGTGTATGTATATTTGTGGATATGTGGTTGTATGTATATTTGTGTATATGTGGTTGTATGTATATTTGTGTGTGTATATATGTCAATGGGTGTATGTATATTTGTGTATGTATATATGTGGATGGGTGTATGTATATTTGTGTATGTGTGGATGGATGTATGTATATTTACGAAAATATTTCTCGATGGAAATTTTGCGGTGTCGGAATGTCACGAAATTCGCACGGTCATAGGAAACGGCGTGCTGAACAAGACGCAAGCTATGACTGCGGTTCCTGTCATAGGGTTCAAATTAAATTTATTTATTTATTGAACCCTATGACAGCAGTTCCTGTCATAGGGTTTACCCTACTACAACGGTTTCTATGGAACCGCTGTCATAGGGTGACCTATTACAAAAGTTTTTAACCACTGTAATAGATCCAAATCATATAACAGCGATACCTATTATAGCGGTTAAAACCGCTATAATAGGTCATTTCTGTAGTAGGTCATTTCTGTAGTAGTGATACTTTTACTATATTTTTGCAATCTCTAAGCTTGTAGTTTGAATAGATCAATAAGTTGCACGACATTACATGTTACAACTTAAATAAATTCAAAATATTTCATTTCATTCCAAATTTCCATTACTTCAAAGCAGATAATTATTTAGGAATATACACAATCATCTATTATCTGTGACATTTAAGAAATGGTCATCAGAAAAATTATTTTTCAGTTATAGAAGTCTAACAAAAAATATACCAATAAAATAGAAACATATTATTTCAACAATTTTTTGTGACAATAAAAACATAAATACCGCGATTGTTATTTGTCACTTCTGTGGACTCTCATCTCGTAAAATATTTGAAATATAATTATCGAAGAATAATAAAGCAATTGTTGATAATATTTTTCAGTGCTATATTGGATACATCAAAGCATTTCTACTAAACTGTGTTGACAACACATCTTTCTCTTTCTCATTCATCATCTATAAACTTAAAAGATTCTTCTCAAAAAATTATAGTTATATTAAATGTTATAGAAAAAAAAATATTTATTTGGTTACAACAATTTCAAATACATATGGATAATGGAATCCAATATTGATATTAGCCCGAAAACAAGGTGCAATTTTGATGAGTATGCTAACCTAAAAATCAAATCATTCTTTTAGGAATTTAGAGTTTATAAATCATATATATATATATATATATATATATTTATATATAAAATAAAGTTAACAATCTATGCCTACCATATTGATAGTACTAATCTTTCAAGCTTTCGACTCTGTACGATAATATAAGTATGTATAGCATAGTATTCTTGTGCAATAGATATAACAAATTAGGGGTATAATTAAGGAAGAACCAATGTGGCTTAGCCTATTGGAGAAGTTGATGCCTCAAGATATTAAGGATATTGGGTTCTATTTCCATCAACGTATGAGTCTTTCTCTACTTTTTTAATTGTTAGTTAATTGATAGCTTATTTATATTAAGAATCTATATTTGCAGCTAATTCACTCAAGAAAAAACTTTGGGGGGAAATCTAAATAAAACATAACATGAGAAACCAAGATACGATATAGGAAAATGCTACATTTATATATTTTAAAAGGTGTCTGAATTTTGGATGAATATACATGTGGAATTGTTTAATTTCATTGATTGTAGAAATTCTAAAACATTGTGATTGTGAAGTTGAAAAAATAGATTTTAATATCAAAATTAAAGACGGATATTATGTATCCAAATAATTTAGTAAGTTGTATAGGTAATATATTATTATTATTACATTCATGTTGTTGCAACTATCATAAACTATTTATTATTACAATAAAAAGTATTTATGGAAGGGTTAGATTGTCTTTTCACAATTAAAAGAAAACTTTCAACATTCATACTTTGAGTATAGTATAGATAATACTCCATAACAAAACATAAAATGCTAAGGCGACATTATTCTAATTTACATTCTTAATTTAATTTTAGGGCTTATTGCAAATTACCCCCTGTGTTAGTTCAAAAATGCTAAAAAATCGCCCTTTGTTAAATCAATATGCAAAAAAACCCCTCTATTAATGTAAACCATGCACGAAACCATTTTCCCGTTAGAAAATTAATCAAAATATAGCCTTTAAAACATTCCTATACCTTTGCCCTGTCTGTAGGGTAGAAATTCACTACAAAGCAAAAGTATAGACATGTTTTAAGGACTACATTTTAATCAATTTTCTAACGGAAAAAGGGTTCCGTGAATGGTTTACATTAACAGAGGGGGATTTTTGCATATTGATTTAACAGAGGGGTTTTTTTAGCGTTTTCGAACTAACGCAGGGAGGTACTTTGTAATAACCCCTTGAATTTATTAGTTAATATTTTTATTTTATTTTTAACTTAATTTATTTAAAAACATAGATACTTAAGTTTTATATTAATCTTATTCTTGCAGGACAATTAACTTGATGCAAATTATACAAACTTAAGATCGAGTAACTAATAATATATGATCTATATCTAATTTGATTCGACAAAATCACATAATTCAGTCAAATTAGCTACAACTATTAATTCGGAACTGGTAATATTTTACTTTCAAACTCTTGCAATTTAGTCATTTGTCATACGTGATAAAAAACAGAGCGGGAAAAAGAAACAATTAGTGTATCAATTATTTTTTCAATTTCTTTATCCGTGTAACAACTACTTGCACTTTTATTTCTAACACATTTGTCAAATATTGATCGTCATCCTAATTATGCAAAACAAACTATGTTGGATACCAATATGTAAGGTATTTAACTGTATTATAGTTAATTTTGCAATTGAAATAGTAATTTATTGACTCCTTGTAAACTTTACATTTTCTCTCTTATCCTACTCTTTTTTTCTTCGTCTCATTACTTTAAAATTCGGTGGAACTCTGGTTTTATCAATTGGATTATGGCACACTATTTAGATGTATGGGGTTTACTTTTTTCTTTAGTATGTATTCTTCATATATCTGCATAAGGTATTTAGCCTGCTTAGTCCATTTATGCTCAATTAATAAAACATTGGTTCTTGTACAAACTAATATGAAATCACTAAACATCATATATATTAATTCTACAAATAGGTAGTAATGTTACTATTGTTATTTCAAAAGGTAAATAAAACAATTAGAAAATGACATTGTTGGTGTCATCTATTATTTGATCCCCCAATGTGAACATTTAAAAGTCACAACTTCAAATTATTCATGTTATGAGAAAATAACTGAATAACAACACAAAATTTGAGTTCACGGTCTTCTAAACTTTGTAGGAAAAATATCTATGAAATTCAAGTGGAATAAATGTCAAAGTTATTAATTACTTATTCTTTCATTTAGAGCTAAGTTAAGAGTCTACTACTACTAATTTAGCATTTATGAAAAGTTATTTAAGAAAATCTTATGGTGGAAGATAGCAAATTGCTTATTGTCGTGTAGTTTGAACAAGATTAATGTTTAATGATGTGTGTGGGTTTCACACCAACAATATTTATATTAATAATAGGGATAATATGAATATAATTGTGAGATATAATCGAGGAATGTAAGTGCGATAATGTAAATGATAAGAGATTTAACGTGGTTCGTTCCAAGAATTAGACCTACGTCCACGGGGATTCAAAAGGTATCCGTTTACTATGCTTGAGGTTGGTATTTATACAAGTTTGATGGGGTGGGATAGATTATGGAAAGTCAACTATACTATTTACACATAAGGCAAGAGAATAAATCAGCATCCTTCTAATTTTAGGATATATCTAATCATGGATCAATGACCATTAATGCTAATATATGGTCTAATTCCGCCAGATCTTCATTTAAGGTAAGTATTGACATGATTGATACTTGTTCCCAACACTGCCTTATATAGATACATGCTTTCCCGCAGGTCCAGGTCGGTAGGTCTTCCAGGCCTTCCAGCTCTTCTAGCTCAGGTTGGACATCTTCCAGAATGGACCTGTATTCACCATCTTAATGGGCTTTAGCCCATTAAGCCTTGGACTTCCTCAGCTTGGCCCAAGATCCGAATTCTACCTACATCAATAGTCCCCCCAACTCCGTAGTTTGACTTGTCAAGCTACGAGAGTTGAGAAGATAAAATTCGGGACAAGCTGACCGAACTATGTGGAGACACCAAGCTGCTCCAGCTGAAGAATCGGAATGATCTCCATAGGTGGGTTTACGAAACCCTAATACTGATTTGACAGAAAAGACCTCGCCGGTTGAGCTTCCCCACGTCTGGCAGGCTTTTGATGGCTCCTGGGAGGTTGTGCCTCATCATTAAGCCGGTTTTCTTGCTGCCATAACTACCCTCCTTTTCGGACGTTTAGATCAAGGCCACGTGTCGGGTTAATAACTTAACCCGCCTGTTCCTTTAAAAACTCTTCCCACTTTCTCCTCCACTTCTCGTTCTTTCCCTTCTTCAAGTTGGCAGTTACTCCACGTTCGCCGCCCATCTCTAGGTATTTATCCTCCCTTATCTTCTTTGCTTTTTATTACTTCTAATTTGTTGTGAATCATTCGGTCGTGTTGGTTTTGTTGTGTCTCTTTGTCAATATGTCGAATAGTCTAGGTTCAGATTCCCAAAACTATACCAACCCTGTGAACTTGCTGGAACTCGACACCATGGCTATGGCCGAGAGTTCCTCATCTCTTCCCTTAGTAGAGGCTTCATTTAGTGCCACCCAGGTTTTGAGAAACCTAGATTTTGTGGATCTCTCCTCCTCCGAAACTCTTCCAGATGGTCGCGGTGGGGACCCCCATCACCAACTCCTAATGTTAATTCCGGGGTGGGGTAGGCTGGTTCTTCCTCAGATAATGAGCATTTGAACCTTCCTGACCAAGATGCTCTAGGGGAAATGGATTTAGCTATCTTGAATAGTCGGGAAAAAACCTTGATTGCCCAGAATACCTCATTTTGGGAAGTTTCACTTCTAGGTTTACCCCTAGGTAAGGTGAGATCATACGCCAGAACTATGGTATTTCGGATGCTTATAAGGCTGTAGATCCATCTATGAATGATAGGCCCCATCGCCCACCTTCAGGTTTTACTTGCTTCGCGTAGGTCTGCGCTTCCTCATACCTCGCCTGTTTGTCTCCATTGTTAACAAGTTTAGGCTTCCCCTAAACAAGCTAGCTCCCAATTCCATTCGCATAATGGCAGGTTTCCCTGTGCTCCTCCAGAGTTTGGGTCGCACACCTACTTCTGACTTCGTTTACGCCTTGTTTCTTCCCCGCGCATCTTCTACCGAGGGAGGGGTCTTCTACTTTACTTCTTGCAAACAAACAGCTTTCATAGGCTCATATCCTACTGCTGAGAAAGAGTGGAAGAAAAATTATTTTTTCATATCCCCCCCCCCCGAGGATGAAGAGTGGACTTCCTCGATCGCATTGAGGGTTCCAACGCCTACCGTGTTCACGCGATGCCTGTTATTTATAAAAGGTTGTTGGCCTACATGAATTGGCAGTCTAGAGACTTGGGGAAGTTGACCGATCCCGTTCTCTTATATCTTTTTGGATTAAGCCCTGTGCAATTTGATATGCAAGGCGAGACTTTAGGTAGTTTAGCTTTGCGTTTGCTTCCTTCTTCTGTTTTTTCGCCTTTTTTGTGCTGATGTTGGTTTCGTTTACTTCGGACAGAGCAACTCATAGATGCTACTCCAGCTGCCGAGGGTTTGAAGCGCAGAGGGAAACTGATTGGAGTCCACCTCCAGCTCTGCCTCCCCCTCCTCCAGGGGGTCCGCCCCCAGGTACGTTTCAAGTAGCTGCTCCTTCATCCCAGCCCCAAGCTGCTGTAGGTCGTTCAGGTCGGGACCCGTCCATTGCTAAGGAGATAGTCATACGCAAAAGGCCAGCAGACCTGGATGCTTCCTCTGATGCTCCTCCTGCCAAATGTCGTGGTCCTGAGGGAAATCTCAGAGATTTCCTGCCTCAATTTTCTTTTGCTACTCCTGATCCGCCAGCTTTGCGGACGCGCTCTAGAGCTCAGGATATGCCACCTCAATCTATTTTGAAACCAAGGATCGTGCCACCCTGTGGGAATACTTGAAGAGTTTGATTAACCCTTTGGATCGCCACCATCTGTCCTCCATTCCCCGCCAAGAAGTCATGGATATGACTTTAGAAGTTGCTCCGAAGGTACGCCATTGTCTTGTAGTTCCATGCTTGTTAACTTGTTCTTCGTTTGTGCAGTTCTTCCAGCTATTTGTCCAGTCTTCCCTGAACCTGGACTGCTCAGATGAGGTTAAGGACCTGGTCAAAAATCTAAACAAACTCAAGCAATCCAGCAGACCTGGGAGGAGAATGAGTAGAAAATGCTCAAAGAGCTGCAGGCTCACAAATCCCGCTACAACAAGGTTGCAGCCAAAGCCAAAGAGCTGTCGAAGGAGAAAAAAGCTATCCCGGATAGCCAAGACGCGCAGCTGCAGGAAGCTTTAAGAAGAGAACTTCAAACCTGGCTAGAGGCTTTTCCTGAATCGGAGGAGGGCAAAGCTTTGCTTGCTGCACAGAAAGGGACTCTCCTGACCTCTGATGAATTTGCTGCTAAACTGGATGACCAATCCCTGGAGTTTTTCTTCAAGGGGTTTGATTGGTGCGTCTCTCAATTCTGAGCTTAGAGCTATCCTCCTGCTGGCAGCTCTACCTCCTTCATGGATTATGTCGCAGCTTTTATGGCTCACTCCAAGGGTAAAGAGCCCCCTGCTCCTTTAGAGGACCCTCTTCCAGCTTCTCCTATAACTCCTCTCGTGGCTATCCAACCTGAAGGTACTGTGGTGGAGCCGCCCTCAGCTGCAGACACAACTCCTTCTGGCCAGGTGGATGATACACCTGCGGGGGTTGAGACTAACCGCGCAACATAATCTTTTAAGAACATTGGTGCTAGTGCTTGTTTGGGATATGTAGCCCTTCGTGCAATCTTTCCCAGTTTTTGTTTTGGGCATATGTAGCCCCCCATGGATAATTTTAATTTCTGTCTTTGTGTTTTGTCTGCCTATTTTTAGGCAGAGACATCTTGTGATGGTTTTTTTCCCCTTAAGGGATTTTTAGGAATATGCTTTAACATGCTTCCCTCTTAATTCCTGCATTTTACACAGTTTATTTTATAGCTTGTTAATGTACATGATCATACTTACTTGTTTACCCCTTGGAGTGTCTTTGTATAACCTTAACTGAGGGTGTCTGCTGTTTTCCTGAAATTTGGAGTACACAAAACTTGTTTGTCCCTTGTGGGAGGCAGGTTAGTCAGCTCTGCAGGTTGGTTTAACTGTTTGGTCACCAGATAGTATTAATAATGCCCTTTCAACATTTAACGTATAAATAAAACTTAAAGTGGTGGATATTGTGAGACAATTCTTACACCTTTCTAGGACCACACTTGTGCTTTCCTTTCTAGCTTAGGAACCTCTCCTGAAAAGTATCATACAAACAGACATTCTTTCTACAGATCAACTTGTTAGTTTTACTTTAATAAATTTTGATAGAGCACTAGCTGGGCCGTAGCTTCCAGCTATGCCATGATACAATCGTGGAGACTTGCCCTTTTCGGGCACGGTCGTGCAGACCTGCTAATCTCATGCAGTCATAGAGACCTACCAATTTCATGCGCAGTCGTGAAGACCTGCCATTCTTATGCGCAGTTGTGGAGACCTGCCATTCTTATGCGCAGTCGTGGAGACCTGCCATTCTTATTTTTCACCTTCCTTGTTTCCCTTTTTTCTCCTCTCCGTTCCCACATATTTCATCAACGGGCTCACAGTTGGCCAGCCTGCTACCGTTGGCATCCTTCCTTATACTCTCTTTTCCCAATTTTCCCACCTTATTTCAGCCAGGAGTGGGAGAATTAGTCCCCTCCTCCAGCCTTATATCTCCAGCCAACCTTGTAGCTCCCTTAACCCGGGTCTTCCAATGCGAGTTGGTCACAGAATTATTCCCAGAATAACTCCGCACCAACCCACCCTTATATCCTCTTGGTATGGGGCCATCGTATTCGAAACCGCAGGCCGCCTGGCTATACAAATCTGGGCTACCCATCTACGTGCACCAGCCACACCTTCTCTTCTTTGCCTTCCGCCACATCAGGTTTGGTCCTTTCCGTGACAAAGTAAACCAAAATTTGTGACTTTATTGTTGTTCGTGCAGCATACTCTATCTCGAATTCTCCCAGCTAGACCGTCCACTTGACTAACCTCCCTGATGCTCCAGCTTTGCCCAACACAGCGTTGAGTGGCTGATTGGTTTTGACTATGATTTTGTATGTTAGGAAATATGGCTTCAACCTTCTTGCCGTTATGACTAAGGCAAATGCCATTTTTTTCAATTTCAGGGTACCTCGTCTCCGTGTCACTAAGGACCTTGCTAATGTAGTATTCCGGCTCTCAACTTTTCCTTCTTCCCGAACTAAGACCGTGCTGACAGCTTTGTCAGCTACCGCTATATACAATATTAACGGTTCACAAAGCACAGGCTTGGTCAACAGCGAAATTTGACTTAGATACTCCTTCAGGTCAGCAAAGGCTTGCTGACATTCTTTTGTCCAACTGAAGCCTTCAGCTTTTCGCAATATCTTGAAGAACGGCAGACTCCTTTCGGCAGATTTGGAAATAAAATGACTTATGACTTAGAGCAGTGATTCGCCCCGTCAATCTTTGCACCTCATTGACATCTCGAGTTTCCGCCACTATTTGAATTGCTTTGATCTTCTCGGGATTAACTTTTACCCCCTTCTCTGTAACCATATATCCGAGGAATTTTCCTCCCTTGATTCCGAAAGCGCACTTTGCTGTATTCAGCTTCATTTGGTATTTTCTCAATATCTCGAAGGTTTGTTGTAAATCCTGTACATGCGTGCTAGTAGCTCGATTTTTTACCACCATGTCATCAATGTACAGCTCGATATCCTTCCCAATTTGGTCACGAAACATCATATCAACCAACCTTTGATAGGTTGTTCCCGCATTCTTTAATCCGAAGGGCATGACCATGTAACAATACTTGCCAAAGGTAGTTATAAAACTAACCTTCCTTTGGTCTTCTTTGTCTAGAGGTATCTGATGATACCCACTTTGTGCGTCCATGGTACTTAGTAATTCGAATCCAGGTGTGGAATCCACCAGCTGGTCTATCCGTGGTAATGGATAGTGGTCTTTTGGACAGACATTGTTCAGGTCGCAAAAGTCAATGCACGTCCTCCATTTTGATCCTCCCTTTGGCACCAAGACTACATTGGAGACCCATTCTGGGAATTGAATTTTTGCGATGTGCCCGGCTTTGAGGAGCTTATCCAGCTCAGCCAGGATTTTGGCATCCTTCTCTGGTCCGAAGTGCCTCTTCTTTTGTATGACCAGCTTTGCATCTGGATACACGTTTAGATGGTGTTGTATGACAGCTGGGTTAATCCCCACTAGGTCGTTAGCTGACCAGGAAAATATATCAGCGTAGCTGCGCAACGTTGCTATCAACTCCTCCTTCACCTCTGGATTTAGGTGTGATCCTATCCTGACAGCTTTATCCGCCTCCCCTGGCACGAGCTCTATACTCATGAGTTTCCCCACTGGCTCAAAGTGGGCTGAGACCATATTTTTTTTCTGCTCCGCCATCTTCTAGACCAGCTTTATCAGGTTTGCGCTTCTTGTCTTCCGGAGGCTTGTCCACTTGTTTGAGTGAAGCCACATAACACTTTCGGGATTGATGTTGATCTCCCAATACTTTCCCTACAACCTCGGGTGTGGGAAACTTAATCTTCATATGCGGTATGGAGATGACAGCTTCAAATAGGACCAAGGCAGGTCTTCCTAGTATCACATTATATGCAGACGGTGTGTCTACGACTAAAAATTTAGTCAACATAGTCCTTTTCTTTTGCCCTATTCCTAAGGATAAGAGTAGAGTGATCTGTCCCACAGGTTGCACCACCTTTCCCGCGAAGCCAAAGAGCGAGGTTTTTGCTTCTTCCAACTTGGTTTGGCCCAAGCTCATCTGCTGGTATGCCTGATAAAATAGGATGTCAACTGAGCTGCCACTATCGATGAAGATTCGTTGTACATCGTAGTTGGCTATATTTTCTGTAATGACTAAAGTATCATTATGTAGGGTTAGGACGCTCCTGGCATCTTCTGGTCCAAAGCAAATTTCCTGTCCAGGTTTACTTTGGTTGACGTTCATAAAAAAGGCAGGTGTATTTTCTACCTTCCTTACTTGTTTTTTCAGTGATCTTTTGGTTTCTTCCCCTATTAAACCACCTGCGATCATATGTATTGTAGCTCGACCTATCCTGTCGACCTCTTTTTGGTCCTGCTTTCCCCAAGCTTCAGGTAGTTCACCGACCTACTGAGAAAAATTTCCTCTTCCTGCGGGGCTAGCTCTGCTTGCCCCTCGTCCTTGCCATCTTCTGGGGGCTCCTTTTTCTCGTCCCAAGGTTCCTCCTCCTCGAGCTGGGCTTGACCTGCCCCTTCCATACTGATTATTGTTTTGGATAACAAACTCCTTCATGTAGCCCAACCTGGCTAGCTGTTGGATCTCCTCTTCCAGCTCGGGACAGGCATCTATGTGGTGCTCGTATTCCCTATGGTACCAGAAATACACCCGGCAAATTGGATTCTACGGTCCTTTATCCGCTCCTTTCGGACATTGTACGATGCTTTTCTCCTCTACAACCATCAGTTGTTCATTTCTGGAATCCCTCTAGGGTATGTATGCAGTCCTGGCTCTTATGATGGGCCTAGGAGCAGGTCCTAGAACCCAGCTCCTTCCTTCACTCTTGTGGGCCTTGCCTTGCCCTTCATCTCCCAGCTTATCCTTTTTTGGATGGCCTTGCTCAACTCCTTTTATCCGCTGAGCCTCCTCCATATTAACGTATTTCTCAGCTCTGCTAAGTAACTCATCGAAATCTCCAGCTGGTCTCTTGGTTAAAGACTTAAATAAGTCTCTCTCCTGCAGTCCTTGCTTGAAAGCACTAGCTTTTAGGTCTGTTTGATATTAAACAGACTTAGTGGGGTTCTTCCATGCTTCTTGCTACTTGCAAATTGATGGGTAAATTTGGAGCTAAACTCCGCGAAGGACCCAATGACCCCTTCAGGCAGTTGGTTGAACAACTGTTGGGCAGACCTGGCCAGCGTGGTAAAGAATACCCTACACTTAATTGCATCGGAAAACCTATGCAGAAGGGCATAGTTCCGAAAAGTGTATAGGTGTTCTTCAGGATCAGTAGTACCATCATAAAGTGTGATGGAAAGACTCTTGAAGTTTTGGGGTAGTTTCTCCTTCATGATGGATTTCGAGAATGGAATTCCCCTATCTAGTTGAGCTTTCCCAACTGCCACCTTCTTCTCTATCTCCTCCATTCTCCTAGCCATGAGCTCAAGTTGATTTGGCTTGCTCTGGGGTTATCGCTTTATTTCCTGATCTCCCCAAAGAGATTAGGCAGACTCATAATTACTGGCTTCATCCTCCAGTTCACCCTCCCAGCCTTGCGGCGGTGCTCTTGCAAATCTGCCTTTCCTATTGCACCAGGACGTTGTTGCCGCACCTGAGGCGACTGCCCTGGCACCTTAGGCGAGGGTACCCATCCTTCCGGCTACTCTATTTCTTCTAGGCTCATCCGACGCATCTGGTGTCCCTCGGGAGCCCGATATTTCTTCTGGGGCTCGTTTTCTTCCCTGTCTCTTTCCTGTTCTAGGAAACCTTGCTTTCCTGCCCTTTTTCCAGAATTTCCTTCGGGGGTAAAGTCACCATTACCCCCTATCTTCTCGTCTCCCGCCTTCGGCAACTCTTTTGGTGGCGGGGATGCCAAATTGCCCTCCTTTTGTAAATCCTGCATACCTGCCAGTTTAGATTGGAACGCGGCTGTGACAGCTTCGTCTACAATCCCTCTCAGCTTACTCACAATCAGATCTACCATGACCACGATCCTTCTTTCTCTCCGTTTTGTGCCCCTGGTGAGTTTTCGCCAACAGGATCACGCATTTCCCCTGCCAAACGCCTAGCTAGCAGGGCTAGCAAATCCGGAGCTGTCTGATCTCCATCTCCTGGGGACAGCAACACCTTCTTTCCAGCATTTTCTTCGACGCTCATCATTTCCATCCTACCTTGATCTGCCATCACAACTCGTTATGAAAAAGTACGTAAAAAATATTAAACTTACCTCACGCCTTAGACTCAGATTTCCCACAGACGTAATAGGGATAATATGAGTATAATTGTGAGATATAATCGAGTAATGTAAGTGTGATAATGTAAATGACAAGAGATTTAACATGGTTCGGTCCAAGAATTAGACCTACGTCCACAGGGATTCAAAAGGTATCCGTTCACTATGCTTTAGTGTTGGTCCCAAGTGGCATACGAAAGGGTCTAGAAGGGGGGGTTGAATAGACCCTTTAAGTCTTTTTCGACTTAAAAAAGATTTCGTATTAAACGTATTTGGACGCTTGAAATGATAGGCGCTTGAAGAGTGTGACGCTTCACCTTAGCGTTCACATAAGATATTTGAGACTTTGTGAAGCGTCTAATGAAGACTGTTTTATAAAGTTAACTTAGACTTCAGGAATTGAATACTTTGACCTTGTAGGTTAAGCGTTCAGTTCTTTTAATCAGGGTTAGCACAGCGGAATGATTTTGGAGTCTTCTCTTTGAAAGTTTTAGCGTCACAAGATGTTTCTTAAGTGCTTAGCTTTTGATTGTGTTTTACTTATGCAGTGATATGATAGATGAATGAAATGACTGAAAAGTAAATAACACAATATTTGTAAGGTTCGTTGGGTGGTGTAATCCCAACTACGTCCTTCACTTGGAGGCAATCCACTAAAATGATTCTCAAAGAATCACACAGAATCTTCTACAAATTAGGGAGAGATGGATGTCGATGACTTGAGCTCCTTGATCACACAGATTTCTGCTTCAAATCACTTCAACCCTCTTGCTTCTTTCACCCAGAAATGATGCAAGTATCCAACTTCGACTTCACACAGATCGCGAGGCTTGGATGGGATTTTCTAAAAGGTTTGTTTGATTTTGATGAAGTTCAAACAACTTGGTAATATCTCAGTAGGAATCTGGTTTCTGCAAAAAGAATGTTTGAGATATTTGTTGACTGTCTCAGGAATATAAGAAAAGCAATTTGGATGTTTCTTGAAGTTTCTGGCTTTTCTGAGAATTTAAGGAATGAGATTTTAATGCAACAGCAATTTGGCTTTGATAAAATTGTTGCTTCTGTTTTTGTTTGTTGTTGAAGTCCTATTTATAGGTATTCTTGGAGAAAGTGTCCGTTTGACACATGCACTGGCGCGTGTCTCTCACTTTCGCGAGTGAACAGCTTTTGTCCTTTTTCCTGAAAATCTGCTGCACGAAAGTTGGTGCTGCAGTCTGAGATAGTTGACAGTCCAATAGGGTGGCTTCTCCGTACGTCTGACATTGCTTATCATATTAAATGCTCTTATCAACATTTAATGCATTTGAAATTAATACCCGTTGGTATTTAATGCTTTGAGAATATTTGCATTAAACTCCTTCTGGACTTAGAAGTAAATTCAGGTGAAATCACTTCTGTCCCATAAGGTAACGCTTGATATAGCTGGCCAAAGTGGACGCTTGGAGACTGTATCTATCTTCTGAGATCAGGCGCTTGAGTCTTCGAACTTTACCACTGATAAACTCACTCAGAAATCATCAGACGCTCAGCCTAAGACTATTTTGCCTAACACTCTAAAGTAAGATAACAAAGCCTAATAAATCTATTACAAGTCTAACGCTTCAAAGCCTATACAAGTTTTCTACGAAAATAAACTTACAACTTTTTTGGGGTCTAACAAAAACTTAATTGTCATCATCAAAACTTCTAACATGAAATTCCTAACATTTAGGTTGGTATTTGTACAAGTTTGATGGGGTGGGATAGATTATGGAAAGTCCAGTATACTATTTATACATAAGGCAAGAGAATAAATCAGCATCTTTCTAGTTTTAGGACATATCTAATCATGGATCAATCACCATTAATGCTAATATATGGTCTAATTCCGCCAGATCTTCGTTTAAGGTAAGTATTGACTTGATTGATACGTGTTCCCAGCACGGCCTTATATAGATATACGCTTTCCCGCGGGTCCAAGTCTGTAGGTCTTCCAGGTTTCCAGCTCTTCTAGCTCAGGTTGGACATCTTCCAGAATGGACCTGAATTCACCATCTTAATGGGCTTTGGCCCATTAAGCCTTGGACTTCCTCAGCTTGGCCCAAGATCCGAATTCTACCTACATCATTTAATTTTCAAAGAATTTTAAGAACTGTAAAATATGATCAATTATTCATACTCTATACAAAAGTTAGGGTTTTAGGAGTTTTTTTCTTTTTCCCTTTTTGTGTATATTTCTCTTATATATGTGGATATGTAGCATAGATGCTTTTAATTTAGTAGGAAGAAAACAAAAACAGAAAACTATATTTTGAGGTCTCTAATTTCACAAAGAGTCTATATGAATTAAATTGTTTGGTATCTTTTGTTATTTAAATTTTCTTAATACTATATGACAAATAAGTGTTACTATATGTCGTAGATAATGTAATTTTTATTATTGCAAAAAAAGTTTAGAAGATACACTAATAAAATTTAATGCTCGTGCGTAATTTATCATCTATTCTCATTATGCTAACATTTCATGAATTATGAACATTGCTATAAGAAGAGATAATTAGGCATCGGCCAAAACCATTTAGATTTTATCCTTATGGACTATTGTGAATTTTTAGATTTTGTCTCATTTTCTCAACCATTATCTTATTCCTTTATATTTGCAGAGGGTATCAATTTACAACCAAAGTGTAATTGAAAATGTTAATTTTATGACTCCTCATTGTTAAACTAAAAAAATGAACAAATAAGTTCTAAATAAAATTTATGTCTGTTCTTTTTGCAAGAGGTATACCGTGTGAAAAAATTCTCTCTCTTCATAGAATTTCTTTTCACTTCTTCATTTATGTGTTTGTAGTGAACTATCATAGTTTTGGAATACTTTCCTATTACCTATTAGTAATACTCTTATCTCTACTACCGTGGTTTTGTATCAAATGAAATTATCCATTTTCTAACTAAATATTTTAATTGAAACTTGAAGTCAATGAACTAAGAAAAAGAAAAGGAAAAAAAGCATATCCCAGACTGACAAGCCACTATCTTTTCCTTTATATTTTAATTTTATATTTTCTTATGTTACGGAATTAATGTGAAATACACATCGAAAGCAATAACAGATCATATAATTCATTTAAGAGTCTAATGTTGCTAATTAAACTAATACAATTAATTTATTTATTGAAAATGTGCAATGAAATATAGAAAAATACTTACTACCATGTAAAGTTATATTTATCATTTTTATGAGAATACTATAATATACCCAACAAAGAAATTTAGATACATATTAATAGTGAATATACATAAGGAAAAAGTAACTCACGTATTAGAGTACTATATATAACGAACAACAATAGTTCTTCTATTATTCTAACTGAAATCCCCCTTTATCTATTTTTGCAAGAGACATATGGATCTAAATTATTTCTCTTCATGCTTTCTTCTTTATTTCAATTATGTGTTAATTGTGAACTCTTATAATTTTAAATATCTTATAATTTAAACATTTACTATTTTATGATTTTGTCTCTGTTGTCGTATACTAAATGAAATTCGCCATTTGCTTACTAATTTTTTTAACTAAAATTTAAATATCAATGAATAAAAAATAAAAATTAATAAAGTGGCCCAACAATCCGATATTTTTCTTCATCAAATTTTATTTCTAAATCTTCTTATGCTATGGAATTTTCAACAAAATGTATAACATGTCATATAATTCATTTTCGGTTCACTTAAGAATCTAATATTTATAATTAGATAAATAGAAATTTTTTATTGTAGAAAAAATATGTGGTAATTTAGAAAATTACTTACTACCATGTAAAGAATAGTTTTCATTTTTATAAAATACTATATAAAATATCAAATAAAAATAAATTAGATACATAGTACCTATGAATATGTATAATGAACAAAATAATTCACTTATTAGAGTGAAATTCCATTTTGTTTCTTTTCGCAAGAGGCATATGGAGCTATAATTTTTTTTCTTTTCTGTTTCAGTTATGTGTTAGTTATGAACTCTCATAATATTGAGATATCTTTAAATTTAAATATTTATTTTTTTAAGTTCTTATAATTTCTACTACCTTATAGTAAATGAAATTCGTCATTTGATAATTGAATTTTTAATGGAATTTAAAAATCAATGAATAAAATAAAAAAAAAAGTGGACCAACAATCCAATATTTTTCTTCTTCGAATTTTATTTTTTAAATTTTCTTATATTATGCAATTCGCATCAATATCTAAAACATGTCATATAATTTATTTAGAGTTCACTAATATTTTTAATTAAGACAAATGGAAATTATTTATTGTAGAAAAAATGTGTGTTAATTTAGAAAATTACTTACTACCATGCAAAAAATACATTTATCATTTTTCACAAAAATACTAAATAAAATATCCAATAAAAATAAATTAGATAGTACCTATGAATCAATGAACAAAATAACTCATTTATTTGAGTGGTATATACATTGAACATATTAATTCCTCTTTTAGTAAGGTCTAGATTAAGTGAATTTTTAATTTGTTATCATTAAGTTATTCACTTAATGAACCTCGCTCTTTTTCCTAGCATACTATTCAGATAAGGATATTTTCGTCTCTATAAAAAGGTTAAGAAATGTAAATCATCTCCTAACATTCATACTTTTATAATAATTATGTATTAGTTTTTAATGTATTAAGTAATTATGCAGATTAGTCTTGTTTCGGTGATTGTTTCATGTTTTTTCAGCTCGGTGTTGTGATGATTTCTTTTTCGCTCTTGATTTTTTGATTTTATATGTGGATTGGGAGATATTGCTTTTGTTTGTTTAGCTATTTTTCTTATTCTCTGTTGGAAGATAAGAATCTTGAAACGTTCTTTTCTGATTGGTTTAGTAAGGAGCTTAAGCTTTACAGTTTGATTTGAGCTTTGATCATGTGTTTGTTTGATCTATTTGAATGAAATGCTCCTGCTGAAAACTCATGCATATTTGTAATCGAATTGTATCACTAAACTCACATTACATCCGTGCTTATTGCATGGATATGCATCACAATATGTTGCAGTCACTAAAATAAATGATAATAACTATAATACAAGCGTAAAGTTCGTACATTATATTCTTTATTGGACTGAAATAAATTAATAGAATATGCAATTACACTCGTAAGTCATTGATAGTGATTAATGTGAGTTTGGCTCAGGTAAATCTGAAAAAACAGTAGGTACGTACATGCCTCAAAATTTACTTCGAGAAAATGAAATTCGTTTATGTAGATAAAATAAATTCAGAGCTTCGTGGAGTTCTTTTTGTTGGAGTAGTAGCGGAAGTGTGAAGGACTTTGAGTGAAACAATTGATGTTCGTTTAGGAATTTATTGGAGACTTTGCTAATTTTAAAAAGGGGACTAATTATGCACGGCTGATTTATGAAGAAGGATTAAGATATGAGCTGCTGCTCTTTGTATTATTAGAATTTAGCTTATGGTTTTAGCCTGCTTACAATTTGCATGGTACACCTCTATTTATAGTGATCAATAGATACATCTAGAGAACTCATTTAATGAGGTGGTTGGGAAATGTATATACTAGATATTTCTTAGTCCACCACATACTAGATTTTTCTTAGACTACTAGATATTTCTTAGGTACATTCATCAAGATTGTTCTACACATTTCTTGAAAATTACAAATTAATTCTAACACTCCTCCTTAATTTGTAATTTTCAATTGCTACTTGAACTTCTCGAATTTCTCCAATGTAACCGCCTCGGTAAGAAAATCAGCCGGTTGATCATTTGTGTTGATGAAATTCATGCTAATCTCCTCCTTGCCCACCAATTCTCGGATAAAGTGGTGTCGTAGTTCAATATGCTTTGAGCGGGCATGAAACACCGGATTTTTAGTCATAGCTACAGTTGACATATTGTCGCAATATATTTTTGTCGGCTCCTTTTGTGTTTGTTGCATGTCACTGAGAATTCGTCTCAACCAAATTGCTTCACATGAAGCTTCCGTTGCTGCAATATATTCGGCTTCTGAAGATGATAATGCCACTTTCTTTTGCTTTCGCGAGCTCCATGAGATCACACTTGAACCAAGGCAAAAGATATAGCCGGACGTGCTCTTTCGATCATCTATGGATCCCGCCCAATCACTATCAGTGAATCCAACCAGCTTGTTATCTTCTTCTTTGACATATTGGAGTCCAAGTTGTTTAGTTCCTTGAAGATATCGCAAAATTCTTTTTGCGGCGACAAGATGATTTTTGCTAGGATCTTGCATAAATCTTGAAACCACACTCACTGCATAACATATGTCGGGTCTAGTGTGAGTGAGATAAATGAGTGAACCCACCAAGCTTCGAAAAACTTTCTCGTCTGCCTTTTCCGAGCCATCATTCAATTGCAATTTTTCACTTGGCATCATGGGCGTGTTTACGGGCTTGCAGTTGGCCATGTGAAATTTCTTGAGTATGTCTTCAATATATTTCTCCTGTGAAAGAAAAATTTCTCCCTTGGCTTGTTTAACTTGGATGCCGAGAAAGTATCTCATTAATCCAAGATCAGTCATCTCAAAATCTTTCATCATTTTTAACTTGAACTCTTTCACTGCTTTTAGGTCAGTTCCAAAATAAATTAAATCATCGACATATAAACAAACTATTAAAAAATTCTTACCTTCGTTTTTCACATATAGCGAAGGTTCATTCTTGCTTCTTTCAAATCCATTTTTGAGAAAGTAGCCGTCAATCTTGCAGTTCCATGCTCGCGGAGCTTGCTTAATCCATATAACGCCTTTCTAAGTCTATAAACTTTATTCTCCATTCCGTCCACCACAAAGCCTTGTGGTTGCTCGACATAAATTTCTTCTTGTAGCTCGCCGTTCAAAAAAGTTGATTTAACATCGAGTTGATATACGTTGAGCTCCAATTGTGCTGCTACAGCGAGAGCTGTTCTTATGGTTTCCATTCGAACTACTGGCGCAAATGTCTCATTGAAGTCGACTCCAGGTTGTTGCGAGTATCCCTTTGCAACTAGACGAGCTTTATGCTTCTTGATTGAACCATCTTCACTATATTTTATTTTATAAACCCATTTAAGTCCAATTACTTCTTTATTCTTAGGTAAATCAACGAGCTCCCACGTTTTATTTTTCTCAATTACGGATATTTCCTCTTTCATTGCGTCAATCCACACATCTTTATTTTTTGCATCTTCAAAAGATTGAGGTTCGCAAGCAAAGTAAGCAACATTTGAAGATTCATAAATATCTCGTAAAAGACGTACCTTTCGAACTGGAGACTCTGAATCCAAAGACGAGTCTTCATCATTTGAGTTGCTGGTACTTGGGGCCGAATTTAAGTCTTAGCTCTGCAGGAGGTCTCTTGTTCCCGAGGTATTTATTTGAGTACTCATCGGGTGAAGAATGTCGTTTTGAGATGTTGCTTTCTTGCTGTCTTCTTCCCAATTCCATGCTGCCATTTCATCGAATATCACATCCCTTGATATAATGAGTTTGTCGTTACTTGGGTTCAATAGTCGATAGCCCTTCGACTCCTCGCTATAGCCAATGAATACAAGTCTTTCACCCTTCTTTTCGAATTTATCTTTGTTTGGTGACGGATTTAGAGCGTAAGCGATGCACCCAAATACTTTCATATGATCGACTTGAGGCTTTTGCTTGTTCAAGGCTTCAAACGGTGTCTTATTCCGAACAACTTTTGTTGGTGACCGGTTGAGTATATATACGGCTGTATTAACAGCTTCTGCCCATAATTTCTTTGGCATTCTTTTTTCTTCCAGCATGCTACGAGCCATTTCAGCAATAGTGCGATTCTTTCTCTCTGCCACACCATTTTGTTGCAGACTATATTTCACCGTAAGTTGTCTTTGAATTCCTTCATCCTTGCAGTGATTCATAAATGCGTTGTAGATAAATTCACCTCCACGATCGGTTCGTAGAGTCTTGATTAGATGCCCACTTTGCCGCTCGACTAGGGCCTTGAACCGAAGAAATACAGAAAATGCTTCGGACTTTTCACTCAGAAAATAAATCCACATCATCCGAGTGAAATCATCGACAAAGAGAATAAAGTATCTCTTATTGTTTAGTGAAGGCGTCCTTGTAGGACCAAATATGTCGGCATGAACCAACTCCAAAGGTGTTTTTGCCCTCCAAGATGTTTTCGGGAATGGAAATCTATGCATTTTCCCGTAAATGCATCCTTCACAAATTCTATTTTTTTTTTCAATTTTAGGAAGACCAATAACCATATTTTTTGAGTTTAATAAGTGCAACCCTTTATTATTTAAATGACCATATCTCAAGTGCCATAAATAAGAATTTTCAGATTTTTCCATTTTCAAGGCACAATGGTCATATTTAGTGGCAAAGTTAGATGAAAAATTTTATTTGGGGCCATATCGATATTTGCCACTGTTGTGTTATTTTTCTTATCAATGATTTTGCATTTATTATTATCAAAATTTACCGAATAACCTTTTTCTAAGAGTTGACCAATACTTAATAAATTTGTAGCTAGATTCGGCACGTAAAGAACATCATGAATAAATTTCTTTTTACCTTGCCTAGTGCGGACAACAATGACACCTTTTCCTTCAACTTTCTGGACTTTGCCGTCTCCAAGTTTTACCTCCGATGTCAAGTTTTGGTCAAGCTCCTCAAATATGTCGCGGTTGCTCGTCATGTGGTTGCTGCATCCACTGTCAATATACCATGTATCTTGCGACTCTTTTTCAACTTTTAGGCAAGAATAGAAAACTTGGTCTTCCTCCTCCTCTTTTGTAAAATTGGCCCTTTTCGTTTCTTGATTCTTTTGATATCGACAATCCCTTTGTGAGTGATTAGGGATTCGACATCTCTTACACTTGAAGTAGCAATCTTGTGAAGTATGATTATTCTTTTTGCAAATAATGCAACATTGATTTCCTTCACCTTTGTTGTTGAGTTTGCGCTTCTCTTGATTTCCTCCATTGTAATGATTCTTCTTTTGAAATGCTCCTTTTTTGAAGTCAAGTTTGCTTGAGTCATTCTCCGAAAACTTGAGTTTGGATTGGAATGCTTGCTAGACGGACTGATTTGTCGACCTATTGATTCTTTGTTCATAAGCTTGTAGTGAACTCATGAGTTCAAATGTCGACAACTTTGATAGGTCCTTTGATTCTTCGATCGCGGCAACACAATGGTCAAACTTTGGAGGTAAGCTTCTCAAAATCTTCTCGACCACTTTCTTGTCTTGAATAGTATCTCCAAGACATTGAGTTTGATTTACGATAGTTGAGACTCTAGAAAAAAATCTCCAATAGTTTAACTTTCTTTCATCGATAAGTTGTCGAAATCTCTCCAAAGAGATTGCAACTTGATTGATATTACTTTATCATTTCCCCGAAATTCTTTTTGTAAAACTTCCCATGCTTCTTTAACTTTTCTTTTGTTAAAAATTCGAGGATAGATAGATTTACTTACCCCCTGTTTTATATATCGAAGTGTCGTCGCATCTTTCTTTTGATTTTCTTTGAATTGCTTTTCTTGTGTTGCAGTCCATTTGGTCGGATCTCCGTCGGCTGGTGGCTCTGGATACTCCTCTTCAATAATGCCCCATAAGTCTTGAGAGATGAAAAAATCCCTCATCTCGCTGCTCCAATAATCGTAATGCTCTCCTTCAAATATTGGTACTTCACTTGGAGAGTACTTGAGCATTGTAGTGGATGAACTTGTCGCCATGATTTATATGATGACTGATCAAAGCCGTCTACACGGATCTGATACCAAATTTGTTGGAGTAGTAGCGGAAGTGTGAAGGAATTTGAGTGAAACAATTGATGTTCGTTTAGGAATTTATTGGAGACTTTGCTAATTTTAAAAAGGGGACTAATTATGCACGGCTGATTTATGAAGAAGGATTAAGATATGAGCTGCTGCTCTTTGTATTATTAGAGTTTAGCTTATGGTTTTAGCTTGCTTACAATTTGCATGGTACACCTCTATTTATAGTGATCAATAGATACATCTAGAGAACTCATTTAATGAGGTGGTTGGGAAATGTATATACTAGATATTTCTTAGTCCACCACATACTAGATTTTTCTTAGACTACTAGATATTTCTTAGGTACATTCATCAAGATTGTTCTACACATTTCTTGAAAATTACAAATTAATTCTAACACTTTTTGTTTTTGATAAAGTGAAGTTTTATTTGAGATAGTTTTAAGAGGCATTTGAGTGATAGTCTTTTTACAAGATTTTCTTGTAAACACTGTAAAGCTATCTGATGTGAAGAGATTGAGGGATTTCATAATTATAAGAGGCGATAACAAAAATCAGAAGAAAGTAGAACACTGGTTATGCATTTTGCTTCGACTTTTCAGGTTTTAGTTAATTATTATATGAATACTGGTTATGCATTTTGCTTTGATTTTTCAGGTTTGAGTTATTTGAGAATTTGTTTTGTTTGTCCCAGATATATCAAGGAATTAGAGTATAGTCATTTTTGATTTAAAGACTTGATTTTTGTCTAACGATATCTAATAGTTTTTTCTGGACTTTGGTTTACACATTGTAATATATGCATGTCTCTTCAGGGACGGTGTCTGGATTTGAGGGTTTTGTTTTGTGGGGGGCGGGGGGTAAGTATACGGTCTTCAACATCTTTAGATTTGATCTTCATTTGCAACCCAATTCAGTATCTTCAATCTCTTCATAGCTATATCACAGCGGCCTCTTATGAAGCATCCAAGATTGCTCAATATCCATTGAAATTGGCCATAACTTAACTTTGCCTTAATTTTTTGCGTTTCAAGTTCATAGCTTAGAATTTTGGATGTTGGCGCTATTTTTTTTATATTCCTTGTTGGTGTTGTATTAAGATAACATCATTGAGATTTTATTTTTATCTTGTTTTGCAATTGAAAGATGTGGAACGCCATTTTAATGATCTACGACAAAGATATGGAGCGTTTAACCTGACAAATAAGGTCAATAGTTTATCGCAATCTCTAGCATTAAGTAGCTAAATTTGCAGAGTCAATTATTCTAGTTATTAGAGTCAGATCAAGATAGTGACTCATTTCGAAGTACTTGTTCTGAGCTTTTGTTTTCTTCTATCTTGTAGCACGGCGGAGGGATTAAGGTTTGTTGAGTGAAGCTTAGGCAAAAGAGATGCAAAATAAAAGCTTCCTAATGTCAGGTGACAGTCTTTTTTCTTTCTGTTTCTGAATCATCCTTTTTTACATATCCTGTTGAAGGAAGTTGGAGGACATACTAGCTTTCCTATTTTTGTCCAAAATTCAGAGGCGTTGTCGATAAAAAATCATGATCACTTTCTTATCTTGGTTTAGTATCGAATTAGTCAACGACATCCCGGCAGGAACACAAAGTTGACCCAACGATTATTCTAGATAATTACAATTAGATAATAGACTACTTATAAATGGGAAACGTGAATAATATATATAGCTTTTATATGTTACGATTGATTATACATTGTTGTGTTCTCTTCCAAATTTTGTGCCTTCCTTGTTTACACCATGTTACGGTGGTGGCCAAAAATAATAAACAAACTAGATTGATCTTATGCTCCAGATACGTCTCATTCGACTTCCACCAATCATGTGGCAATGAAAACTTTGATAAAATACATACACCTACTGTACAACCAAGTTTCAGAAGAATTTGGAAAGCCAAGGGTAATAAACAGACTCTCTGCATTTTTAACTTCCTTTTCTTTTTTCCGGAATTGGGTTCAAGTACTTTGCTACTAAAACAATTTTAATATTTACTGTGCCAGCTGAACGTATACTTTCTTCTAGATTCCGAAGGGAAGATTCTACAAGAACAGGAAGGAATAATTGTATTAGGTGGAAAAAGGCATCGATTGATAGAACAAATGTTACACAGGTTTGAGCCGGCTTATCCGTTTCTTCTACTCGATTGCATGCATGCGGGTAATCCCTCTTTCCTAGGATTATCAATTGCAGAAATATTTTGCTTATTTTATAGAGGGTTGGGTTTTCCGCTGTGAACTCCTTATATTAACAAGTTAATTATTTCATATTAGAGCTACCTACGTACCTCGCACAAAAAAGTCTTTGAATTTTCAGCTGCAAGGAGTTGGTGCACTTTCTTCTATAGCACATTTCATTGTTCACCGAAAATTTCAAAATATCACTACTACAAATCAAGGCTTTGGAGGCTGTTTTTTGTGCCTCTAAAGCCTTGAAAAGTACCCCTAAAGCCTATGGAGGCACATACAAAAAATAGCCCCCATAGCCGCGGTCCCGAAAGGTCTTGAGGCACTTTTATAAAATGCCTCTAAAGACTAGCTATGGAGGCATTTTTCCAGCTTTTAGAGGCTGTTTTAAGTGCCCCATAGGTTACTTTTGGGGGCTGTTAATTAAACTAAGCCTCCATAGCTTGACCTAAAGGAGGCACTTACTCAACAAATGCCTCTAAAGATAAGAAAACAGCCATTTGCTATGCTAATATGTTTTCCATCCCTTGCTGACCTCCATCCACCCATATCAAGCTCCAAGAACAATTTAAAAGACTACAAATAATTCATCTTTTTAGAAATATAAACCACTCGGATAATAAAATTTACAGTGAGCTAAACTTGAAATCACACTCAGAACATGAAATTTATGATCCTCAGCTAGTTAGACACATGAATATCCTAAAACAAGATATAAAATAAGCTAAACTTGAAATTATAATAACAAAATGAAATTAATGATTCACAACCAGTTAGGAGCAAAAAATATCTTCAAACAAGATTTACATTGAGCTACACTTGAAATTACATGAAACTAAGAACTTCTGTAACTATAAGTATAGAAAAGAAATTTTATGGATTTCATCCCTCCACACCTGTGTATATAGACATGACATATTCAAGGAGATACTAAATTCCACAGTAAAAAATACTTTATGGCACTCAACAGAGTTCCAGGGTTCAAGACAACTCCGGCTTTAGCACCCAAACTCTTAACCTAAGAGAAAGCCACCAAAAGAGAAATCCATATGTAAATGTAACATATAATAAGCTCTACAACTGGATGAGCAAAAAACTTTCTTAAAACCATGACAATCTAAACTAATTATTTTTCAAAAAATGTTATAGGAACTCAAACCGCATCACATTATTTACAATTACTCTACAAACTTAAGGTTGGACCAAGTAGTATATTTACCCAAGACCACGTTTGAGAAGTCGATGATGTTTACAAATTTCAGCACATTTCCAAGCGCTTAACTGGTGGCACTCTCTCAAAGGTGTTGGTTGCAACTGTGAAGATAAAAAGAATTGTGTTAGACATCATAATTTGGAAAGTACAAGACCACTGTATCACCACCACGGTGTGGAAAGCTTTGAAAGCTTAAGATTCTTTGAACAGTTTAGGAAAATATGTAATACTCACGTACCTAATTGCAGAGCTAGTAAAACATTCAAGCAGAAAATATCAATGCTACTTTGTCAATCCCACTTCAACAATTGCATCACTAAACCTATGCTTTGAGGTCCTTCAAACTGTGCGATGTATAAAAGAGAAGTAAATTTGCTGTGTACACTACAAAATATGGCATTTAGAGGCAACAATCGCATATGGTTGGCCGAGCTGTATAGAAATATAAGAGCTGTATAGAAATCAAAATAAGAGAATGAGATTAATGATACTCAGCTAGAAGGAAGAAGAAATATCAAAGAATGTTTTAATGTAAAAATGTTTTGATGCTTAAATCCCATCACATATAAATAAACAACATGCAAAAATTTTAGAAATCAAGGACTAAGAAAAGCATAAAACAAAGAAGTCCTATATACTCTATCAGTAGCGTTTCTTCCTCATGCACTACAACAAAAACGTCCTATTACAGCGCACCTATGACAGCGGTTTTGAAAACTGCTGTAATAGGGGGCACTCGATTCGGACCTATGACAGCGGTTCGAGCCGAACCGCTGTCATAGGTGTCAAAAAAAATAAAAAAATAAAAAATTTGAACTTTTGGCAGCGGTTCGGCCAAACCGCAGCCACAAAGTGAACTTTTGGCAGCGGTTCGGGCAGAACCGCTGTCAAAAGTTCAAATTTTGGGCGGGTTTATTTCAAACCGGCCCCCCCTCTCTCTCACTCTCACTCTCACTCACTCACTCTCTCTCTCTCTCTCTCTCTCTCTCTCTCTCTCTCTCTCTCTCAACTCTCTCACCACCACCACCGCCGCCGCCGCCGTCCACCGCCCCTCTCGGTTTCTCTCTCTATTTTTAGATCTACTTCTCTCTCTCTCTCGATTTCTAGATCTAGTTCTCTCTCTCTCGGTTTCTCTCGGTATAGAACCGCCGCCGCCCACCTCCGCCGCCGCCGACGCCTACCTCCGCCTCCGCCGCCGCCTTCTTCCATTTAGTTTTGGTTTTTTTTTAGATAAATATAAATATATATATATATATACACACACACACACACATAGAGTATATATAGATGTATGTATATGTGGGTGTATTCATATATGTGTGGGTGTATGTATATTTGTGTATGTATGGGTGTATTTATATTTGTGTATATGTGGGTGTATGTGTATTTGTGTATGTGTGTGTATGTATATTTGTGTATGAATATTTGTGTATGAATATTTGTGTATGTATATATGTGGATGGGTGTATGTATATTTGTGTATATGTTCATGGGTGTATGCATATATGTGTATATGTTAATGGGTGTATTTGTGTATGTGTGGGTGTGTGTATATTTGTGTATGTATATATGTGGATGGGTGTATGTATATTTGTGTATATGTTGATGGGTGTATGTATATTTGTGTATATGTTGATGGGTGTATGTATATTTGTGTATATGTTGATGGGTGTATGTATATTTGTGTATGTGTGGGTGTACGTATATTTGTGTATTTATGAAAATATTTCTCGGTTGAAATTTTGTGGTGTTGGAATGACACGAAATTCACAAGGTCATAGAGAAACGGCATTTTGAACAAAACGTTGCGCTCTCGTGATTTTAGCCATCCGAGATCGTTTAAGGCCTCAAATACACGTTTTATTACAAAAATACATATCTTTGTAATAAAACGCGTATTTGAGGCCTTAAACAATCTCGGATGGCTAAAATCTCGAGAGCGCAAGGTAAAACCTTGCGTTTTGTTTAGAATGCCGTTTCACTATGACCGTGCGAATTTTGTGTCATTCCAACATGGCAACATTATAAACGATAAAATAAAATTAAAAAAAAAATAAATAAACCACCCTATGACAGCGGTTCAGCCGAAACCGCTGTCATAGGGTCCAATTTAATTTTTTTTTTGAATAAATGACCCTATGACAGCGGTTCCGCCGAAACCGCTGTCATAGGGTTTTTTATTATTTTTTAACCCTATGACAACGGTTTCTATAGAACCGCTGTCATAGGGTCACCCTACTGCAGCGGTTCCGGAACCGCTGTCATATGGTTTTGACCTATGCCAGCGGTACCTATGACAGCGGTTCAAAACCGCTGTAATAGGCCCAAAAAAACCGCTGTTATAGGCCCAAAAAAACCGCTGTTATAGGTCATTTCTGTAGTAGTGATGAGAATCTACTGAGCCAAGATACTCTATCGGTAGCGTTTCGTTCACTAATCTTGATATCATTAAACAAGTCCAACATATTTGTATCAACAGATAAAACAACAGATATCAATAAACTACATTAGGACAAAAATAAAAAAGAAACAAAGAATAACATAAGCAAATAGATTATCTCAAATATTATGTTTTCCACTCAAATATAAACACACCAGATGATTAACATTGAGCAGAATATACAAATGATCTTTTGAAAAAGTCTTTCAAATGAGGGTGCACTGAAAAATGTCTTGCCCTAACCATCATGTATATAAGATTGTTAAATTTAACAAGAACAATGGAAAATACAATAAGGATATTGAAGAGAGATTGATAGGATACAATAGAGTAGTTATTTAATACATAAATTCATAGAGCAATATTAACTCAAAAGATGGCTAAAAGGACACTACAACCAATCGAGAGCTTTCCAGGGTTGTTTTATTTATTCATCCCTCACATATAGAGGAGACGTTTTTTATAATCATACAGGTTCATATCTTCATGCATGGACTTTTCAAGTGGCCACAGTTGGCAACAATCTACTTTTTCTCTTTAAGTTGTCTTCCTATTTTTTCTTGTTATCTTTTTCCTTTTCCATTTTATAGACATGAAGTTCATAAGATTTCAGAACCTTTGGATCATATTCTATAGAAACCGTCTAATATTAATTTGCCTCCCTTACTGACATTTACATTCACAATTATAGAAGCTAATGCTGAAGTGAAGTATCATGTACATAAAATGCATTGATTGGAAAACCAACATACACGCATAAAAGTTTTTTTGCTTTCAATATTAAAACTCTTCAATTTATTCGTGAAGCTCGAGCAACTAGTTGAACAATTTTTTGTATAATAAAGGCTTTCAATCAAGAATAATGTATAATAAAGCTTGAGCAACTACCCCGAAAATAAAACGAACTCATTCCAAAAAGATAATAAAAATGTACCAATGGTGGACGAGCTGAGGTAGCATTTCTGTTGGTCCCAAATGACATACGAAAGGGTCTAGAAGGGGGGGGGGGTTGAATAGACCCTGAAGTCTTTTTCGACTTCAAAAGATTTCGTACTAAAAAGGTTTTTGGACGCTTGAAGTGTCTAATGCTTGACTTATGCGTTTACTTAAAATGTAGGCGCATTGGTGAAGCGTCTAACAAAGACTGTTTTTATAAAGTTAACTTAGATTTCAAGAATTGAATACTTTAACCGAGTAGGTTTGAGCGTTCACTTCTTTGATCAGTGTTAACACAGCTGAATGATTTTTGTAGTCTTCTTTTTAAAAGCTTTAGCGTCACAGAAAGTTTCTTAATTGCTTAGCGTTCGATTGTGTTTTACTTAATCAGTTTATGCAATAATATGATAGATAGAGGTATCGACTGAAAAGTAAATGACACACTATTTGAAAGGTTCGTTGGGTGGTGTAATTTCAACTACGTCCTTCTTCTCCTCGAACACTTGGAGTCAATCCACTAAAATGATTCTCAAAGAATCACACAGAATCTTCTACAAATTAGGGGGAGATGAATGTCGATGACTTGAGCTCCTTGATCACACAGATTTCTGCTTCAAATCACTTCAATCCCCTTGCTTCTTTCACCCAGAAATATGGCAAGTATCCAACTTCGACTTCACACAGATTGCGAGGCTTGGATAGGGGATTTTCTAAAAGGGTTTGTTTGATTTTGATGAAGTTCAAACAACTGGAAATATCTCAGTAGTAATGTAGTTTCTTCGAAACGAATGTTTGAGATATTGGGTTGACTGTCTCAGGATTTGAAGAAAAGCAAAGAGAATAATTTCTTGAAAGTTTGGCTTTTCTGAGATTGTAAGGAATGAGACTTCAATGCAACATCAATTAGACTTGATAATTGTTCTCTATATTTGACCTGTTGTTGAAGTACTATTTATAGGCATTCTTGGAAAAAGTGTCCGTTTGACACATGCAAGGGCGCGTGTCTCTCATTTTTGCGAGTGAACAACTTTTGTCCTTTTTCCTGAAAATCTGCTGCACAAAAGTTGGTGCTGCAGTCTTTGAATAGTTGACAGTCCAATAGGGTGGCTTCTCCGTACGTCTGAAAGTGCTTATCACATTTAATGCTCTTGTCAGCATTTAATGCATTTGAAATAAATGCCCGTTGGTATTTAATGCTTTGAGAATATTTGCATTAAAACTCCTTCTGGACTTAGAAAGAAATTCAGGTGAAATTACTTCTGTCCTATAAGGTAACACTTGATATAGCCGGTCAATTGGACGCTTGGAGACTTTATCTTCATTCAGAAATCAGGCGCTTGAGTCTTCGAACTTTACCACTAATAAACTCACTCAGAAATTATCAGACGCTCAGCCTAAGACTACTTAGCCTAACAGTCTATAATAAAAATAAAACTAAGCCTATTACAAATCTAATGCTTCAAAGCTGAAAAACAAACTTACATATTTTTTGGGGTCTAACAAAGGTCCTAATTGTCATCATCAAAACATCTAACATGAAATTCCTAACAATTTCCCCCTTTTTGATGATGTCAATACTTACTCTTTTATAGTTCAAGAGTTAGACAGCCAAAATAAAGTTAGCTTTGATTAGATAATGTTAGTTAAAGTTAGTTACGCTTCAACGAGATGTTTCAGCTGAAAAATGCATTTTATATATATCGAGAGTTACAAGCATTTTTACAACTTAAAAAAAATGAGAGACAAGAATATAGATAATGCAAATAAAAAAAAACTCTAATGACTTGACCTAACTTTGTATTGCTTGGGCATTTCAGCTCGGATAGCTTCAGTCAGATTGTCTTCCAAGGTCATCATCGCTTCATGATCTTTGTTGATTATAAGCTTATTTTCTTCTTGTTGTCTCTTCTTGAAGGTGGTAAAGTGTTTGTCCCAATCCGTTGGATCAATACCAATATACCTTAGACAAATTCTGAAAGTTCGGACAAATTCAGACATCTGCCTCTCTTCAGCTAAAATTTTGGGATCTGAAGGTTCTGGAATTGATGTCCTTTGAAGAGGGATGTCGAACTGTTCTGACATTGCTCTTGTAGGTATCGGTAGATTTGGATATAATGCTCTTGGAGGTTCCCTTAGTGTTCTACTAGGCGCTCCAGAGTCACTTACTTGTAAAGTGGTTATCCAGGATGGGAGACTTAGCACAGAAGGAGAGGTTAGGACTTGACGCTTGAGAGGCGTAGGTTCTTGAGCTCTTGAACTCGACGTTTTCCTCTTTTCTCCTTTCTTCTTCTCTTCCCCCTTATTGCCATCATCAGACTTCAGAAAGTGATTTGTGAGTAAACTGGCCTGATGAGCAATCTGAGATATAGAATCTGTGATGTCGTCCAGAAGCTTGTCGAAGCGTTCCTGCAGGGCGAGGAGCTTGGCGCTGGTAGCATCATTCAAAGAAGTCTCAAGGGTTTCGAGGCGCTTTTGAAGTTCTTCTTTCATGGCAAGTTGGGTTGCTTGAGTGGCATCATGCATTTCTTGAAAATCTTGTTTGCACTCACCAACAGCCGCTTGAGTTGAACTACGCATATGAGCAATCTGAGCGCTCATAACATGAGTCTCAATCTTTGCCAAATCATCCTTAATCCAATGAAGGGATTTTTCGTTCTGAGCAGCGTGGGCACTGATATTCTCTAAAACTGATTTGAGCAAAGGACCGAAAGAGTGACTCTCATCTGATTGAACCGCTTGAGGAGCCGGTCGCTTGAACCTTGATGAGTGTTTGAGAGAGTCAATAGAAATTTGATATGCAGGATCAAAGACAGTGCCTCGTATGTCAAGAGAAAGATCCTCAGCAAAATCATCAGCAATGGGTTCACGAGCGTCAGGAATATCCTTTGGTGGAGACGCTTGAACGGGTTCTTCAGCAGACGCTGGAATATTGGTGACTTCAGAAGTGAACACTTCAACTAACTTAGCAGGCGCTTCCTCAAGCGCTGACTCAGGTTGACGAAAGTCATCGAATTGGAAGTTCCAATTTGCTAAATCGGTATAAGAAGTGGACACAGCTTCCAAAAGTTCAGCAAGTCTGGTTCTAGTCACACAAGTTCTGGAAATGAATGTGCGAAGGGGACTATCAATGGCCCTGATGTGCATTGGACCAATGAATATCTAGCACATGATTTGGAAAGACTTTGGACGGCGCTTGACTGATGGAAAAGATTGAATCTGGGCAATAATCTCTGGAAAATCCAATTAAGCAGTCAGAAGGAAGAGACTGGAGACGCTAATCCTTAGGCACATCAGTAGCGTAGTACTCTTCTAAGTGTGGATAGAGCGCTTGAGCTAGTCCCTGATTTCTTTCAAGCAGTGAGAGGACAAACTCATAATGATTGAGTACCTCTGTGCGGATAGAAGGGAGCAAAGGATATCCTCGAAAAGAGTTGATTACGGAGCTGTTCCATTGTCGGAGATTTGCAGTGAAGATTTTGTCGAACAGAGATAGGGGAGTCATAATCTTCACCATCATATTGAAGTTATCCTCGCAGTGGCTCGGAGCACAATTCAAGCATGATACAGAAGAGGTACCACTGGAAGATGTTTGAGCTTGAAGAGTAGAGGAGTATTGGACAGTCGGTGAAGCTCTTGATGCAGACACTGCTCAATTTGATATCTAACGAGTGGGAGCTTCAGAACAGGTCCAACTCTCTGTTGACGCTTCTTCAGGCAATACTTGGCAAACTGACGCTTCTTGTCATGCATGCCTATGCCAAATAAATGGGGAGCTTGGACTAACTCTGAGAATGTGTATTTGTGTCCCACATACGCTTCAACGCAGTTGACTTCATTCATGCAGTAATCTGTTCCAGCATTGACCATAGTGCGAATGCCTTCATGATGAATATCTCTGATAGATTCAAAGCGATATCTATCCAGCTGATAGTTGGCATTCCAGACGCTGTCGAAATATGCATCGGCTTCAGTCTGAATCAAATCTGTCCATGATTCTAGAAGCTCACCGGCATGAACTGCTTTATTCTTCCACAGGCGAAGTGGATTTACTGAAGATAGATTTTCAACACTATTAGCAGTCGGAGGAAAGTGTGTGTAGCCTTCTCTGTTCAATACTGCCTCTGATGGATTGAGGAAGCTAGGAAAAAGAGGCTCATACACCCGAATAGTATAATCTCTTAGGGCGAAGCCTGTACTCCTGCTGTGACCATAATCGAGATAATATGCCAAATCCACATCACATCTAGGAGTCCTTCCTCCTTGTCTGTCTTGTTGAAGAATAAGAGAAGACGGTATTTGACCAGGGGTTTTTCCAAGTTCAATGGCTCTATAGAACTTTTGCTCAATTTCTGTCAACTCCGTATTAAACACGATATCCCTGATTTTATTGTCGTCGTCAATCAACAGGGCAATTTCATTCTCAGCAGCAATGTATCTTTCTTCATCGTATCCAGCAGGAATGAAATCTTCTTCGAGTGCTGGAGGCATGTAGTTGATCGAATGATCTATCGTCTTCAGCGGATCCAGTTGGAAGAAGGGCCTGGGCGCTAAAACGTCTTCAGTAACGCTCTGACCTTCTGAGCGTACCTCTGTTATCGCTTGAACAGGGATTGATGTTTGAACCTCTTTAGTAGCAGGTTCCTCATCGTCAATTGCAGCAACCTCTGCGGCAACATCTTTAGCGATAGCCACAACTTATGTCATCTCAACGTCTAGAAGGACATCTGTTGATGCTTCACCAGCGGCTGGAACTAAAGCTGTAACAAGAGAACTATCCTCTATAAGAGCAGGATCTTCTACAGATGTAGGAATAGAAATGCTGTGGGAAGAAATAAACTTACCCTGAGAACTTGTCTCAACAGCAATACTCTGAGCGCTTGGCTCAGCAGCAACTTGAGCGCTTGGCTCAACAGTCTCAGGCTCTTCAGGAACAGGAACAGCCCGACGCTTGCTTGTCCTGGAGCGCTTGAATATTTTCTTCACGTTGACTCTTTCAACGAGTTTAAGCGCTTGAGCAGGAGGAGGAGCAGCTGGTTCATCAAATTCGATTTGTTTGATGATTCCTTCCAGCTTTCTCCGCTTTAGAGGTAACTTGTCCTGTGCATCATCATCAGTTTCCTCATCATCTTTCTGAGGAGCAGGAACAGCTTGTACCTTGGGCTTTCTAGGAGCTCTCTTCTTGGTAACAGCCGGACGCTTCACGGCTTCTTCTGGCACTGGACGCTCCGCTTCCTCATCGGACGCTTGTCATACATCCAGACGCTCAGATAGTGGTTTAGCAGCACCACCAATTTTGGGAGGATTAAAGAGATTATTTATAATCCTTCTTCCCAGCAACTTGGTCTTATTCAACGGGAGACCAGACGAGTATACACACTGTGATTTGTACATCAGGTCACTTAGAACAAGCCCATAAGGTTTATTCGAGGCGCTTAAACAGTCTCAAAACCTTCCAAAGATGTACTCACTCCAGTTGATCTTGATGTTGAGTATAGCAGTCATCATCTAAAATTGTACTGGGTTCACCTTATCAAAGGTTCCCACTCGGCATTCTATGATCTTGCTGCAAAAATCAGCCAACAGACGATATTTGGATACCAGTTCTTTCTTTTCAAAATACTGAGTGTAGGGTACATCATCGTACGCACTCATGGTTGTCCATGCTTCCTTGATTTGTTTTAAAGTAACACAATCCAATGCCTCACCCTCATTTGGAAGATTTAAGTTCTTGGCAATGGAGGCAGCAGACAGAATAAATTCCTTGGGAGACTACTTCTTGGATAGAGGAATTAGATAATAGATAGACTTCTTGTCCTCTGAAAGTTTAGCAGTCTTCCAAAAGGTGTCGACTTCAGTCGGAAATAGATTGGAGTATTGGGTCAAGAACGGTTTAAGCCCAGCTTTGACGACCATGTCCATCATGTCTGTTAAATTGATCTGAGGTTGTTCATAGAGAAATTTCCAATCGACAACAAGGCCTTCAGTAACCTTGATGGTAAGTTCGGCAGAAGTAGACGAAGATTTCTTTGGTGCCATTTTTAGTGAAAGAGATGAACTGAGATTTGCTTTTGCTTTGAGAGAGAGAGAATAAATTTTGCAGATATGTTTGAGTAAAAGTGAATTGTCTTTCTGCAGAAATTGTATTTTAAATGACATAGTAAAGAATTTTTGAAACTTGTGATCTCTAGTCTCTGTAGGATTTAGACACGTGTAACGACTTTTAAATCTCAGCCATAAATTTATTAACTGCGGACGCGAGTTTTGTGTAATAGAGAGAAGTTAGATTTGGTAATTCTCATATATAAAGATTTGACATCCGAGTTAAAAAATTTAAATCGTTTGGTATTTTCAGAGTGTAATGCACGCGCCTGTTTGTACACTGACACGTACACAAACACGAACTATCTCTGAACCGTCATTTTAAAAAATTTTGATTACCCGCCAGTTTGATGTGATGGAAGCGTGCGAGTAGAGTACAAAATCGACTTTTTAGTCTACCCACTACTTCGAAAGAAGTTTGAAAACTTTATGCATGGCTTGTAAAGAAAGTATTTTTATATTAAGAGTTGATTGAAATTGATTCAACGCTTAACTAATACCACTTGTTAGTATATGACTTTTATATATGAAAATTAGACGCTTAGGATTGAAAAGACTTTTATGTTTGAGCGTCCAAGATTTTATGCATACGTAATACTGAGCGTTGATGATCATGCATCTGAAAATTTTGATCATTGACACTTGTAGTTATGGTCAAGTACAACTTTAAGGTTCCCCCTAAATTTGATAACTTGCACCAGTTAGGAAAAACTTTGAGACACAAATTAAGTGGATTCCCCCTAAATTATATGTCTAATAAAATATGATGCAAAAATGATTAAGCGTTTAAATCAATCATACCTAATTCACTTCTGAAAGTGAGAAAACATTGTTCGTTGAGTGCTTTGGTGAAGATATCTGCCAATTGTTTGTCAGTTCCAATGAAGTGCATGGAGATATCTTTCTTTTGAACGTGGTCACGAAGAAAATGGTATCTAATGTCAATGTGTTTGGTTCTGGAATGAAGAACAGGGTTTTGAGTCATAGCTAGAGCGCTTTGGTTATCACAATGAATGGGGGTTGGACCTAGGATTATTCCATAATCTCTAAGTTATTGCCTCATCCATAACACTTGTGCACAACAACTTCCTGCAGCTATGACACGAAAAATCCTTACGTGTATTAAACAGCAAGTGGACTGGTCGTGTGTAGTAATAAAGTGGACAATAAAGTCCGGGTTGTCGAACCTCAAGGACTTGTATTTTAGTTTATGATTTTAAAGCAATTGAAGAACTTAAACTAAAACAAGAATTAACTAAAATATTATTGTTAGGAATTTCATATTAGATGTTTTGATGATGACAAATAGGACTTTCTGTTAGACTCCGAAAAGTGTGAAAGCTTTCATAGAATGATTATGTATAAGTACCTGAAAGCTTATTTATCTTAGGCTTATAGTATTTATCTTTGTAGAATTCCTTAGACTAAGTATGTGACACTAAAACACTTAGGAAAATTCTGGGTAAGTCTACCAAGTGATGAAGGTGAAGATCAAGCGTCTAAAGCTACAATGGATAAGGATATCTTGAAGCGTCCGTCAAACGCTTTAGGGATTATCCCAGTGCTCAAACTACGAATGGATAACTCAGGCCGAATACTCAACATCAAGTGAAATGACGGAATTTTCAGTGAGACCATCAAGACAAGATTGAAGAGTAAGCGTCTGAAATAAAGAAAAGAAAGTCAGGATCAGTCCAAGCGTCTGATACACGAGAATAACTATTCTCTTCAGCAAGCGTCCAAAAAGGTTAAACCAACACAACCTACAAAGAACGTAACCTGAAAAAGAATTTAGACCCAAAACCATCCAAAGACTTAAAAAATGCATGAATCAAACGGACGAATTATTTCCAACGGAAATAAAACAAGATGCATTAAAAGTCGGATAAGTGCTATTAAAATATAAGCACTATAACTTATGGGCAAGCCATATCCTTGACCTAGACTGTCAGATTTATGAAACCAAGACCATGCCCAACCAATTAAATACACCCAAAGTTAGAAATGTCTGAACTCAAGGAATGTTTGGGGAAACGAGACTCCAACCGAGTTAAACGGACAAAAACCACCAATACCTTATAAATAGCTCTTTCAACAAACAAGTAATCAGATGAGAAGGGACACACACAAAAAAATACCTACCTTGTTGAAAGAAAAGCTTACTAAAAATCATAGCCAAATATTCATATAAGCTTTTCACAAATATTCTAGAGACAGTCACCCATATCTCAAATCTCTTTTTAAGAAGAACATATACTACCATTGAGATATCCTCAAGTTGTTTGAACTTTCCAAAAACAAACAAACCCGTGACCAAAACCATCAACACCTTTCATCTGAGTGAGAAAGCTGGTTGACTTGCAAGAAGTATTTTTGTGTAAAAGAAGCTTGTTGAAGTTGATCTCTATTGGAGCTGAAATCTGTGTGACCAAGGAGTTCCGAGATCAAGAGTAACTTGCACCATTTCTGAGTGAAAGAAGCAAGGGGATAGAAGATCTTTAGTGGAGCTGAAATCTGTGTGACCAAGGAGTTCCAAGATCATATCCAATCTCCCTCTATCTTGTAGAAGTCTCTGTGTGACTCTTCGATAATCATCATAGTGGAAAAACCTCCCTGATAAAAGGAGAAGAAGGACGTAGCTGGGATTACATCACCCAGTGAACCTTACAAATATCTTGTGTCATTTACCTCTTTAAGCATTCATTGTTTTACTGCTTTACTATTCATACTGCATACATTCTGATAAAGTCTTAAAACAACTAAGCAACTACTTTCGATCAGTTAACTGAACGCTAAGCTATAAAATACTTCCGCTGTGCTAACTCTGATTTAGTGACTCAACTCTGCCCTACTTTGGTAAGCGTTGAAATCACCGAGTCTAAGTTAACGTTTCTCAAGCGTCACATCCAGCGCTTAAACCTATCAAGCGTTCAAATACTTCAAAGTGATACGAATTTTTTAAGAAGTCGAAAAAGACTTAAGGGTCTATTCAACCCCCCCCCCCCTTCTAGACCCTTTCGTATACCACTTGGGACCAACAAGTGGTATCAGAGCGGTTGAAGTTGAAACCTAAGCGTTTCCAAGCGTAACTGCTTGTTCAGATCCATCTTTTTATATAGTCGCTTCAAAATTACTTTAAAATTCTTCATGGCATTTTCTAAAGTTCCCAAGTTGACCGAGTCAAATTATGACTCTTGGAAGGTCAAAGCGTTTACTTATTTGTGTTCATGTGATGATGAAATGTGTGATATCATTTCAGATGGGCCAATCAAAATATACAAAGTTATCACCAGAGCGCCCGAAGCCACAGGAGAAACACCTGACGGTTATGTGGAGAAGCCCAAACAAGAATGGTCCACCGATGAGCGTCGACGAGCCAATCTGGACAATGTCGGTCGGAATGCATTATACACAGCCATTGGTGACAATGACAACTTATTCAACAAAGTCAAATCATGCAATACAACTAAAGAAATTTGGGATAAGTTGGCTACTATTTGTGGGGGCTCAGCACAAATAAAGGAAAACAAATTATCAATTGCCAAAGAAAAATTCAACGGCTTCAAGATGCTACCTAATGAGACGCTAGAGCAATTAGACATGAGGTTTACAGCCCTTGTCACTGAACTAACATCTCTGGGTATGGAGCTACAAAATCGAGAAACAGTGGTCAAAATCTTTAGAAGTCTTCCAAGCAAATTCCTGATGAAAACAACTGCAATGAGAGAATCAAACAATCTGGACAGCCTAACTCCAGAAGATGCTTTTTCAGAACTCAAAGCGTTTGAGTTTGAGCTGAATTCGGCCAGTGATGCAGTAAGTAATCCAGTAATCGAATCTGGAGCGCTAATGGCATCAATCAAAGGAAAACCTATCAAAGAAAAAGGTTCGGACATAAGTGAGGAAGAAGAACTGGCGCTTCTAAATAGATTCAGGAAATTCCTGAAATATGAAAAGAAGGGAAACAGTCCTAAGCACCCAGGACAAAGTTCATATCAAGCGCTTCCTCAAATACAACCACAATATCAAACGCCTCACTATCCTGCGTCCTCCTCCCTAGCGCCAATTCAATATCAAACTCCTTCTCAGCAAGATCTCTCAGCGCCTGCAGCGTTAAACCAACGATCCACAAGATTAACAAACGAACAAAAGATGAAGGCCAGTCTTTGTTACAACTGCAGGAGACCAGGGCATTTCCAAGTTAATTGCCCATATCCAAATGTGTCTAAACCTACAAAGCAAGATCACACGGATAGAAACCAATTCAGGAGCAACCTGAGACAACAAGGCTTGCTAGCAGAATCAGAACCTCTCTATACGCCTGAAGAGGACTTGGAATCATCAGATGAAAGCAGCGATGATGAACCATCAAAGGACTCAGCATTCATTTGTCTCATGGCAAGAGTAAATGAAGCATCTAACGACGTACCATCTGAGGTAACCACTGATCTGTATCATCCTCTCTCTTATGATGAATTACTTGACAAAGTAAAAGAATATTATACAGATTGTCAAGATGCCACCCAATTATTCCAAAATCACCATCGTATTATTTCAGCACTCAGAAGTGATAACTTAACGCTCAAAGCAGAGTTGCAAATTCAGCAACAGTGCATTGAGAAAAACCAATCACTCGAGAGTGAAATTACTCAGCTAAAAGGTGATCTTGATATAATAGTCAAAAGAGAAGCTGAAATGGTCGCTAAACTTGCCAAATCAGAGCAGCTTATCTCTTCATTATCAAAAGCGTCTAGAACGCTAGATAATGTGACTAAAGTAACCAGGGCATTTGGTGAAAAGACCGGTCTAGGTTTTGATAAAATCAGTTATAAAGCCAAAGCGTCCAATGTTACAACAATCAACAAAGGAAAAGGTGTAATCTTTGTTGAAGAAAGTTCAATCAGACAAACGCTGAATGAATCAACAAATACTGGTACAAAAGTTAATGATAAAGTCAACATTGACTCAGGCAAAGGAAAGACCAAAGTGAACGTCTCACAAAAGAAAATATATCCAAACGCTCAAAAAGCTAAGGAGATATTTTCTGCCAGTGAATCAAACGTTAAGCGTCCCGCACCAAAAGTGCATCCTAAGCCAGTACCAAACAGAATCAAACGTCCATATCCAAAACAATCCAGTTCATATTATCAACACTATGATAATTGTGAATACGATTATGATTATCACTATAATCAAGGATATTTCTATACATCTAGAAAAGGTATGCAACTCAAAACGAAACCCAAGAAGGCCAATCTTTCTCCCGTAGTGAAGATAAGGCAAATATGGGTTCCGAAAAATCTAATTCACGTCACTAACAAAGAAGGACCCAAAACAAAATGGGTACCTAAAGGAAATTAGATCTGCCCTTTTGAATGCAGGTACCTAGAGCCAACACCGACGCTTCAGTATGGTACATAGATAGTGGATCATCGAGACACATGACTGGATCAAAGGACCTCTTGATCAACTATCGTGCAACCAATGGTCTCAAGTTATATTCGGTGATAATTCTAAAGGTAAAACTAAAGGTATAGGTATCATGCATAGGGGGAACATCATGATCAATGATGTATACTATGTCGAGGGTCTTAAACATAATCTCCTAAGCATAAGTCAATTTTGTGATAAAGGCTTTGAAATTAAATTTTCTAGTGACTTGTGCGAGATAATCGATGTTAAGACAGGATCTACCAAATTAAAAGGAAGAAGAACAAACAATGTATACTTAGTAGATTGGGATTCAACATTAGATAACAACCCTACATGCTTCGTAGCTAAGAATCAAAACGAATTAGGTTGGTTATGGCACAGAAAAATGAATCACCTCAATTTCAAAACAATCTCTCAATTAATATCTCTAAATCTCATAGAGGGATTACCTAAAGGTTCCTTTAATAAAGATCGCTTATGTGATGCTTGTCAAATGGGTAAACAAGTTAAATCATCCTTTAAGAAGAAGCTTCATCTATCGACCTCTCGAATACTTGAATTACTACATTTAGATTTGTTTGGTCCTATTCAAATCATGAGCGTTAGTGGTAAAAAGTATTCACTAGTAATAGTTGATGATTTTTCACGCTATACATGGGTAGAATTTCTAGCATCTAAAGATGAAACTAGTGCCAAGCTCACCTCTCTAATTCGTCAACTACAAAACTCAAAAGATCTAAAAGTAACAAGAATTAGAAGTGATAGAGGAACTGAATTTACTAACCATATTGTTGAGAAATTTTGTAAAGACTTTGGAATACTTCATGAGTATTCAGCACCTAGAACACCTCAACAAAATGGAGTTGCTGAACGGCGGAACAGAACGCTTAAAGAAGCCGCTAGGACTATGTTAGCCGAATCTAAGCTGCCTCAAAGGTTGTGGGCCGAAGCTATTAACACTGCTTGCTACACTCAGAACCGGTGTATGATCAACAAGCAACATGAAAAGACTGCATATGAGTTATGGAAGGGACGTAAGCCGAATGTTTCATACTTTCATGTATTTGGCTCAAAATGTTTCATTCATAACAATGGTTCTCAAAGCCTAAAGACATTTGATCCTAAAGCAGATGAAGGAATCTTTCTAGGATACGCCAAAAATGGAAAGAGCTTTCGCATCTTAAATAAGATCAAATCGAAGGTTGAAGAATCCATTCATGTTGTGTTTGATGATGTGAACCAAGAACCGAGTAAGGTTAATATTAATGATGCAGGAATTGAAGATTTATCTCAACAAGCGTCACAAATCAATCTGTGTGATGATAGTGATATTGATGAAGATAATGAAATCATTATACCTAATCCTAAGACTACTCGTAAAGACATCAACGATGACATTGCAAGAAACGCTGATGATCATGAAGGGTATGTTCATCAAGAGCAAATTCAATCTACAAACACTGAAGCGCCTACGCAAGGAATTGGTCAAGCGCCTACACAGTTTAATCAAACGTTAGATCAATCTCTTAACTCGTTCCAACCAGACAGAAAATGGCTCAGAGACCATCCACCAGAACTAATTATTGGAGATATTGGAGCACCCGTTAGAACGAAAGCCGCTACAATAAACGAGGCCATGTTTGCAAGCTTCCTATCTCAAATGGAACCAAAGAAAGTGGATGAAGCGCTTAACGATCCAAGTTGGATAGAAGCCATGCAAGAAGAGCTAAACCAATTTGAAAGAAATAAGGTATGGACGCTAGTACCAAGACCAACCCACCAAGGGGTCATTGGAACTAGATGGGTCTATAGAAACAAAATGGATGAGAATGGAATTGTGATTAGAAACAAAGCCAGACTCGTAGCTCAGGGATACTGTCAAGAAGAGGGCATCGACTTTGATGAAACATACGCTCCAGTTGCCCGACTTGAAGCAATCCGCATGTTTCTAGCGTTTGCAGCATTTAACAAATTTACAGTGTGTCAAATGGACTTAAAGAGTGCATTTCTGAATAGTAAACTCCAAGAAGAAGTATATGTGGAGCAACCACCAGGATTCATCAACAACCATGGGAAAAGCATGGTTTACAAATTGGACAAGGCACTCTATGGTCTTAAACAAGCACCACGAGCATGGTATGACACTCTCTCTATCTTCCTTATAGGTAAAGGCTTTTCAAAAGGCAGCGTTGACACAACGTTATTCAAAATTACCCATAATGAAGATATTCTCCTAGTTCAAATTTATGTTGATGATATTATATTTGGATCTACCAATAAGCGTCTATGTGAGAAATTTTCGAAAATGATGCAAGATCAATTTGAAATGAGCATGATGGGTGAATTAACTTTCTTCCTAGGATTACAAGTTAAACAACTCCTTAATGGCATATTCATAAATCAAACTAAATATACTAGAGATATGATCAAGAAATTTGGTATGGAAAATGCATCACCTTCAAAAATTCCAATGAGCCAGACGCTTAAGCTAGATAGAGACGATAATGGAAAAAAAATTGATATCACTAACTATAGAGGTATTATTGGATCACTTCTTTATCTTACAGCTAGTAGACCCGATATTATGTTCTCAGTATGCATGTGTGCACGATTTCAAGCTGATCCTAGAGAATCACACTTAATTGCTGCTAAAAGAATCCTTAAGTACCTAAAAGGCACACAAAATGTGGGCTTATGGTATCCTAGGGATTCTCCTTTTGAACTAATCGGTTATTCAGATGCAGATTTTGCAGGATGCAAAATAGATAGAAAAAGTACTAGTGGAACATGTCAATTTCTAGGTGATAGACTAATTTCATGGCATAGTAAGAAGCAACAGTCCATCGCTACTTCCACCGCTGAGGCTGAGTATGTAGCCGCTGGAAGCTGTTGTGCACAGATCCTTTGGATGAGGCAACAACTTAGAGATTATGGAATAATCCTAGATCCAACTCCTATCCATTGTGACAATCAAAGCGCCTTAGCAATGACTCAAAATCCAGTTCTTCACTCTAGAACCAAACACATTGACATTCGCTATCATTTTCTACGTGACCATGTTCAAAAGAAAGATATCTCCATGCACTTCATTAATACAGAAAAGCAACTGGCAGATATCTTCACCAAAGCGCTTAACGAACAACGTTTTCTCACTTTAAGAAGTGAACTAGGTATGATTGATCTAAATGCTTAATCATTCGAAACATCATACTTTTGTTAGGCATGAAATTTAGGGGGAATTCAATGTATGTTATGAAATTTATGGGGAACCTACATAGGGGGAACCTTCAAAGAGCAAACTATACCTAAGTGAATATGACCAAAAATGTTTTCCCTTGCATCGGTCATACGCACTTAGCATCATACACTTAAAACCGTTTTGACGCGTATTTCCTTCAAAATAAACTAAACGCTTAGCTTTATTCCCGGCTAAAGCAGTTAGTAAAAAGATCCTTTTAAAAGCAAGCGTACATTACCCTACGCCAAAACGAGAAAGTGGATTAGTCAATCAATGCAATTAATGCTGACTTGACATTCCTCACCCTTCGCTCAAGAAAACCCATGGGTACTCATCACGTTTTTCAAAGATGGTTCAGCACATGTACACGCGTCAGTACAATTACCATGTATCTTAGACGAGTACAACCGGCGCTGAATATTTTAAACCAAAAGTAAAACACTACTACCAAGACCTAATGATAAGTACTGGGAAACTGTGTCCTCATATACACCCTGAAAGGAATAATTCTATATGTTACAATGACCGCTAAAGCACAACCTGTTACTTGAAAGAGACTCCCAAGATTTTCAAGCGTCCACATAACACTCAATTGTTTCAAGCGTCATTCTGACTAAGTCCGAACGCTTTAACAAATTTTTGGCGGGCATTTAAATAGTGTTCAAAATTATGATTCCCGAACAGTTTTCATAAAGAACGTATCCGCTTTTCATGGGCACACGCATCACTCTCAGTCTCTGTTTTAAACTTTTAAACGGACTTCAAAATAGTATATGTGGCAGTTACTAAAAGAAACCGTGCCTGTTTAATCTAAATTCACGTCCACAATTATATTTTAATGGCTGAGATTTATACTCCTCCACGTGTCAACATCTCAAACTTCAAACACACCGAACATTCAAATTGAAGTTTTTGCAGAACACAAACACTCTTATACTCTATTCCATTCGTGCAAAAACAAGTCTCTCTCTTTTTCAAAAACGAAAAATTTTCCTTCGTAATCTCTGTCTACTGCTCACTCATGGCACCCAAGAAAGCTACTGCTGGAACCTCTGAAGTTATTGTCAAGATCACTGAAGGCCTTATAGTTGATTGGAAGTTTCTCTATGAAAACCCCCAAATTGATTTAACGGAAATAATGGATTCTGTAGCAGAGGCTGGGCTTCAGAAATTTCTCACGAAATACTCATATATGTTTCCTGAAGAACTAGAATTTTTCTGGAGAAATGCTCGACTGTCTGACGATGAGACTTCCATCACGTGTTTGTTTCCTGTCTCCAAGAAGGAATCAAAGACGTTCACTCTCTCTGCGGCCTCCATTGCCCAGAATTTCTCTCTACCTAATGCTGGAGCCACTTTAGACACTATCACTGAAGAACAAATTCAAGAAGTCTGGACTCAGATTAGCGCTTACGATGATGTTCCATACAAACCGTACTTTGAAAAGAAGGATATAGTGAACAGGTATCGAGTCTTGGCTGATTTCTGCAGTAAAAACATCGAATGCAGAGTGGGAACCTTCGACAAAATCAACCCAACCCAGTTCCAGATGATGACTGCCATCCTACTCAAGATAAAGATCAACTGGAGCGCCTATATATTCAGCAGGTTCAGAGACAATTTACGCACTTCAAACAGACCTTATGGTCTAGTTTTAAGTGATCTACTCTTTCGAGCAGAGTGCACCTCTTCAGCAGGAGTCACCGTGGCCAAGCATAAGTTCTATGGGCCAAGAATCATCAATAATCTCTTCAATCCACCCAAAGTTGGAGGTGCTGCTAAGCCTCTCTCTGAGCGCCAAGTTGTTCGCGCAGCGTCAGATGAGGAGGCTGAGCGTCCAGATCAGGAGAAAGCCAAACGTACTGTGAAGCGTCCCACTGTCACCAAGAAACGGGCTCCTCGAAAGCCCAAGGCTCAACCTATTAAAAACGATGAAGATGACGAGGATTCTATACCCCTCATTAGTCGGAAAGATCTGGAAAAGGTTCTCAAGAATATTGACTTTGAAGAACCTGCAGTTCCACAGACTCAAGCGTTCCCCGCCGAAGGTGTAAATGTGAAGCGTATCTTCAAAAGGCATAAGCGTCCAACTGCTGCCATCTCTTCTGAGACTCCACAAAGAGATCAAGCCATAGCTGCTGTCCCGATATCATCCTCCGAACCACCAGTTGATGTCCATCTGGATGTTGATATGACCCAAATTGTGGCCATCGCCCATGAAGCTGCCATCGAATCTACAAATCTCGAGCCGGATGAACCTGAAATCCCAAGGGCTCAACCATTGCTTGCATTACCTAGTACAACAGAGGCACGCTCAGAAGGTCAGAGCGATGCTAACGACGTTGTGATCCATCGACACTTCTTCAAGCTGGATCCCTCAAAGACTATCGATCACTCAGTCGATTATTTGCCTCCAGCGCCCGCAGAAAACTTCATACCTGCAGGTTACAATGAAGAAAGTCTTATCAATGCCGAAAATGATATCGCCAAGCTCATAAAGTTTGATCTGGCTGTACGCAACACTCTCTTTAATACAGCCTCCACCCCAGCTGATGAAGCTTACTACAAAGCGCTTGAACTCGGAAAGACTCCCACACACATCCCGGCTTCTGTCACTCTCCAAGCTCAGCGGCAAGGAGGCACGACTCCTAGAGCTGATGTTGACTTAGCTTATTATCTGGACTGTGGGACAAGCAAACCCACTGGCTTCGCTCTCCGCGACTACAACATCAGAGTCTATGAGCGTCAGGATCAGCTTCTGAACCCAACGGAAGAGCTACTAAACAGAGAAGGATATTCTCACTCTCTAACACTGGTCAAAAGCGAGGAAAACAAGAACTCAGCTAATCCTCTCCTCCTGTGGAAGAATAAAGGAGTACATGCCGGTGAGCGTCCAGCATCCCTGACCGAGATGATTCAACTTGAAACCGATGCATATTTTGACTGCGTCTGGAACGCTAACTACCAACCCGACAGGTATCGTTTTGAATCCATCTGTGATATTCATCACCAAGGGTTTCGTGCTATACTTAATGCAGGAACTGAGTATTGTATGACTGAGATACGATGGGCTGAAGCTTACATGGGTGACAAGTCTAAATTTGAAGACTTGGTTAGTGCTCCCCATCTGTTCAGACTAGGGATTCATGATCAAAGGACCAAATTTGCACGCTACATGCTGACGCAGCGCCAGCATAGACTTGGACCCGTTCTGAAGCTGCCTCTGATCCGCCATCAACCTGAACACCGCTTAAGACAAGCGTTGCACAAACTGGCCAACTCTTCTCTACGCTTTGATGATCAAGCGTCCACCAGCGGTTCTTCTCCCATGTCCTGTCTGAACTGCACCCCTAGCCAATGTGAAGACAATTTTTCTCTCATGATGGCAATTATGCCTCCAGTCTCTCTATTCGACAAAATCTTCACAGACAATCTGCGACAATGGGATGGATCTCGGATCAATTCTTTCAGAGGATATCCACTACTTCCATCTATTCGACAAGAAGTCTCCAGTCACTATGATTTTGGTTTATCGCTGCTAGAAAGATCTCAAGCGCTTGCTTCAGCCATCTACCCATACTTGGAAGAGTATTACCAGCTCCGCGTTCCCGCCTCTCGAAAACCGAAGACTCTCCCAACAGATCGGCTAATTGGCTTCTCACAACACTATTGCCCAGATGCCTTATTCTCTATCTGCAAAGCGCCCTCCAAACTCTTTCCCACTCATGTGCTGGATATCCTCGGGCCACTATATATCAGGGCACTGGATAGTCCTATCAGAACGTTCATTCAAGGTACTCATCTCCCCACTCTACATTTGAATGAACTCCTGCAGACTGCTACGTATCCATATGCAGATGAACCGTTTGCCAGCTTGGACTTTCGGTTTACGGACTTTAGCCGAATAGAATCAGAATTTCCTGCAGCACCCGTTGAACTGTTAACTGCTCCTGAGCGCCTATTAGAGTTACCTCAAGCGCCTCATTCTCCCAGTCCAACTGAATCCGACTCTACTGCATCCACCGAGTCCAACACTGCTCCAGAGCTTCGAGGAACAGTATTTGATCCTACTAATCAAGTATCTATTGAATCTCTCAAACACACATCTCGGTTTAAGCCTCAAGTCCGCCCTGTACTTCCACACGCTCAACCGTCCATGGCTGAATGCCTCACTCAAATACAGCAACTATCTACAGCTACTCAGGCAAGTCATGTGGCCTTAACCAATGATCTACAAGATAGGTTCACGGCTCTCGAGACCTCTCTCACAGACGCTAATCAAGCTCAACTCCTGGTCATGAAAGAACATTTCGACCAGCGTCTAACCACTCTTGAGGCCTCTGTAGCTCAGATTGCTGCTCAAGTCAGTCTTCTTACTCAGCATTTCATACAGACTGATGATGGCAATAAGGGGGAAAAGAAGGGAGAAAAGAGGAAATTGTCAACATCTAAAGATCAAGTTCTTCCTCCACCATCCAAGCGTCAACACGTTGATACTTCTCTCACACTGAGTGCAGAACCAAGGTATCCCTATCCCTCTTGGGTAACCACAACGGTTGAAGCGTCCAACAAGAAAGAAACCCCCAGAGTGCTCTATCCAACTCTTCTGTTGCCTTCAAGAGCACTGCTTGAACAGTTTGACATTCCTCTTCTCAGAGCATCAATTCCAGAACCAACTGATCCAGCAGTATTAGCCTTAGAAAGAAAAATGTCTGACTTCGACCAAACCTTCAGAATTTGCCTACGATACATAGGCATCAGTCCAGAGGAATGGGATAAACACTTCATTGCCTTTAAGGCACGACAAGTTCAAGAAAACAAGCACATAATCAGTAAAGATCATGCGGCAATGATGACGTTAGAAGATCAGATAACTGAAGCAATCCGTGCTGAAATGACTAAGAGATACAAGATCAAGTCACGATCTTAATTTTTACTTGTGCCTCTCTCTTTGTAGTTGTAAAATGCCTGCACTATGAAATATATATATAAAATGCATTTTACAGCTGAAACATCTCGTTAAAGCTCAAACTAACTTACTAACTTACGCTAACCTTCAGGTATCTAACGCTTGAACCAAATAAGTATTGCCATCATCAAAAAGGGGGAAATTGTTAGGAATTTCATATTAGATGTTTTGATGATGACAAATAGGACTTTCTGTTAGACTCCGAAAAGTGTGAAAGCTTTCATAGAATGATTATGTATAAGTACCTGAAAGCTTATTTATCTTAGGCTTATAGTATTTATCTTTGTAGAATTCCTTAGACTAAGTATGTGACACTAAAACACTTAGGAAAATTCTGGGTAAGTCTACCAAGTGATGAAGGTGAAGATCAAGCGTCTAAAGCTACAATGGATAAGGATATCTTGAAGCGTCCGTCAAACGCTTTAGGGATTATCCCAGTGCTCAAACTACGAATGGATAACTCAGGCCGAATACTCAACATCAAGTGAAATGACGGAATTTTCAGTGAGACCATCAAGACAAGATTGAAGAGTAAGCGTCTGAAATAAAGAAAAGAAAGTCAGGATCAGTCCAAGCGTCTGATACACGAGAATAACTATTCTCTTCAGCAAGCGTCCAAAAAGGTTAAACCAACACAACCTACAAAGAACGTAACCTGAAAAAGAATTTAGACCCAAAACCATCCAAAGACTTAAAAAATGCATGAATCAAACGGACGAATTATTTCCAACGGAAATAAAACAAGATGCATTAAAAGTCGGATAAGTGCTATTAAAATATAAGCACTATAACTTATGGGCAAGCCATATCCTTGACCTAGACTGTCAGATTTATGAAACCAAGACCATGCCCAACCAATTAAATACACCCAAAGTTAGAAATGTCTGAACTCAAGGAATGTTTGGGGAAACGAGACTCCAACCGAGTCAAACGGACAAAAACCATCAATACCTTATAAATAGCTCTTTCAACAAACAAGTAATCAGATGAGAAGGGACACACACAAAAAAATACCTACCTTGTTGAAAGAAAAGCTTACTAAAAATCATAGCCAAATATTCATATAAGCTTTTCACAAATATTCTAGAGACAGTCACCCATATCTCAAATCTCTTTTTAAGAAGAACATATACTACCATTGAGATATCCTCAAGTTGTTTGAACTTTCCAAAAACAAACAAACCCGTGACCAAAACCATCAACACCCTTCATCTGAGTGAGAAAGCTGGTTGACTTGCAAGCAGTATTTTTGTGTAAAAGAAGCTTGTTGAAGTTGATCTCTATTGGAGCTGAAATCTGTGTGACCAAGGAGTTCCGAGATCAAGAGTAACTTGCACCATTTCTGAGTGAAAGAAGCAAGGGGATAGAAGATCTTTAGTGGAGCTGAAATCTGTGTGACCAAGGAGTTCCAAGATCATATCCAATCTCCCTCTATCTTGTAGAAGTCTCTGTGTGACTCTTCGATAATCATCATAGTGGAAAAACCTCCCTGATAAAAGGAGAAGAAGGACGTAGCTGGGATTACATCACCCAGTGAACCTTACAAATATCTTGTGTCATTTACCTCTTTAAGCATTCATTGTTTTACTGCTTTACTATTCATACTGCATACATTCTGATAAAGTCTTAAAACAACTAAGCAACTACTTTCGATCAGTTAACTGAACGCTAAGCTATAAAATACTTCCGCTGTGCTAACTCTGATTTAGTGACTCAACTCTGCCCTACTTTGGTAAGCGTTGAAATCACCGAGTCTAAGTTAACGTTTCTCAAGCGTCACATCCAGCGCTTAAACCTATCAAGCGTTCAAATACTTCAAAGTGATACGAATTTTTTAAGAAGTCGAAAAAGACTTAAGGGTCTATTCAACCCCCCCCCCCCCCTTCTAGACCCTTTCGTATACCACTTGGGACCAACAAGTGGTATCAGAGCGGTTGAAGTTGAAACCTAAGCGTTTCCAAGCGTAACTGCTTGTTCAGATCCATCTTTTTATATAGTCGCTTCAAAATTACTTTAAAATTCTTCATGGCATTTTCTAAAGTTCCCAAGTTGACCGAGTCAAATTATGACTCTTGGAAGGTCAAAGCGTTTACTTATTTGTGTTCATGTGATGATGAAATGTGTGATATCATTACAGATGGGCCAATCAAAATATACAAAGTTATCACCAGAGCGCCCGAAGCCACAGGAGAAACACCTGACGGTTATGTGGAGAAGCCCAAACAAGAATGGTCCACCGATGAGCGTCGACGAGCCAATCTGGACAATGTCGGTCGGAATGCATTATACACAGCCATTGGTGACTAAGATATAAGAAACAAGATGTCGAAATCAAGATAGCTATGGAAAAGAGCAACTAAGACACATGTGTTGGCATAAATTAATCAATTTTCATTATAAACATGTTCTCATATTATTATACTAATGTTGCTTTGGTGGAAAAAACCTTAAATAATTACTACCCGATGTCTCGGCTGTAATAATCCTATGATTAATTGATGGTTCTCTAGATATGTCTATCCGAGAATCTAACCAACAATCATGCATTCAAGTTCTAGAATTTTCCCGGATTAATCCGGCTAACTGCACCCGGGAATCTCTACCTATCTCTAGGGGCAATTCCCTATTTTTTACGGATTATGTGATGATCCTCTTTGCACCTTAAATTACCTTCTCTCGAACGAATAATTTAAGCAATAAATCATGCATATGGTAGCTAAGCATATGATCCATTCAAATAAGATCAAGACACAAAGCAACAATAGAATTAATATGAAAAACACAATTTATAACTCAATTATCATAATTTAGCCTTAACATGGCCTTAGTTTGAAAGAATCTATTTCATCATAAAAGATAAAAGATAGGAACTTAAATTAAGATTCATATTCATAGACAAAAATAAATCTAAATCTAAGAAACTCCCTCGTATTTTTTATGGTTGAACTTCGATCTTCATCTCTTCCATGCTTCTTGATTTCTTCACCTTCAAAGGTTCTTGATAATTTTCATAACTAATCTAAGGATGATGAAGATGATGATAGGATGTGTTTAGGCTCACCCAATGGGGAATGTGTTTTCAAGTGTCTTTGTAGGATGGCCTCCAATCCTCCTTTTATAGCCAAAAGAAGTCACCAACCAAGAACATGTGCTTCCATTCTCTTTTATTTCCACCTACCATTCTCTTGCTTTCCATCTACCAAGAATGTGAACTACCATTCTCTTGTTTTCACCTACCATTCTCTTACTTTCCTCCTACCAAGAATGTGAACTACCATTCTCTTGTTTTCCACCTACTAAGAATGGGAGCTGCCACTTTCGTATTTTCTAGCGCAGGGATAGTGTTTTATTCATAAACTTCTCCACAGACCTCCGAATTGGATGATTCAGGTCCCCATGTAAATATAAGACATAGATCTAAAACTTTGTAGAAGGACACGTCATCAAATTCGGTCTTTAAATTTATCCAAATGGCGTTCCAACGTGGAGATTGTTTCTGATTTGGCGCCCAGGTGTGCGGAAATGGTACTAAAATATGATTTTGGCTAACTCCAGCTTATTTCTTGCTTGTTTGGTCGTAGAGGTGTGAAACATCTTGGCCTAAACTTGTTTTATACGTCCTTTTTCCACCCTTTCTTCGATTGTATCCACTTAAGGCCTGAAATCACTTAATGCACGAATTAAACGCACAAGTGACAAAATCAAGCGATAATTGAACCTAAAACATAAACGCAAAGGGGCTTAATAACACGTAAAAATGACTCCTAGCAATTCCCCCAAACTTATCAATTGCTCGACCTCGAGCAATAAAAGGTCTAGGGCACAAAAAACATCATCAATCAAAAGGAGAAAACAAAAACAACAAACGAACTCACTTTCGCAGAGTAAACGATTGCACTTAGCATGTGCAACAAGCCTTTAAACCTGTGAGTTACCTCAAAGGACGAGTTATAGTCTCGTGAGGGTTTGCAGACGATATACCCACAAAATCTAACAAACTTTCAATTCCAACCAAATGAATACATCTCAACATAATTAACAAGAATAAATGGCACAAAATCATCCTTTTACAGCTCACAAATATATATACATATCAACTATTTTTGCTCATGTGACACCAATACTGGAAAGACTCCATAGGGTGTAGTGAAAATAAATCTAAGGTATTATAGTCGAGAGGCATCCTTACCAAATTTTGGACATTAATCCCATATCTATCAACTTTATGATCAAACACAAAGCATAAGAATCATAGAAAATCTCATAGCCATTTAAATTTCATTATCTCAAACATTCAAACTTTCAATTCATATGAAACTTTTCAATTAACTTCATTAAGGCTAGATCATGTGCAATGTTTTATTCCATTAGGCTTTCTATGGCACCCATATAACAAGTTTTAGATCAATGACTCCCAAACTAGATAGTTTTGGGGCATTAAGTGTAAAGACACTCCTAAGGATTTAATCACTCGAGTGTCAAAGGCCACGAAATAAAACTAGATCTTTTAAACAATTCGCTTCTTTTTGGCTTGAGCTTAGCTCAAATTAGCATAATAGTACAGTATATAGGCATGAAACTTTTCACCTCCAGTACATATTAGCCTGACCACTTGTGGTCATACCAAACTTCAACCTTTTTAATTCATTGTTTAGCATAAAAAAAATTACTACTCAACTTATAACCTTATGAAAAATCTAAGTTAATTTTTCCGGGAAAAACTCCTTAAGTGTCTCAAGATGGTTATCCTCTCAACTCCTCTACCCTCGATTTATTGTGCAATGTGAATCATCTAAGAAAATCATTCTCATCTAGGGTCTCCATGAGCAATTTCAAAGATATATATGTTCCATTAAATTCAATTTATTTCAAGAAATAGTGCCATTTTTCCAAGTTAATCAATTTCAATGCATCAATTAGAAGGACTAAAAAAAATCATGCTTGATTTTCTTAACATAAACACATATAAACATGATAGCATACAAATTCCCCCAAACTTGAGCTAAACGAGGAACACATGACATGACAAAAATAGCAAACACATGATGATCAATCATATGAATGTATTAAAACCACAAAGTACTACCCACATATACCCCCAAACTAAAACTCAACATTGTCCCCAATGTTGTCTCACATAAACGCATGCAAAAGGTATAAGAGTACTTATAATCAAGGATTGTTGAAAAACAATCCTTCATCACAAATATGTTCCAAATCAAACTCATCTCATCAAAATAGGCCTCTCAAAACAACGGGGAATTGCTACTATGACATGCTCAACATACTTATCAAACAAACCATCAAGCATATGAAAACACATGCCAAAAGTGCATGCTTAGACAAAACAAATAAATCGAAAAAAAAAACAAAAAAATAAAGCAAAAAAAAAAAAAACTCACAAAGCTTGGGTTGCCTCCCAAGAAGCGCTCTTTTAAAGTCACTAGCTTGACTTTATGTAAGATATTGGCTCAAGACGGTTTATGTATGAATGCCTTATTCGTTCTCCAATCCACTATTGGGTATCGCTTCAACCTTTTGCCCTTTGTAGTGAAGATTGACCAATTATTTGTGCTACATATCCTAGGGTTAGACCAAGCAATCATCCACTCACGAGTTTTTTTATGGTCCCTCAATACCTCTATTACCTTTTCTTCCTCATGCTCCGGATGGTGGTGCAGATTTTTCTCCAAGTTAGAGATAATGTCTCGTTTGTCTTCAACAATCACCTTGACATATTTCAGCTCCATCATGTATGGATGTTAAAGATTATTGGCTCGTTTTTCATGAAAGTGCTCAACACTAAAAGGATCAAAAACATCAATGTGTAAAGACAAATCAAAATCAATTAGATGCTCAAAAACCTCATAGTTATCGAAATTAACCATGTCATCTCCTACATTCAATAACAACTTACCATCGTCGGCATCAAATACTGATTTACCTGTGGCTAGGGAAGAAAGTAAAGAAATGTCAACACCCTCAGAAAGGATAGGAGTCGAATGCTCATCGTTGGAGGAATCTGCTTTCGAATTTTCCAACTTCATTTCATTCAACGTCACGGTGTTGAATTCCTCCTTTTGATCTATCTCAGTGGTACCAAGCAATGCCCATGGTACTTTTTCAGATATGTCGCTCGTTAGTTGCTTGAGTTGATGATTCATCTCCTTCATTTCCCGCCGTGCGTCCTTCATCATAAAGTGGAGCTCTCCAATGGTGTTATCAAATTGTTCCTCCGGAGTAGGAATTCTTTCTTGGTAATGTTGTGGAAAGAACCCTTGTGCATAACACGCTTCAATGACGTTTTGGAGCCATAATTGATTCTCCGGTAGTGTCATATCAGGAAAATTTCTATCCTTTGCGAATTGAATGACGCTTTGCAGCCATAATTGATTCTCCGGAAGGGTCATATCTGGAAAATTTCTAGCCATTGCGAGGTAATAGTGTAAGAAAAAAATAAAAAAAATAATAAAAAAAAATTTAATAAAAATAAAATAAATACTTAAAACTTGCAATAAAATCAAAAACTAAAATTAAACAAGTCCCTGGCAACGGCGCCAAAAACTTGACACGAAAAATCCTTACGTGTATTAAACAGCAAGTGGACTGGTCGTGTGTAGTAATAAAGTGGACAATAAAGTCCGGGTTGTCGAACCTCAAGGACTTGTATTTTAGTTTATGATTTTAAATCAATTGAAGAACTTAAACTAAAACAAGAATTAACTAAAATATTATGTAAGTAAGATATAAGAAACAAGATGTCGAAATCAAGATAGCTATGGAAAAGAGCAACTAAGACACATGTGTTGGCATAAATTAATCAATTTTCATTATAAACATGTTCTCATATTATTATACTAATGTTGCTTTGGTGGAAAAAACCTTAAATAATTACTACCCGATGTCTCGGCTGTAATAATCCTATGATTAATTGATGGTTCTCTAGAGATGTCTATCCGAGAATCTAACCAACAATCATGCATTCAAGTTCTAGAATTTCCCCGGATTAATCCGGCTAACTGCACCCGGGAATCTCTACCTATCTCTAGGGGCAATTCCCTATTTTTTACGGATTATGTGATGATCCTCTTTGCACCTTAAATTACCTTCTCTCGAACGAATAATTTAAGCAATAAATCATGCATATGGTAGCTAAGCATATGATCCATTCAAATAAGATCAAGACACAAAGCAACAATAGAATTAATATGAAAAACACAATTTATAACTCAATTATCATAATTTAACCTTAACATGGCCTTAGTTCGAAGAATCTATTTCATCATAAAAGATAAAAGATAGGAACTTAAATTAAGATTCATATTCATAGACAAAAATAAATCTAAATCTAAGAAACTCCCTCGTATTTTTTATGGTTGAACTTCGATCTTCATCTCTTCCATGCTTCTTGATTTCTTCACCTTCAAAGGTTCTTGATAATTTTCATAACTAATCTAAGGATGATGAAGATGATGATAGGATGTGTTTAGGCTCACCCAATGGGGAATGTGTTTTCAAGTGTCTTTGTAGGATGGCCTCCAATCCTCCTTTTATAGCCAAAAGAATTCACCAACCAAGAACATGTGCTTCCATTCTCTTTTATTTCCACCTACCATTCTCTTGCTTTCCATCTACCAAGAATGTGAACTACCATTCTCTTGTTTTTCACCTACCATTCTCTTACTTTCCTCCTACCAAGAATGTGAACTACCATTCTCTTGTTTTCCACCTACTAAGAATGGGAGCTGTCACTTTCGTATTTTCCAGCGCAGGGATAGTGTTTTATTCATAAACTTCTCCACAGACCTCCGAATTGGATGATTCAGGTCCCCATGTAAATATAAGACATAGATCTAAAACTTTGTAGAAGGACACGTCATCAAATTCGGTCTCTAAATTTATCCAAATGGCGTTCCAACGTGGAGATTGTTTCTGATTTGGCGCCCAGGAGTGCGGAAATGGTACTAAAATATGATTTTGGCTAACTCCAGCTTATTTCTTGCTTGTTTGGTCGTAGAGGTGTGAAACATCTTGGCCTAAACTTGTTTTATACGTCCTTTTTCCACCCTTTCTTCGATTGTATCCACTTAAGGCCTGAAATCACTTAATGCACGAATTAAACGCACAAGTGACAAAATCAAGCGATAATTGAACCTAAAACATAAACGCAAAGGGGCTTAATAACACGTAGAAATGACTCCTATCAAGCTACATACTCAGCTTCGGCTGTGGAGGTAGCTATGGATTGTTGTTTCTTGCTATGCCATGAAACTAACCTATCACCTAGAAATTGACAAGTACCACTAGTACTTTTATGATCTATTTTGCAACCTGCAAAATCTGCATCTAAGTAACCAATTAGTTCAAAAGGAGAATCCCTAGGATACCATAAGCCCACATTCTGTGTGCCTTTCGGGTATTTAAGGATTTTCTTGGCAGCAACTAAGTGTGACTCTTTAGGATCGGCTTGGAATCGTGCACACAAGCATACCGAAAACATAATATCAGGTCTACTGGCAGTAAGATAAAGAAGTGATTCAATGATACCTCTATAATTAGTAATATCAACTTTCTTTCCACTTTCATCTTTATCTAGCTTAAGCGTTTGGCTCATTGGAATTTTTGAATATGATGCATTTTCCATACCAAATTTCTTAATCATATCTCTTGTATATTTAGCTTGGTTAATAAATATTCCATTAGAGAGTTGTTTAACTTGTAATCCTAAGAAGAAAGTTAATTCACCTGATAAGAGGTGCTTTTACGTGTTTTTAAGACCGTAATTCTTATGATTTGGATTCACTTATTGCTTAAATCATGTCACATTTGCATTTAATAGGTGTGTTAAGTGAATACAGGTAATAAATGAGAATACATGAAGAAAAGGGAAGAAAAACGATGTACAAAACAAGTTCAAGCATGTTTTTCAACACCTAGGCGGTTTATGCATCTCCTACCACATTCGAGCGATAATTCCGTACATTTCGAGACCGACTTAGACAAAGTTTCCTTCTACAAAGTTTTAGATGTATGTCTTAGCTTCAAATGGGAACTTGAAACATCCAAATCGGAGGTCTATAGAAATAATTGTGAAGGAAATACGATTGATGTGCCGAACAGAGAAGTACATGTGCCAGGATACGCCCCAACGCCCTCCTAGTCATGCCTAGGCATGGATAATCCGAATGTTACTCCTTTTCAGCCTAAATTCCAGAATTATATGATGGGTAAGAATCACTTTTGGCCATAATTCAGCACATGTGTTGAGGGGTTGTCATAAGTGTGTTTCTTGGTAGATTTACTTTATGGGCGCCAAATCAGAAACAACCTCCATGTTGAAACGTAATTTAGGTATACTTAGCGACCGAATTGGATAAAATGTCCTTCTGGAAAGTTGTAGATCTATGTTTTATTTGAACATGGGAACTTGAATCATCCAATTTGGAGATCTGTGGAGAACTGTATGAGGCAAATACTAAGACTGCGCTGGAAAGCAAGAAAATGGCAGCATGCATGTGTTTTGTTGAAGTTTTCACATGGTTATGCTTGGTGGAATTCTTAAGGGCCGAAAGTTTAGCATTTTTTAGCTGGTTGGAATCTTAAAAGCCAAACTTTAAGCATCACCTTAGGTGGAATTCTCATTGGGGAACTTTAATGGGAATTCTTAATGCATACTTTAGTGGAATTTTGGCTATAAAAGGAGGGGGAACCCATACTCTTCATCATTCACTATCAATTTCAGATTCTTGGAGGAGAGGGGGGCAGCCCCTAATCTGATTTCTCCACCATTCATCACCATTCTTCATCACTCTTGGAGGGGAAAACTAGAGGAAGGAAAAGAGCTTGGGGATTGAAGGCTCAACTTCAAGATCCATCATCATTCACCATTTAGGGAGTTTCTAAGAGCTTTTCATTTCATTTATATCTATGAATATTCCTCTTATGTCTTTTATGCTTTCAATTATGAACTAAATTCGTAAGACTAGGGCCATGTAAGCCAAATTGTGATATATGCTTACAATAGATGATTGTTGAGGTTGTTCTTATATTGTTATGTGATGTGAATTGTGTTTTTGTCTATCTTGCATATACTTGATCACTATATGTTAGAATCTTATGCCTAGGTAAATATTTCGGGAGAAAATTGACTTAGGGTGCAAGAAATTCACATCATGACCCGCAACTAATGAGGAATTGCCCTAGACATAGGTAAAGATTCCCGGGTGAAGTCGTTCGATTCAAATCGAGTGAACTCTAGTACATTAATGCATGTTTAGTGGTTAGATTTCCGCATAGGGATATTTGGGAAATCACGATCTAAGTATAGGAGTTTATACGCGAGACATCGGTTATTCTCTACCTTAGGAGTTTTCACCATAACAATATAAGAGTAATTCTACAACAAGAGCCTTTATAAGTATATTTGATCAATTTGGACCTAGCATGTGCCTTAGTCTCCCTTTATACTTTGTGTAAAATCATTTGCATAACCTTGTTCTTATTGTACACGTTTTTACATTTAAGTTACTTTTATTGTAGTTGTTTTTTTGTATAAAATCATAAACTAGAATTCAAGTCTCCGTGGTTCGACAACCCAGACTTTTCGTCCACACTTATTACTACACACGACTAGTGCACTTGCTATCATAGCACGTTAGCTTTTAGCGTGTCATCACCCATCATGCTCATTTCAAATTGTTCTTGGATCATTTTCGAAAATTTCTCGCACAGACGCTTGTTAGTAGAATCAAATATAATATCATCAATATAAATTTGGACTAGGAGAATATCTTCGTTATTGGTAATTTTAAATAACGTTGTATAAACGCTGCCTTTTGAAAAGCCTTTACCAATAAGAAAGATAGAGAGAATGTCATACCATGCTCGGGGTGCTTGCTTAAGCCCATAAAGTGCTTTGTTTAGCTTGTAAACCATACCCTTACCATGATTGTTGATGAATCCTAGTGGTTGCTCCACATATATTTCTTCTTGGAGTTTACCATTCAGGAAGGCACTCTTCACGTCCATCTGATACACTATGAACTTGTTGAACGCTGCATAAGCTAGAAACATGCGGATTGCTTCAAGACGAGCGACAGGAGCACATGTTTCATGAAAGTCAATACCCTCCTCTTGGAAATACCCTTGAGCTACAAATCTGGCCTTGTTTCTTATCACAATGTCGTTCTCATCCATCTTGTTTCTATATACCCATCTAGTTCCAATAACTCCTTGGTGAGTTGGCCTTGGTACTAGCATCCAAACCTTATTTCGTTCAAACTGATTAAGCTCTTCTTGCATAGCTTCAATCCAGCTTGGGTCGCTTAGCGCTTCATCCACTTTCTTAGGTTCTATTTGAGATAGAAAGCTTGCGAACATTGCCTCATTGAACGTAGCGCCTCTAATCCTAACAGGCACTTCAATATCTCTAATAATTTGCTCAGGTGGATGATCACGCAACCATAGTCTGTCTGGTTGGAAGGGGTTAGGAGGTTGAACAGGCGCTTGAGGATCATACGCTTGACTACCTTCTTGTGTAGGCGCTTCAAGTTCACAATTCCTTGTGTGCTCTTAATGATCGCTTTCTTCATGATCATCAACATTTCTTACATGATTATCCAGAGTAATTTCACGAGTAATCTTAGGAGGTGGCACTGAGATCTCATCATCGTCGTCAGTATCTTCATCAATAGTAATTTTAGATGCTTGATGACATAGATCTTCAACTCCTACATCATTTATATTAACCTTACTCGGTTCTTGGTTAGCATCATCAAAAACAACATGAATAGATTCTTCAACCTTTGATTTGATCTTATTTAGGATGCGAAAATTATTTCCATTCTTGGCGTAGCCTAGAAAGATTCCCTCATCCGCTTTAGGATCAAATGTCTTTAGGCTTTGGGATCCATTATTATGGATAAAACATTTAGAACCAAAGACGTGAAAATATGAAACATTTGGCTTACGTCCCTTCCACAGTTCATATGGAGTTTTCTCATGCTGTTTGTTTATCATGCAACGGTTTTGAGTGTAACAGGCAGTGTTGATTGCTTCTGCCCAAAACCTAGGAGCTAGCTTGGATTCTATTAACATAGTCCTAGCGGCTTCCCGTTCGGTTCCGGCGCTCATCAACACCATTTTGTTGGAGAGTTCTGGGAGCTGAATACTCATGATGTATTCCATTTTCTGCACAAAACTTCTCAACAATCTTGTTAGTAAACTCAGTACCGTGATCGCTTCTTATTCTTGCAACCTTAAGATTTTTCAATATTTGAAGTTGTCGAATAAGCGTTGTTAACTTGTCACATGTTTCATCTTTGGATGAAAGAAATTCCACCCAAGTAAATCGAGAGAAATCATCTACTATCACCAAAGTATACTTCTTACCGCTTACACTGATTGTTTGAACAGGTCCAAACAAATCCATGAGAAGTAGTTCAAGTATTCTAGAGGTAGATAGATGAGGTTTTCTCTTGAACGATGATTTAACTTATTTACCCATTTGACAAGCGTCACAAAGGCGATCCTTATGAAATGGTCCATTTGGTAATCCCTCTACAAGATTTTGACGTATAAGCTGAGAGATTGTTTTGAAGTTGAGGTGATTCATTTTTCTGTGCCATAACCAACCCATTTTAGATTCATTTTTCGCAACAAAACATGTTGGATTGTTATCAAGTGTTGAACTCCAATCTACCAAATATACGTTGTTAGTTCTTTTTCCTTTCAATTTAGTAGACTTAGTCTTAGCGTCATTTATATAGCAACAGTCACTTGAGAATATGACTTCAAAGCCTTTATCACAAAATTGACTTATGCTTAATAAATTGTGCTTCAGACCCTCAACAAAATAAACATCACTTATCATGATGTTCCCCCTATGCATAGTACCTATACCTTTGGTTTTACCTTTGGAATTGTCACCAAATACAACCTGAGCACCATTGGCAGCTTGATAGTTGATCAGAAGATCTTTGGAACCAGTCATGTGCCTTGACGATCCACTATCAAAGTACCATACAGATGTATCGGTTCTAGCTCTAGGTACCTGCAATCAAAAGGGAAGTTCTATTTCTGTTCAGATACCCATTGTTGCTTGGGTCCTTTAACATTAGTAACATTGTTAGTTTGAATTAGAACTTTAGGAACCCATATTTGCCTAATCTTCATTGTAGGAATACTGGCCTTTTTGGGTTTCACATTGTGTTGTGTGTGCTTTTTGGGTGTATAAAAATAATATACTTGATTATAATAGTAGTCATAATCATAATCATCATAGTATCAATAATATGATCTTGACTGTCTTGGATATTGACACTGTATTTCCTTGGCGCTGGCTTAGGTTGCACTTTCAGTGCTGGATGCTTAGCGTTTGATTCACAGTGGTCAGTCTTATCTTTAGCCTTTTGAGCGTTTGGATAAACCCGTCTTTGCGAGTCATTTGCCTTAGCCTTACCCTTGCCTGAGTTAGCTCTGACTTTCTCATTTGGCCTCTTACCATTTTTACTAGGTTCATTTTGTGTTTGACCTTGTGAACCTTTTTCAACAAAGATAACACCCTTTCCTTTGTTGTTTGCCGTAACATTAGATTTATTGGATTGTTTACCGAGTTTATCGCATCCTAAACCGGTCTTCTCACCAAATAATCTAGTCACTTCAGTCACATTATCCAACTTTCTAGAAGCTTTTGATAATGATGAGATGAGCTGCTCTGATTTAGCAAGTCTAGCGATCAAATCAGCTTCTCTCTTGACTATTATATCAAGATAGCTTTTTAATTGAATGATTTCACTCTCAAGCGATTGGTTCTTCTCAATGCGCTGTTGCTGAATTCACAACTCTGCTTTGAGCATCACTTTATCTCTTGTGAGTGATGAGATAATAGCGAGATCATTTTGATATATTTTGGCAGCTTCTTGACATTCATTGTAGTATTATTTGACTTTGTCAAGTAATTCATCATAAGAAAGAGGAATAGATAATTCATTGATTACCTCAGGAGACGCTTCATCATCTCTGGCCATGAGACATATGAGCGCTGAGTCATCTAGTGGCTCATCATCGTCGCTACTTTCTTCTGATGATTCTAAATCTTCAGGTGCGGATGGTAGTTCTGATTCCGCTAGCAAACCTTGTTGACGAAAGTTGCTCCTGAATTGGTTTCTATCCAAGTAATCCTGCCTTGAGGGCTTGGATACGTTTGGATAAGGGCAATTTACCTAGTAGTGCCCTGGTTTCCTGCAATTGTAACAAAGATTAGTTTTCATCTTTTGTTCATTTGTTAACCTTGTAATGTGTGGTTTTGAGACTACGGGTGCTGAAAGATTTTGAGTGGACACTGGGTACTAGAGGTGGCAATTGGGTGGGTCGGGTCCAACTGGGTCGGGTCCAATTCGGGTCGGGTCCAACTGGGTCCTATGCAAAAAAAATTGTATGAAAGCTAGACTCATAATGGACCCAAAGTAGACCCAATTAGGACCCAACATAGACCCAAAATTGGATTAGAAGATGTTTCCAACAAGTTTAGCCAATCAATCTTTTTATACACACTGCACACTTTTTACACACACTAGACATATTTACACATACACAACACACTTTTACACACACAACACACTTTTTACATATACACAACACACTTTTACACACACACAACACACTTTTACACACACTGCATATTTTTTACACATTTTTACACACAACACACTTTTACACACACTACACAAATTTTCACACACAATGCACACTTTTTACACACATTACACACTTTTTCACATACAATGCACATTTTTTACACGCACTACACACATTTTCACACACAATGCACACTTTTTACACACATTACACACTTTTTCACATACAATGCACATTTTTTACACGCACTACACATTTTTTACACACACTACACACATTCTCACACACAATGCATACTTATTACACACACTACACATTTTTTACACACACTACACATATTCACACACAATGCACACTTTTTACACACACTACATAAATTTTCACACACAATGCCCACTTTTTACACACACTACACACTTTTTCACACACAATGCACACTTTATACACACACTGCACATTTTTCACACACACTACACACTTTTTACACACACTACACACTTTTTACACACACTACACACATTTTCACACACAATGCACACTTTATACACACACCACACATTTTTTACACACACTACACATATTTTCACACACAATGCACATTTTTTACACACACTACATAAATTTTCACACACAATGCACACTCTTTACACACACTACACACTTTTTCACACACAATGCACACTTTATACACACACTGCACATTTTTTACACACACTACAAACATTTTCACACACTATACATACTTTACACACACTACACACATTTTCACACATAATTTCACACACTACACATATTTTCACACACTACACACATTTTCACACACTACACACATTTTCACACACTACACATATTTTCACATACTACACACATTTTCACACATAATTTCATACACTACACACATTTTCACACACTACACATATTTTCACATGTTTTACACGCACTACACATATTTTCACAAGTTTATGTGTGAAAATATGTGTAGTGTATGTAAAGTATGTGTAGTTTATGTAAAATGTGTAATGTAGGTGTGAAAATATGTGTAGTGTGTGTAAAATGTGTGTAGTGTTTGTGAAAATGTGTATAATGTGTGTAAAATATGTGAAAATATGTGGTGTGTGAAAATATGTGTAATGTGTGTGAAAATACGTATAGTGTGTGAAAATGTGTGTAGTGTGTGTAAAATGTGTGAAAATATATGTAGTGTGTGAAAATGTGTGTAGTGTATGTGAAAATATGTGTAGTGTGTGTACAATATGTGAAAATATGTGTAGTGTGTGTAAAATATGTGAAAACATGTGTAGTGTGTGAAAATGTGTGTAGTGTGTGTAAAATATGTGAAAACTGTGAGAATGTGTGTAGTGTGTGTAAAATATGTGAAAATATGTGTAGTGTGTGAAAATATGTGTAGTGTGTGTAAAATATATGTAGTGTGTGAAAATATGTGTAGTGTGTAAAATGTTTGAAAATATATGTAGTGTGTGAAAATGTGTGTAGTGTGTGTCAAAATATGTGTAGTGTGTGTAAAATATGTGAAAATATGTGTACTGTTTGTAAAATATGTGAAAACATGTGTAGTGTGTGAAAACGTGTGTAGTGTGTGTAAAATATGTGTAGTGTGTGAAAATGTGTGTAGTGTGTGTAAAATATGTGAAAATATGTGTAGTGTGTGTAAAATATGTGAAAATATGTGTAGTGTGTGAAAATGTGTGTAGTGTGTGTAAAATATGTTAATATGTGTAGTGTGTGTAAAATATGTGAATATGTGTAGTGTGTGAAAATGTGTGTAGTGTGTGTAAAAATATGTGTAGTGTGTGTAAAATGTGTGTAGTGTGTGTGAAAATTTCTATAGTGTGTGTAAAATGTGTGAAAATATATGTAATGTGTGAAAATGTGTGTAGTGTATGTGAAAATATGTGTAGTGTGTGTAAAATATGTGAAAATGTGTAGTGTGTGAAAATGTGTGTAGTGTATGTGAAATATGTGTAGTGTGTGAAAATATGTGTAGTGTGTGTAAAATATGTGAAAATGCGTAGTGTGTAAAAATGTGTGTAGTGTGTGTAAAAATATTTGTAGTGTGTGAAAATATGTGTAGTGAGTGTAAAATATCTGTGGTGTGTGAAATTGTGTGTGGTGTGTGAAATTGTGTGTAGTGTGTAAAATATGTGAAAATATGTGTAGTGTGTAAAAATATATGTAGTGTGTGAAAATGTGTGTAGTGTGTGTAAAATATGTGAAAATATGTGGTGTGTGAAAATATATGTAATTTGTGTGAAAATAAGTCATCTGTGTGTGAAAATATGTGTAGTGTGTGTAAAATATGTGTAGTATGTGAAAATATGTGTAGTGTGTGAAAATGTGTATAGTGTGTGTAAAATATGTGTAGTGTGTGTAAAATATATATAGTGTGTGTAAAAAGTGTGTAGTGTTTGTGTAAATTGTGTGTTGGGTGTGTATTAAATTTCAAACTAAGTTAGACTCAATTTGGACTCATATTGGGCCCAACTTAAAACCCAATTGGACCCAAAAATAAGTGAGAACCAACCTAGTTGAAACCAAATGAAAAAACTTAGGACCCAACCCAACTAAAACCTAGGTGGGTTGGGTTGAAAACATATTTTTGGACCCAAATTGCCACCCCTACTTGGTACTGAACAGGCGCTTGGGGTGAAGGAACAGAATATTGAGGCGTTTGAAGCTGTTGTTGCATCGGAGAAGGTGTTTGATATGAACTTTGTCCTTGTTTATTAAAACCTTTTCCTGTCTTTTCATATATCAAGAACTTTCTGAATCTATTCAGCAAAGCTAATTCCTCTTCTTCATTGATATCTAGATTCTTTCCTTTATTACTCGATTTGCCTTTGATTGATGCTATAAGCGCTCCAGATTCCATCACCGGACTACTCACAACATCACTAGCAGAATTCAACTCGAACTCAAATGCGTTGAGCTCTGAAAAGGCGTCTTCTGGAGTTAAGAGATCTAGTATATTTGATTCTCTCATAGCGGTTGTCTTCATCAAGAATTTACTTGGTAAACTTCTAAAGATCTTAACCACCATTTCTCGATTCTGCAAATCCATTCCCAACGATGTAAGTTCTGTAACTAGAGCTGTAAATCTTCTATCTAATTGCTCCAAAGTTTCATTGGGTAGCATCTTAAATCCGTTAAACTTTTCCTTGGCAATGGAAAGTTTGTTTTCTTTGATCTGAGCTAAACCACCACAAATTGTAGCCAACTTATCCCGTATTTCTTTAATGGTTTTGCAAGATTTGATCTTGTTGAATAAGTTGTCATTATCACCAATAGCCGTATATAGAGCGTTACGACCAACATTGTCCAAATTAGCTCTTCGACGCTCATCTGGAGACCATTCTTGTTTTGGTTTCTCAACGTAACCATCGGGAGTTTCTTCCGTGGCTCCAGGCGCTCTTGTGATAACTTTGTATATTTTGATTGGCCCATCTGAAATAATATCACACATGTCATCATCACATGAACAGAGATATGTAAATGCTTTGACTTTCCATGTGTCAAAATTTTACTCAGTCAGTTTGGGAATTTTACCAAATGCCATAACGAAAATTTTTAAAGGCAACTAGATTTTGAAAAAAAGGATCTAAACAAGAAGTTATGCTTGGAAATTTTAAAAATTTCAACTTTAAGCGCTCTGATACCACTTGTTGGTCCCAAGTGGCATACGAAAGGGTCTAAAAAGGGGAGGGTTGATAGACCTTGAAGTATTTTTCGACTTCAAAAGATTTCGTACTAAAAAGGTTTTTGGACGCTTGAAATAGTAGACGCTTGAAGTGTCTAACGCTTGACTTAAGCGTTTACTTAAAATGTAGGCGCTTTGGTGAAGCGTCTAACGAAGACTGTTTTTATAAAGTTAACTTAGATTTCAAGAATTGAATACTTTAACCGAGTAGGTTTGAGCGTTCACTTTTTTTATTAGTGTTAGCACAGCGGAATGATTTTTGTAGTCTTCTTTTTAAAAGCTTTAGCGTCACAGAAAGTTTCTTAGTTGCTTAGCGTTCGATTGTGTTTTACTTAATCAGTTTATGCAATAATATGATAGATAGAGGTATCGACTGAAAAGTAAATGACACAATATTTGTAAGGTTCGTTGGGTGGTGTAATCCCAACTACGTCCTTCTTCTCCTCGAACACTTGGAGGCAATCCACTAAAATGATTCTCAAAGAATCACACAGAATCTTCTACAAATTAGGGAGAGATGAATGTCGATGACTTGAGCTCCTTGATCACACAGATTTCTGCTTCAAATCACTTCAATCCCCTTGCTTCTTTCACCTAGAAATATGGCAAGTATCCAACTTCGACTTCACACAGATTGCGCGGCTTGGATAGGGGTTTTTCTAAAAGGGTTTGTTTGATTTTGATGAAGTTCAAACAATTGGAAATATCTCGGTAGTAATGTAGTTTCTTCGAAAAGAATATTTGAGATATTGGGTTGACTGTCTCAGGATTTGAAGAAAAGCAAAGAGAATAATTTCTTAAAAGTTTGGCTTTTCTGAGATTGTAAGGAATGAGACTTCAATGCAACAGCAATTCGACTTGATAATTGTTCTCTATATTTGGCCTGTTGTTGAAGTCCTATTTATAGGCATTTTTGAAAAAAGTGTCCGTTTGACACATGCAAAGGCTCATGTCTCTCATTTTCGCGAGTGAACAACTTTTGTCCTTTTTCCTGAAAATCTGTTGCACAAAAGTTGGTGCTGCAGTCTTTGAATAGTTGACAGTCCAATAGGGTGGCTTCTCCGTACGTCTGAAAGTGCTTATCACATTTAATGCTCTTGTCAGCATTTAATGCATTTGAAATAAATGCCCGTTGGTATTTAATGTTTTGAGAATATTTGCATTAAAACTCCTTCTGGACTTAGAAATAAATTCAGGTGAAATTACTTCTGTCCTATAAGGTAACGCTTGATATAGCCGGTCAATTGGACGCTTGGAGACTTTATCTTCATTCAGAAATCAGGCGCTTGAGTGTTCGAACTTTACCACTGATAAACTCACTCAGAAATTATCAGACGCTCAGCCTAAGACTACTTAGCCTAACAGTCTATAATAAAAATAAAACAAAGCCTATTACAAATCTAACGCTTCAAAGCTGAAAAACAAACTTACATATTTTTTGGGGTCTAACAAAGGTCCTAATTGTCATCATCAAAACATCTAACATGAAATTCCTAACAATTTCTTATTGATGGGATTATGATTTTCAGAACATTTCCCCAATCATAATGCACCTAAATTTTGAAACAGTGAACAAATCCGGGACGCAAAACATTAATTACGCGGAACAGAGAGATTAGGAGAGAGAAACTGTAGGCTGTAGCAACAAAATCTTGTTATGCTCAGATCATCAACGTTCATTTGTCACATAAAAAGGCCAATTATCAGAAAGATAAAGCAGAGCAAAAATTATGTTTAAGAAAAGTGGAACATCAGTATTAATATATTAAATTATCATTTAATTTTCACCATACAATCTAATCTCAATCCATCAATCAAAAATATAAATGTTATTCGTGTAACAGCGAGATCATTGACCTTTGATTTGGGCAAAGATATAGAGGCTCAGAAAACGGAAGCATTTTGCAACTAAATCGACCAATTTGAAATTAGGGCTTCTTAACAAGAAACAAATAGTACAATAGAATCTTAAATCCATAAGTCAGGGAGATAGAGCGAACTCACGATGGAGAAGAACGAGATCAGGACGGCGGTGGCGGTGCGACGGCGGAGGCAATTTTCGGCGGAGGTAGACGACGAGAAAACGGGAGAAGGGAAAAACAAATGGACTTTTTGTAATTTGAGGGAAATGATTTTTAGTTTAAGAAAAATCTTAAATAGTTTTCAGATTTTTTCACCAATTTATTCATACAGTATAATATTTTTAGAGGCTATTTTTCGTTGGCCTTCGTAGATCTGTCCCTAAAAGTGTGACCCATATCTTATAAAGGTTGTACAAAAGTAAAAGCCCTCGTATAGCATTTTTAAAGGCTTATTTGTAAGTGCCCCCAATTGATGGGCCTCTATAGCCCATCATTTGTTGTGGAGTATTTATGACTCGTAAGTCGTAATATATAGGATTCAGTAATTAATTGTATGTATAATTAGCAAATTTATGCTTTTTGCTTGTGCTGAACCTTGTATTGTTCATTACTGTAATGTGGGTGGAGTGAGGCAAGAGAATGAAATAAGCTTAGATTACTCTGCGACTCATGCACTCAAACGAGACCTTGCGAGGCAATCGAAGGAAAATGATCTGTTTTGTTGAATGGACAGTTCTATAAATTTCAATTTTCATAAGTAAAACTTTGAAAAGTCTGTCACCCTATTTTTTGTGATTATGTCTCAAATAGAGTTGTAGACAGAGCAACCGCAAAGTTGAACTTTTTAATAAAATTTCATGTTTTGCTTGTATAATCTTCTATTTCTACTTGGGGTGAACCGGTGGTGTATTCTTATGTGAAATGTGAAAAAGTGTGTTGAAGTAAAAGAATCATATGGGCTAAGTATTCTAACAATCAGTATGACTTTAAGTTCTGAATATTGTCTCATATCTTTCCTTATTTCTTTTGCATTTGTAGTGTGTAGAAATTTTTTGTATTTTGCTTCATCTTACTAGTATTTTCTGGTGAATTAGATGATTTTGAGTTCTCGGAAAATCAATTCCTTTTCCTAACTCTGTGTTTCTACTATTTTGTTAAATTTTTATAAGTTCATAGGTTAATGGATAGTTTTCGTTTATTATATCTGCTGTGTGTAGGTTTCACACCAATAAGAATAATGGGATATAAAGTATAAAAATACAATATAAAGCATAAGAATGTAAATAAATGAACAAGAGATGTGCGTCGTTCGGTCTAATGAAGACCTACGTCCACGGGTGTAAATTGGTTGCTTGGTTTATTCATCCTCATAGGGGGTAATTATACAAGTAATTGATGGGTAGACTAGAATGGTAAGTCAACTATGCCTAAATACATAAGGTAATAAGAATAAATCATGATCCCTCCATTTTGGTCGAGATCTAATCACGTATATATGGTAAAGAAAAGGTAATCCGCTGGCTTGACCTCCGCAGGTCCGTATATGGAAAGTATCTTGGTTGATTGATTCTTTTCTAATCTTGCTCCCAGGCTTGCCTTATATAGCATGTTCCACCTGTGCAGGTCAGAGCCGGGTGAACCTCCAACTGAATGGATTTGAACACAATGTCTTCTAGAAGGATCCGAGTCCATAATGTTATTGGGCTTGGGCCCATAAAGTGTTGGATTAATCAGCTTGGCCCAAAGACCAATTTCAACCCACATCAATATCTTTTGTGTTGCTATTGTAAGTATATGGCGAAAAAAGGTTTTGTATTTACCATGTTATATAATGGGCAACTTTCCATTGTTCTATCAGGGAAAGCTTTTGGTTTGACTCGCAAGCTTAGATTTATTTTGAGGAAAATATATATGTCTATGGATGCTTGAAATTTGTCCATGGGGATGTCTTTTAATAACAGTTGCTCAAATTCTTTGAATGATTCATGTACATAATATGAAGCCTAGATTTTGTTGTTGTTGTTGTATTATCCTAGTATTCTATTTTCAATTTTCTTTTGATACCTCGGTGGAAGTTTGTTTGAAGAAAATGAGTCTTTTTTCGATTTTGATGATGATCGTACTTGTTTATTACTTGACATGGATTCTCGATTTATAGATGAAGTGGCTATTTTGGAAGAAACAATTGTACATTTCAGACAAGGACTTTATCGGGAAGTAGTTTGCATTTTATCGTCCAAAAACAATTCAATTGATACGAAAGCAGTGCACATCATCACTTCAAAAGTCAAATCTTGCTTCGATTGTTTATATTGGAAATTGGGTATGGGTCGCCCGTGAGGGTTGACCCTACCAGGATTTTGAACATGAAATGGAGGGAGTGGTTTTACTCCATTTGAATTTGAATGGGAAGTTAACCACAACCAAGGAGATATAACTCTTTCCATCTCCAGTAATTTACAAGTATTCTAACACACAAATATGAGGAAAAGGGACACACATTTTCGTCCAAAATATCATCATGATATTAGTCATTTTACTCATCCTTTGGAGCATTTGGGTTGTGGATACAAGTCCTTTCCACTTTGTGATTGGTCTTGGACGACTTGGAGCATTGAAAGGTGCAAATAAAGTCTGTGATTCAACCGAAGAAGGTCCTTAAATTTTCGGGTTCAAGTAAGTGATTAGTGAACCGTAATATTATGAATTCCGCATTACATGTTCGTCATTGGTATCAGAGCCTTCGGGGTTGATATCTAGACGATACTATGCTGCATTTTACATGCTTTAATGCTCCATAACCATGGTTTTATAAGAAACCTGTTTTTTATTCTTCAAATGGGTCTTCCACGGAAAATCTTCACATACACCATATTATGCTTTCTTTTTTCGACCAAATCATGCTTATATGTCATAGATATGATATGTTATATCTCATGGTTAAGAATTTTTCATGATGTGAGAAAATGTTGACCCGAACCACACAAATTCGAAAAAACCCATTTTTCTGAATCTGCGTTTTGGAAAAAAAAAACTTAGATGGATGGATTCTAATCGTCAAGAAGATTCTAACAATATAAGATTCGTTAAAAGTGGACTTGAATTGAGTGAGATATCACAATTTAAAGTTTGAAATCGGATTTAAGGTTGGGATAGTTGGAGAAGATGATGAACAGTGCGTTCATCACCTTCCTACTCTCGGAACGGGTAGAGTGCTCCAAATGGAAAACCGACAACGCCGTTGGATTCGTAATAAGGAAATACTTGTAAGTAGCCCCAAAAGAATCCCATGAAAACTTTGAAAAGCGGCTTGTGTGAGAAACGCGTCTCCTCCCTAGAGTGGGGCTACTGTTGGGCTACTGCTGTAAGAAACAAAGCCAAACAGCCCCTTACAATGGTTCAGCGCGTGCGGGGTGCGTGCGAACTGATCCGGAGGCCCTTTTTTGCCGAAAAAATACCGTTACACTCCAAATTTAATTTCCTACTTTTTGGTCAATTAAAATAAATTCTTCAGCATATAAAAATATTTTTCCCAATTTTTGAACTATAATATTTAGTGAAAATTGCTGAAAAGTACTTTTTGGAAAGAGAAAATTTTTGAAAGTTTTTCTATAAATTAGGAAAAGTATTTGGAGGCTTTGGCTACTTATTTGAAGTATTTTATCACTTATATGTATCGTACTCAATTTATAATGCATGTGGAAAATTCATTTTTTCATGAAAATTGTTCGGAGTTAAAAAATGACTTGAAGGTTTTTTGTGTGACTTCAAGTTGTTGAATGGAGATCCCACCGAGACCTTTGTCAAATGAATATTTAGAAAACTTACATATGTGAGAGTGTTTGAACACTTATACATATTATACTCAAATTAAAGATGTGCGTAAAAATTAATTTTTTTGAGAAATTTTGAGAAATTGAGTATTGACAAGAGTATTGTGAATATAAGTGATAATACTTTCGATGTGAGAATTGAATGAAAGGATTGGTTATGACCAAATTCAATACATTCTCATTTAATTGTGTGGCAGTTGTGCAGAGCACTAAGGATCGCCAAGAAGGCAAAGTATGGTGTTGACGCTTGCATTATAAAGAGTTATGAAAAAGCTGGTTGATTGCATGTATGAATATGTTTGATATCTTGTAATAACATGTTATGCAATAAATGTTTGTCTTGTGAAAATTATGATATTATGAATGCGTGATTATCACGTTATAATTGTATGTATTTCATATGATAATTTTAGCTATTTTCTTATGTGAATTATAAGATGTGTTTTTATATATAACATGATATGTTTAGATCATGATTATGTGGGAGTTCTAAGGTTGAGTCGAGATATTCTCACCTAGAACTTTGTGAGATTTAATACTAGAAAATTAAGTCGTGATAATGAACATTTTGGCACGGGTGGTGATTGGTCACTATGTGACCTTTCGAATCTGTACATCATGGTGAACTATCATAATGTTAATTTTGCTAAGTACGAAATGAATTTTTGTATTAATGGGAATGTGAATGATATCTCTAGTATAATCGTGGCAACCAAAATCTCATATGAATATTGAGGTTTGTAGAGAAGTACTAGACGAGTACTTATAAGTAGTAGTTATAACTCTACTATGTATTGGAATATATAAGATGGAATTAAACGTTCTAGACGGAAGTAACCAAGTCATGACAGACTTATTGTGGGTCTCCCTACTCAATATATAATAAAAGATCAATAAATTTTCCATAAGTGGAAAGGAATGTCCACTATTTTTTTGATATCTTGGTAAATGGTATGGTATATGATCTCATTTGTCAGTGAGAAATCATACTATTGATATGTGGGTGTACCAAATGAGCAATACATCCATAAAGTTGAACCAAATTGGGATTGTTGACTTTAGTATTTGATGATTACATTTATGCCCTAAATAATGAGGAAAACGAGTTGCATAGGACGAGACTGACACTTTTACTTTCTTTTTGAGAGGGTTTGTCTCTTCCGCTCTAGTGGCGGGTTTCTCTTTTCATTAAGTAGCCCCTCATTCACCTCGTACACTGAGTCAAGCAACTTCTCCTTTTCTGTCATGAAGAGGAAGTGAGATGATGACAATGCGGCTGGGAAAAATCCATATCAATCCTACCAAAAAGGGGTATTTTGTCCCGGGAGCTTGGTTATGGTGATGTCAAATACTATTAGAAGTTAAAGTCAACAAACAATGTCTTCTCTTATGAGGAGCAGGTTCAAATTGTCCGGTCTCTTTCGAATAATAGAAGAGCCTAAAAGTCGAGTTCAATTTATTTGACTGTAAAAAGACTTTCATAAACGATGTTAGTCACTTTATGCTCTCTTAATGAGAGAATATTACTTGTTTGATAACGACTTAAACTGATCTGTTTTAAAGAGAGTTTGAGACTCTTACTGTAAATGAGATTAGAACAAAGAGAAAATCAAGAAAGAGACATGAGATGGACCTAAGAAGAACAAACTTAACCACTGAAATGAATAGAAGTGATATAAGGTTAAAAGTGCTACAATTGACATGCGATGGGTCATTTTACTCATGTATGCACTGAGTTGAAAACATAGCACTTTTAAGACTCTTATATGTGCATGTTTAGACTTTAAGCACTAAATTACTAAATCTTGTCCTTTGTGGATTTAGGTTTATGATTACATGAAATCGAGAAGCTTTTGAGATTCTGTAAGATCATTAGACTTGATCTTTTGAGTTGTTGTTCTAAGATTGTCTTGTTCGTTTGCTTAGATTTGAGTTTTTGACTTGGTTAGTATCTAAAGAATAGATACATAAAGTGGTACTAGATATATATAATTTTTTTATTGGTTTGGGTGAATTGTGACCAAAGTACATTGATTATTCGGGCATAATCAATGATGTGTTCATTGAGTAATGTGAACACCTTTGCATGCACTTATGCATGTTTAGTGAAGTCACAATGAATCGAGACACCAAGCTAATAAGAGAAACTCTCTGAATACATCTTTCGTAATTGATTGCTAACTTGTGGTAAATCACATGTGATCATTCAGAGATTAGTCAGTTGATCTTTCATTGCAGTTACTTTTTCACATACCCTGGTCTTGTCCTTTTGATTTCTCATGATATGAAATATTAGAATGTTTCTTGTATATTATGGAGAGAATCAAATTGGTAAAATTTTCAAACAGGTTCAATAAATCAAATCAAAGAGACAATGCAGTTGTGTCTCGGCGATGTACGAATGATCTAAGGGTACATGTTCTAAGTGAACATAATGAGATGGAAAATTAGTAAATTACAGAATGTCCGGAGAATAATTTTTAAGATGAAAATCTTGAAATTGCTAAACATTTGCTTAGGATTAATGATTCGGATAGATAGTGGCTATGTGCCTTATGTATCACTTAAGAGAAATGTGTTCCTAATGTCGATGGCCTAAGGTATGAGATAATGGAGGAAGCTCACACTGCACCATATGCCATGCATCCAGGTAGTACAAAGATGTACCAAACCTTGAAGACTCATTATTGGTGGCCCAGAATGAAGAAAGATGTAGCAGAGTATGTTTCTAAATGCTTGACATGTCAGCAGATTAAAGCAGAACATCAGGCATCCGTAGGTAAGTTGCATCCATTACCTATTTCGGTTTGGAAATGGGAGCATATTACTATGGATTTTCTTTATGGTCTACCAATGAAACAGAGAAAGAATGATGCCATTTGGGTTATTATTGATCGGCTTACAAAATCGGCTCACTTTTTACCATTCAGATGGGGTTCCACTCTGGAACATCTTGCAAAAAAAAATATGTGGATGAAATTGTGAGATTACATAGTGTACCTTTATCTATTGTGTCAGATCGTGATCCTCGTTTTACATCAAGATTTTGGGGTAGCTTACAACAAGCACTGGGTACTAAACCGCATTTTAGTATGGCATTTCACCCACAAACGGATGGACAATCAGAGAGAACTATTCAGACTTTAGAGGATATGCGTATGGCATGTGTTCTTGAATTTAAAGGCTCTTGGGATGATCATATGGCACTGATGGAATTTTCATATAACAATCAGTATCATAACAGCATTGGTATGGCTCCTTATGAAACATTATATGGTAGGAAATGTAGGAGTCCGGTATGTTGGGATGAAAATGGAATGCGATTGTTAGAAGGACCAGATTTGATTCAAGATATTATTGAAAAAGTGAAAATTGTCAAAAATAGATTAAAAGCAGCCCAAGATAGACAAAAGATCTATTTTGATCAACACAGACGGGGAATGGAATATGAGGTTGGTGAAATGTGTTCTTACGTGTTTCTCCTTGGAGAGGTATTCTCAGATTTGGCAAGAAAGGTAAACCATCTCCTCATTATATTGGCCCTTACGAGATACTTGAAAGAATTGGCCCATTAGCATACCGTCTAGCATTGCCACCAGAGTTGTCCCAAATTGATAACGTATTCTATGTTAGTATGCTTCGCCGGTACACATCAGATCCTTCTCACATTCTTCGAGATGAACCAATTGAAATTTCTGATAATTTAAGTTATGTTGAAGAACCAATGAAAATCATAGGCCACAAAGACAAGCAGCTCCGAAATAAAACAATTCCATTGGTGAAAGTGTTATGGAAGAATCATTCAAGAAGCAACTTGGGAGACAGAACAACGCATGAGAGAACAGTATCCGTGATTATTTAGCGATACAGGTACAAATTTCGAGGACGAAATTTTATAAAAAAAGGGGTGAGGATTGTCATAACCCAAAACCTCACTTTTCATTAAATCATACAATAGTATAAATACATATATTTTGGTAGAATAATGATTTTCGTTAATGAGATTTTATAATTTATTCAATTTCAGCGATTCGTGCTCGACCCTAAATATTCTACTCTTTGGTCATATAAATAAAATTTTAATTCCTATTTAATATGGGTATAAGTTTTAATTCTTATATATATAGAAAGGTTATATAATTATGTATAGGTAAGATATTTTTTCATAAGAGCTTAGGTGTCATTTAGGAAATGGTACACCTCTAATCCTCTTTCAACCTTGGCAAATGAAGGGATTTTGTTTAATTCTTTTGTGATGAGTCTTAGACTCTCTCTTACTTTCACTCTCGCACACACACCACGCCTGGAAATTCCCCTCAAAACAGCCCATTAGTTCTCTCAAAAATACAAGAAGTGGAGTAAAGAAATTCAGGTTGAAGGGAGAAGAAAAGATACCTAGTTAGGAAGCATCCTCCTCTCTTATTTCTTTTAAGGTATGGTAGCTAAGTTATATATTGCATATAATTGTTTGTAATAGATTAAAGGTTATATTTTTAGGTGAATTAGAGGCCTAAAATTATGTGATTTAGTTCAATAAATTGCATGACACCCAGTTTTCAGAATGTCAGATTCTGTAATTAGGTATCTAAACGTGAGAGTTTGATTATGTAAAATTTTTTGGATAAACTTATTTGTGTCGTGAATATCTCTACAAAATTTTGTAAAGATTGGAGTTCTGTGGATGTTTCTAAAAATCCTTGAATAACACTGCCAGTCTGTTAGGCGGGATTGGCAAAGGCTACTGTTTTGAGCTCATTTGACTGACCTGGATAGTTTGGATTACTCTGAAACTTTTACTGTCTAATTATACATGTGTGTAGAGTATTTTATCAAAATTTCAGAATTTTACAGTGAATAGGGGACTTTTTAGAAATAATTGAATATATGGTGTCGTTTCTGAAAAAGCTGTTGGGACTGTCCTGTTTCGTTAATCGAATTCCCAAATTGACAAGGAAATTAAATCTGAAAATATTATGTTATGTTATTCAATGTATTATATCAAGGGTATTTATGCATTTTGATGTATTTAATAGGTCGAGATTCCAATAGAGGAACAGAAAACGCCGACTAGACGAAGATATCTTGACGAGCCACTATTTGTGAGTATAATTGGGTGGCTTGATAATTGACTCATCCTTTACTTTGATTGATAGTTCTAAATGCATCCTTTACTTGTCTATTTGTGTTGATTGTGAAACTTATGGTGTTATGAACGCGTTTATATGATGATTGAATGATAGAAACAAATATGGTGAATATACTTCATTGTGTAATATATGTGAACTACATGTGTTATTGATGACTTGATGATGAAAATGAGATATATGCTATGAAAATGCATTCATCCGATATAAGAGGTTCTGTTATGGCTGCTACAATTCTTTAGCCATGTGTTAAAGAATTTCCAGTAAAACTAGACTACAGAATACCGTACGGCCACCCGAGTTCACTGAACTCCCATGCTTTATATGAATTACAGAGCGCCATGGCCATTTTCGTGATCACGATTTACTCTTGGTTATAGCAGGCCATTAACAGTAAAAGAAAATGACTAAGCATGTGCATCATGTGTTTCTAAATGATATGAATTGAATGTGATATGATTATGGATGAAGTTCTTATGTGACTTCAAATGAGTGATTGGTTGCTGATTTTTTGTGCTTATAGGATCTCAATTATCTCGTACTTGATTATACTTGTTGAGTTTGCGACTCACCAAACGCAATGTTTTTTTTTTAGTGTTGTAGATAGAGTCGATCCGTGAAGTTGTGTACATAAAGCTGAAGCATAGATCAAAGGTCGGCTGGCTGGTTTTCAAGTCCTTCTCCCTCAGCTCATCATTTGCATATCATATAGGGCTTCTTTTGGTCTCTTGTAAAGTATAATGCCTAGATGTGTGTATGTTGTTTTCTTTCTGTGTTCATGTGTGAGGGTTGTGCAACTAGTGAAGTGGATGCTTTTGCTTGTATATGATGTTCGAATGGGTATTATATATATGCATGATATTGGTATCTACATGTTTCATGTAAGGGTGTTACACAAATAGTGACTATGTGCCTTTTAGATCACTTAAGAAAATTGTGTTCCTGAGTTTAAGTGGAAGCAAATTTGCCAAGGTGATCAAGTTAAGAGTCGAATCATTATTGTGACTATTGCTTTGGTTTAATGATTCAAATTGTGGCTATGTGCCTTATTATATCACTTAAAAAAATTGTGTTCCTGAGTTTAAGTGGGAGCAAATTTGCCAAGGTGATCAAGTTAAGAGTTGAATCATAATTATGTGCAAGCACAAAATATTCTCTGAAAAAGATTAGATAGAGTCCAATATAGTGAGATGGAAACTCCATCTTGTCTTACTAAATAAAATTGAATTAATGCAATGAAAGAGTATTTATCGAACTTACAAAATCAGTAAACATGTGTGGCACCAATAAATATCGCGCCAATTGATGAGGAGGGGATAGTTGTCATTGTGGCAGCAATTGCCCTCATTGTGAAGCCCCAACCAAAATGTGGCATTTCGACTTTCACGTGGTTTAAAGATTTGAGTTGCACAGTCTCTATTAGCTATAGTGTGATTAGCATTTTACATATGCTCTGTTGTATACAATCAAACCAAGTTTGGATTATGGTTCAACATTAGACGTGGGGATATTGAGAACTTCTGTATAAGTTCTCGAAATCTACTAAAAACTTTGGTATTAGATTTTGAGGAACAAAGATCACCTAGTGAAAAATGAGTTATATTATATATCTTGAGACAAAACTTATTTTCTAATTGGTGGTATATGGTTTTATTATGCTTTCTTGGTTATTATGGACATTTGAGATTTAGAATTATATCTAAATGGACACGAGATGGCATTTCTTAACAGTTATGTAATTGTAAAGATCTACATAGGAATGCCTTGAGGATTCCATAGACAAAGGTCAAAAGGTAAAGTTTGTAAACTTACAACCTTTGTGGCAAGAACCAGTCTTGACTCTAATTGGTGTAGTACATGAAGTATGGGGTATAACGAGATATTACGTCTTGTTACTTTGAGAGTTGTTATATGATCCTTAACCAGTGTATGATGTTAAAGCTCTATGCGTACGTGCTCGTTGGTCACACGACCCATTTGCTTGTATGAAGATTGTGAGTATATGACTACGATGATGCATACTTGTGTCTAGCCCTCATGTGCGAGTGAGTGATGTTGGAAATCGAGTATAGGTCGCCCATGAGGGCTGACCTGACCCTGATTTTGAACATGAAATGGAGGGAGTGGTTTTACTCCATTTGAATTTGAATGGGAAGTTAACCACAACCAAGGAGATATTACTCCTTTCATCTCCAGCAATTTACAAGTATTCTAACACACAAAAATGAGGAAAAGGGACACACATTTTCGTCCAAAATATAGGGTAGAAAATGGTGTGATTGTATCATCATGATATTAGTCATTTTACTCATCCTTTGGAGCATTTGGGTTGTGGATACAAGTCCTTTCCACTTTGTGATTGGTCTTGGACGAATTGGAGCATTGAAAGGTGCAAATTAAGTCTGTGATTCAATTGAAGAAGAACCTTAAATTTCCGGGTTCAAGGAAGTGATTCATGAACCGTAATATTATGAATTCCGCATTATATGTTCGTCAGTTTAGAAGATTTTTTACCTTTTCTTTCTCATAGTGAGGCTTAATATAATATAGTCGTATAAGAATTAATAAATAAAATTTCATACTTTTTCTAATTCTATGTAAATTAGGATAATATATGTTTTACTTTTGATGTGATTTAGATGAAAGGAGAGATCAAGCACCGATCCCTCCCTCGAAACTTCAGAAGTACAAACTGTTACAACTCCAATAAAAAGACCTGATGAATGCCCCGATCAACGTTTAGACCCACAAAAACTACAGATTCTTTTTCTTTGAAACAACGCAAAAAATATTATTATTAGTTGGTTTATTATATTAATTTGGTTTCCTTTTGGATTTTTCAATTAGAAGGCCAAGTAAATTTTGACCGTGCATGATCCTCATAATGTGATCTATGACCTTTCAATTAACTGATGGCACAGGGGCTTTGGAACTGCTCTTAAAAAGCAAAATAACATCATCTAGGACTAGGTAAAGGTTAGTGATTGATTAGTGTAAGTACACTTATGTTTTGATTATTATTATTATTATTATTATTATTATTTAGCTTAAATAGTTAAAAAGGACAGTTAAAAGTTGAGAGACTCGCCAGTGGTATATTATATATGGTGAAGACTTGGGTTGTCAAGGGAGTAAAGAGAGAAGAATCCTTTGGTGCTTCAAGCTGCAAAGAATAGTCTCCTATTTCGTCGGGATTTTTTTAGGGAAAATTACACACGGACCTCCTAATTTATTGTATAATTACCAAAACCTCCCCTCACTTATTGAAAATTACCAACACTCCCCCTCATGATAAGAGCTTCAATTTTTTTTTTATTGAATAAGGGGGGGGGGGGGGCGGTGTACCCTGGTTTGTTATTAGCTTCTCGCCACACAATTTGAATCACCACTATCCAATCGTGGTCAGGATGTTCCGGATTTGGTCTATTACTGCGATATGGTGATGAGCCGTGGAGGCATCCACAATGCTATTAACTGTCAATCTGCAGTCGGACTCGAGGACAGCATTTCGAATTTTTAGGTCCCAAACCATCTCCAAACCTTGTTTAATGGCGTGCACTTCGGCCTCCAACGGGGAACACGGATCGATACTCCCACTGAAGCCCCTAATCCACGTTCCTTGAGCATCCCGTATCACACCTCCTATACCCACTTTCGGGTTAACATCATTTGGTTCCTGACTGACCGCAACATTTACATTTATCTTGTAGCACTCCGGTAGAGGTTTTTTCCAACCCGTTTGCATATGTAATTGCAATGCCTCCGGGTCGAGCTTAGAAAGATGTAAATTTCTATCAATTCGTTTATGTAACACTTCCAAAGAGATAGCTGAGGTATCTGCCCTTTTTCCATGTACGACCTCGTTCCGAACTTGCCAAAAGAAATTTCCTATTTCAGTAAAAAGAGCTTCAATTTTGAAGATAGATAGATTCTCCATTGTGTACCAAGGCGGCTCTTAATATCCTGCAAATAGACTTACTATAGTTATATCTCCTTGAATTACTAAAATATGCATTTTCTCAAAATGGAAAAATTAGAACAGGACCATTATTTCTAGATATGGAAAAAAAAATTATGCATTACCAGTTTGTAGTGAATGAAGATTCCCTATACTGTCGAATTACTTCATATTGGCCCTCCCTCCTAAGCAACTAAGTTGAACAATGGGCCAAGTTACGTTTGTAGTGAAATGATTAAAACATCAGCCCCTGTATTACTTGATTTACATGTGAATTACTAACAAGTAACAAGAGAACTGCAAAGAGTAATATGGCCGACTTGTAGCAAATCCTTAAAATTTGCCCATGTATTATCATATTTATATTTAAATTACTAATGCAAGAATTGTAGTTGGGCGACCGCGCGGTGTGTAACGCCCTAGTGGCTAGTAGCGTAGAAAAGTCTAATCCATTGCTATGTAATACAAAATATCACACGAAAAAGTAAAAATAAACATAGTAGAATATACGTTTCATTACAGAATCTTTCTTGAAACTCATTCATAACAAAGGCAATGAAACATTCATTAGAATATTAGTAGGCAGACATCATCTACAAATCATATTATATTAGTATAAGCAAACTGAAACAGTACTTCTTAATGTGATCTCCCTGAAAGTGCTTTATGGAAGTGACTACCTTCAAACCGTTGATTATTAAAGGCTTATAAGTACATGCCAAATTGCTTTCCTCTTAATTGCTCTCATGGATGCATTGCCAAGCACAGACATAAGTGTAAATGCACATCAACGTAGAACTTATACCAGAGACCATCAAGTTTTTTGTCGAGACTCGCTCAATCAATGTGAATTGCACAGTTTACTGTACTTGCTCATTAGTTGGAAGTGCATGGAAATCATGGATAGGTCTACTGGCAATGGAAAATTCTAAGTTGGTCCTACACCACACTACGAATCATCATTATTTTGATAATGGAAAATCTATCTGATAATATGTGGTAAGCTAAAAAGGAGCAGTACTGCTTGTCAATCAATCAAAGAGCACACAACTAACTCATATTAAAATGCAATTAATATAATATGGATTTTGGTGTTTGCCTTATTTTTTAGGGTTAAATGACTCCTCTTGATTATGCTCACATAGAAATATAAATTTTAGGAATCAATTTAACTTGCGACCATGAATTAAGACCAATGAACAAACCGTAAAAATAGAAATAGAAATAGTAAAGCCAAGCGTGTGGCAAGGGCCAAAACAGGGTTCGGCTAGCATAGGCAATCAGTCTTTGGTAACTTTATATAGTTCAAGACGTTAGGGGTTGAAAACTGAAGCTGACCAATCATAAAGCTAACAAAATGCATCTTGAGTTGTTTGGGTCAGGACTAAAAATGGCTTATTCACTGTACCCGAAATCTTGATATCAGAGATCAATCACCAAACTAAATCAAACCAAGCATAGAAAAAAGCAGGTTAATGTGGTTTCACCAAAGAATCAAGATGCAAGATAGCCAAAGATGTTACCGGTTGAGTGCAGGTTTCCCGGCCTTTTGTGGTACCAGATGCCTCAATTCCTTCCAAATATCTGAAAATTTAAGTTTATCAAAGTCACTAAATCAAAACTACTCAAAGTGAAAAGTACCAAAAAGAGGGGAAAAAAAACTAAACATAGTTAGAAAAGATAGTCTAGATACAATATAATTAGTGGGAACGACTTAATATCAATTAGAATTGTAACTTTACATAACTCTAGAGCATGTATAGAACTAGAATAGCACGATTTATATCTTAAGCAACAAATTGAAGAAAGACCCTTCGACAGGGAAACATGCTCTATAGTTACTGAAGGAAAATGTTTACAAGGGTAGCATACATGCAAAGGAAAAAATGTGCTCGTTTACAGGGCAGATTTTTCAGCCTACCATGGTCCTTTGTAAAGAAAAGTTAAAATGATGTTTCGTAATCAATTATTTATATCACTAGGGAGAAAAATAGTGATATTAAGGCAAATAATTTTAGCTTGAAAAGAAGCGATCTATTGACTACACAAGTATCCCTGAAATAAAAATGATATGCTAGCACAGGACAAAATATAAGTGAACTGAAATGGTATGTACCAGTGAGTCTAAGAAGCCGAACAAAAACCACATTTACACTGAAACAGCCATATAATTATGCAAGGAATAGCAGGATCCTTCTCTTCTCAAAATCATAGGAGTTACACACACACACACACACTACAAATATTTAAATAATCCACAGATAGTTAATCACTTGTACAAGAATACGATACGTATGCCCAGTTACTTCACAACATACTGCACGTAGATCAGAGATTGCTTGCTTACTTGCCTGCTGGCGCGTGACTACTACTAATAATAAGTAGCGAGGGCACAAAAGGACTCAACTACCTCACCAACTACTATATATGCTTTACACAAATGACTCGTAAAATCTGAAGAATAACTAGTAATAAATAGCTACAAAATTTGTGAGGCAGGTCGTTAATTATCCTGTTGTTTAAGTTGCTTGTTAACACACATTATTCATCTTAATCAATCAATCATCATTAAACATGAAAAGTGCATAATTAACAAGTGAATATACATAAAAAAACTACTCAAAACTATAGTCATACATACATACATACCTGGGTAGTCCTTCCTGCATTCCACGATGAACGAAGAGACATCAGATGGTGATAAGTTGTGAATGATAAACTTAGTCCCAGGCAGTGACGGATCAAAGTAGTGCATGAAATATCTCTTCTCAGCCTCGTAATGATAATCCCATCTGGCTTTGCTGTCGGCAGCAAAAAATGGCAGGGGCTTGTTATCTGCTTCTTCTTCCTCGGGCAAAGGGGGAACATAAAAATCCCGACGATCAACGTATGGCTTTCGCAAGGACCTCTCTTTATGGGCCCGTCGCCTAGCAATCACATCATCAGGATCATTGTCATCAGAGCCAGGCCAGTATTCTCTTTGCTGCTTCACAAATATGAGCCTCGGCCCGGGCCTACCCTCCTTCTTCTCCTTATCCTTCTCGGCCTTGACGATAGCTTTGATGTGCTTGTGGGCGATATAAGCATTATGAGACGATGATAAGGGTCCGTCATCGACATACACAATCTTCACACGGGCGCGCCCTTCACCGTCGAAATCGTCTTCGACCATCTTAGTAGCCCACAGCGCGGCTCTATCTCGCGTCGTGCCTCTGCTTCAACAGCATTCCTTGCTCCGGTATAGTAAATAACGCCGTTCATCAGGCACTTCAACCCGCCCCCATATTCCATTTCGAAGGTGGCTGATTCGCATTCCATTACGGGGGATTCCGTTTCCGTTTCCTCAGATTCCTCTGGGCATATTTCGTAAAACTTCTTCCTTTTCAACATATCCTCGATCGATCAAATTTCAATTGATTCGCTTCCCTTGGATAAGGGTTTTTTAAGGATTAATTGGGTGAATAGCCTCCAAAGGCCACTCTTTTAAGTAAATAGCCTCTTATAAAAAGATATTTTCTTTTCTATTATTTTTATTTTTTTTTAAGTACAAAGACTAAATTACCCCACTAACAAACCAACAAACAAGCCTTTTCTTTTCCAATTAATCCTTCCTCCAATCTGTCTTCCAAAAGAAATAGTAATACACATCCCTATTCTATTTTCTTCCCTTCCCATTGATCATTAACAATTAAATTTCGACTACCATCCTTCATTGATGTGTATTGGACTTCTTCTAATGGACATAGAGAAGAAACATTGAAGAAAGAGAGACCCCAAAAATTTGAGAAATCAAGCTTCAAAATTGGTAATTTTATCTCAAATCTTATATTTTTACATAAACTTTATTGTTTAAAGACTAGATATTCACATTTAATAGTGTAATTTAGAATAATAATAAGATTTATGATTTTTTGCCTTTCAAAATCTGAAAATCGAGTTTTTTCACGAGGAAGAAGATGAACAGTACTGGGAAGACTGGTGACCGGTCTGCCCAGTTTGCCAGATCAAAATTTTATTTTTGCCACTGGACTGACAGACCGGTCAGACTGGTATACCAATCTGCTCGGTTGGAATTTTATTTTTGTCACTGGATCGACAGACCGGTCAGACCGGTATACCAATCTACCCAGTCTTCCCGACCGACTGCCCCAATCTTCCCAGTTAGCCAATTCTGTAAAAAAAATTCTTATATATTTTTCTTTTAATTTTTCAATATAAATAACTTCGTTTTTCTTGCTTTTATAGGAAAATGTCAGAGATTCCCTTATATTATCGATATGACGGTGAATGGAAGAAAAAAGAAGATGACTCATATGAATGGTTGTCAAGGAATGATGAAATGATGAAATGACGGTGATTACCTTCTGTCGGAGAGCAGTGAAAATACAAAAGCATTAAATCGCAACGAGCAACAATCTTCTAAATCCCCTATTTTGATATGATTTTTGTATATTTATTATGTTTGTATTTGGAGCTCATCAATTACAAGTACTATTATAATTGTAAAAATGTTTTAAGTTGTTTAGCGTTTAACTACATATAGATCATTTTTTCAAAAATATGTGAGGCATTTTGTGGACCCAATCTGTATGATTCTTGACTTTTGATTATGTTTTTGTGTATTGTGGATGGGATTAACTACATACTGAGCCGACTGGTATACCGGTCTGCCCGGTCGGTCGAGATAGAAGTGTTCATCTTTCACTTCTGTCTCGGCAGACTCTAAACTATAATTATTATGAACTCTAAACCCTAAACCCTAATTATTATGAACTCTAAACGCCAAACCCTAAACCTTAAACCCTAAAAAAATCGCAACTTGAAAATTCATCAATCATATCGTTGCTTTATAAGAAACTTAATTTGTTATTTATCATAATAAACGTCACTAATAAAATAATATTAATTAATCAAAATAATCTTTCATCTTTCACTTTTGTCTCGGCCGACTGGGCAGACCGGTATACCAGTCGGTTAAGACAGAAGTGTTCATCTTTCACTTCTGTCTCGGCCAACTGGACAGACCGGTAGACCATTCTATCATGACCGACTAGGTAGACCAGTCTAGACAGAAGTGAAAGATGAATCGGTCGGCCCGGTCGGTCGAGACAGAAATGAGATGATGTCATACTATCTCAACCGACCTGGCAAACTGGTGTACCGGTCGGCCCAGTTGGTCGAGACAGAAGTGTTCATCTTTCACTTCTGTCTTGGCCGACTGGACAGACCGGTAGACCATTCTATCATGACAGACCAGGCAGACCGGTCTAGACAGAAGTGAAAGATGACCGGTCTGTCCAATCGCCCGAGACAGAAGTGAAAGATGAACCGGTCGGCCCGGTCGGTCGAAACAGAAGTGAGATGATCCCATACTATCTTAACCGACCGGGCAAATTGGTGTACCGGTCGGCCCAGTAGGTTGAGAAAGATTATTATGGTTAATTAATATTATTTTATTAGTGACATTTATTATGATAAATAACAAATCAAGTTTCTTATAAAGCAACGATATAATTGATGATTTTCCAAGTTGTAATTTTTTTAGGGTTTGGGGTTTAAAGTTCAGAATAATTTAAAATAACAATAATATTGATGATTATTCACACGCGGCTAGAGTCCAGCTTATACATTGAAAGAATCAATTAGATCGTCCAATGTTAGTAGATCGATTATATGTTGTTCAAGAAGTCCTTGTATTATAATTTAATATGTATTCCTCACTATTTGTATTTTATAAGAAATTTTTCTTGTTCTTTATCGTAATAAATCAGTTGTAACCACGTGTGTTAGCACGACTAGTAATTATATAGAGATTAATAATAAATGTATGTATATATATCATTACATAACTTAATTATTTATGATTTATAACATTTAAAGATTTTACTCAATTTTGATGATTATCACTAAAAAAAATCTTTTATATGAGTATGATATCGTATTAATTTTATATGATTTTGTCCACATATGTAATTACTTTGATGGTATCATATGTAATTTTATATGAGTATGTATTTTGTTTTTTTTATATATATGTAATTAATGAAATAATACTAATTAGGCCAAACAATTTTTTCTGATCGATCGTCAAATCATCCACAAATTTGCCTATTCAAAATTTTAAGCATTTGGAAAATTGGTATTTGGATTGACCAGTCAATCAATTTTTCCGTTCAGAATTATAGTTTATCATCTTTGATCTTTGGACCAACCGACCGGTCAGACTTGTATACCATTCTTCCCGTTAGGAATTTTATTGTATGAGCTTTTGGTCTTTGGATTTGACGACTAGTCAGAATAGTCTTCCAGTTGGCCCGGTCGGAATTTATTGTATGATTGATGAATTTTCAAGTTGCAATTCTTTTTAGGGTTTAAGGTTTAGGTTCATAATAATTTAAAATAACGATAATGTTGATGATTATCCACACTCGGCTTGAGTCCGACTTATATATTGAAATAATCAATTGGGTCGTCCAATGTCAATAGATCGATTACGTGTTGTTCAATAATTTTTATATATATTTATTTTTATATTATAAATATTAATTATATATATTAAATATTTAATATATAAATATTAAATATTAATTACATATATTAAATATTAAATATTAAAAATATTAAAAATTTAGGCTTAAGCTCGCGAGCCTGGCTCAGGCTCGTGAGCTTGGGCTCGGCTCGCGAAATCGCTCGAGCTCGAGCTCGCAGGCTCAGGCTCAAGCTCCCTTGAGTTGAGCTCGAGCTCGAGTCTATAAAAACAAGAAAAATGAAGTTATTTATATTCAAAAATTAAAAGAAAAATATATAAGAATCTTTTTACAGAATTGGCTAATTGGGAAGATTGGGGCAGTAGATCGGACAGACTGGGTAGATTGGTATATTAGTTTAATCGGTCTGTCGGCAGACTGGGCAGATTGGTATACCGGTCTGACCGGTCGGTCGGCCGACTGGGCAAATTGGTATACCTGTCTGACCGGTCTGTCAGTCCAGTGGCAAAAATAAAATTTTGATTGGGCCGACTGGGCAAACCGGACAGACCGGTTACCGGTCTGCCCAGTACTGTTCATCATCTTCCTCGTGAAAAAACCCGATTTTCAGATTTTGAAAGCCAAAAAAATATAAATCTTATTATTATTTTAAATTACACTATTAAATATGAATATCTAGTCTTTAAACAACAAAATTTATGCAAAAGTATAAGATTTGTGATAAAATACCAATTTTGAAGCTTGATTTCTCAATTTTTTGAGGTATCTCTTTTTTCAATGTTTCTTCTCCATGTCCATTAGAAGAAGTCCAATACACATTAATGAAGGATGTTGGTCGAAATTTGATTGTTAATGATCAATGACAAGGGAAGAAAATAGAATGGGGTTTGATGAATTGAGTTTTTTTTTTTGGGATTTTGGAAGGGATGTGAATTATCAATTTTTTTTGGTTGGGGAGAATATTTGTTTTTATAAATATTTAATTTAACATTATTTTTATGATAAGGGCATTTTAGGTAATTCATATATTCAATAAGTGAGGAGGGCTATACAATTTAAAAGGTTGAAGAAAAGGGCTAGTGTTTAAAAACTTAGCCAATTTAAGGCTATTTGCCTAAAGCTCCCGTTTTTTAAAAGAATAATATAGTTTTTAATATTATTAACCAAATGTATTATTTTTTTATTAATTGGAATCAATGATTATATATTTTTTTAAATATAATTATTAATTCCACTTTCGGTGAGAGCGGAATCCTTTTTGCTCTATCGTATTTTGTCAACCGTACATTGAAATGATTTCATTCTTGTGAGGTTACAAAGTTTATATGAAAATCTATATTTTATATGTTCAAGTCGAAATCAAAAATGCACAGAAAAAGGGAGAAAAATGAGCTAAAAATAAGGAGGGAAATCATTACTTTCCTAAACAAAAGCTCAAATATTGTTTTTTTACTTTGTCGAATTTCTTCAGCCGGGCATTGAAATAATCCCATTTCTACGGGGTTACAAAGTTTATATAAAAATCTACAATTTATATGTTTAAGTCGAAACTCAAAAATGCACGACAAAGGGAGAAAAATGAACCGGAAACAAGAAAAAAGTCATTATTTTTTAAAAAAAATGCTCAAATATTGTTGTTTTGCTATATCGTATTTCTCCAACCGGACATCAAATTGATCCCATTCTTATGGAATTACAAAGTTTATATAAAAATTTATAATTTATATGTTCAAGTCGAAACCTAAAAATGTACGGAAAAGGGAGAAAAATGAACCGGAAACTAGGAAAAAATTATTATTTTCTTAAAAAACTGCTCAAATGTTGCTTTATCGTATTTCTTTAACCAGGCATCAAAATGATCTCATTCTTTTGGGGTTACAAAGTTTATATGAAAATCTACAATTTATATGTTCAAGTCAAAACCTAAAAATGCACAAGAAAGGGAGAAATATGAGCCGAAAAGAAGGAAAAATTCATATTCTTAAAACAAATGTTCAAATGTTTCTTTTTACTTTATCGTATTTCTTCAACCAAGCATTAAAATGATCTCATTCTTGCGAGTTACAAACTTTATATGAAAATCTACAATTTATATGTTCAATTCAAAACCTAAAATGCACGAAAAAGGAGAAAAATGAGCTGGAAACAAGGAAAAGATCATTATTTTCTTAAACAAAATGCTCAAATGTTGTTTTTTTCGCTTTATCGTATTTATTCAACCGATTATCAAAATAATCCCATTCTTGCGGAGTTTCAAATTTTTAATGAAAATCTACAATTTATATGTTCAAATTGAAACCTAAAAATGCACGAAAAAGGGGGGGAAATGAGAAAATGAGGAAAAATTCATTATTTTCCTAGAAAAAGCTCAAATATTGCTTTTTTGCTTTGTCGTATTTCTTCAAGCGGACACCGAAATGATCCTATTCTTGTGGGGTGACAAATTTTATATGAAAATCTACAATTTATTGTTGGGTTTCGATAAAAAAACTCATACATGCAGCGGAAGGATTTCAAAAATTATAAAAAAAAACCCAAAATGTTTCTCTAATCGCATAATTGAATCAAAAACGCATTAACGAATAAATCAACTTACCCGTTGAAGCGAAGTGGTAGGAGAATCCAATTTTTCTTCAACTCTTCGAATTGATGAACTTCTTGAATTCTTCAATCCTCATACTCTTCAAGTCTTGATTTCTTGAAACTTCTTGAAAATTAATCCAAGCAACGAAGCGTGTTGTCTCTAAATTATCACGCACGAATTGATGATGAAAAAATCCCACTTCTTCTCTATATAGGCGACGGCTAGTGTGTGTATAGAAGGGGGGGGGGGTATTTTTCTTCTTCTATTATTTGGAGAGTTAAAATGAATTCTTGTCTAGATTAAAGTCAAGAGAAGTCTTTTATATCTCAATGACATATTAACCAAGACAAAACAAAAGAGACCAATTTGATCATCCAACCTAGTCCTAATGGGCGTCCTATAGGGTGCCCCATATGGGGCCCAGAATTTCTTTTGCTTTGTTTAATTAATTTTTTATTCAATTAATAATTTATTTTATCCAATAAATAAATAAATAAATCAAATAATAAAATTAATTAGATAAATTAATTCATTAATATATTTTTCTAAGAAATTAATTAATAATTAATCTTATCGTTTTAATAAATTTAGAACACAATTTGTATTAATTGTAAAATATACCCTTCATACACTATTTTTCCTTTTTAACTTTATAATCTCATAACACGTCATCACTTTCATTATTATTTTTTTCGGGCATCCATTTGACTTAGTTTACATAATATTGTATATATATCTACATATATATATATAGTGAATTATCCATATGTAATAAGCAAAATTTCATTATAACATAAGTTGACAATTATGAAGTAGAGGTTGTTCTATCTTAAAATAAAGTTATATAATATATAATGAAAATAAAGCAATTGGAATTAATAGAATAATATATATATATATATATATAATATTTACATAACCTAACAATCAGATTATTATTTATTTAGTAAACACGTAACAAATAATTATTTTATTATTCTTTATTTACTGGCTCGCAAGTCTGAGAGAAAGTATATTTGGGTTCAAACTGAGCTGTTGAAAAATTGAACTCTAATTGAGTCGGGTCGACTTGGTGCCCTTCCCTAAAATAATCAAAAAGGATAAATAAACTTTACTTTTTTGCTTTATTTCTAATTCTTCTATATAGCTTATTTTATTTCAAGATATCAACTTTACTTCATGACTGTCAACCTATATGATAACGTAAATTTGATTCCTTCATATTTTTAATTTTTTTAATTATATAAAATTATTAAAATAAAGCTATTGAAAGTAAAATATTGTGTGTGCGTATATATTTATCTTGACATAATTTGACAATCACACTATTTTAGGTGTGGCCACCGAGCCAAACCGGTTGAATTTGAGTCCGAATATACTTGCTCACATGGTCGCAAACCAATAATTATTATTATTAATAATAATAAAAATATTTGTTAATTAAACATGTAATAAATAATTGTGCTTTTATGATTTATTTACTGGTTCTCAGACTGCGAGCATGTATATTTAGGCTCAAACTCGGCCATGAAAAATTTGAAACTCTAATCGAGTCTGCTCTACCTAGTGTACATCCCTAAAACACATATAAGGATAAATATATATTAGTCTTTTGCTTTATTTTAATTTTTTATATATATAATTTACTATATTTCAAGATATCAAATATACGTCATGTTTGTCAACTTATGTTATAATCTAACTTTGGTTACTTCATATATGTATATTCTTTTTTTTTTAATTTGGTAATTAACTACATACATCTAATATTTAAGTAAAATGGGTTGAAGGAATGCAAAAAAAGAATGAATGAAAATGTTGACATAATAAATATGAGATTATAAAGTTAAAAAGGAAGAACAATATATCAAGGTAATAATTTCTTTACAATTGATGCAAAATGTGTCCTAAAATTACAAGGACATTTTGGTCTATTGCTAAATATAAAAAGAAGATTGGAGTGAAGGAATGCAAAAATCAATCCCCAAAAATAAAATTAAAAACTAAAGTCATTAATATTCACTTCTTTTAAAGAATCGAATTTTAAAGTCATATCATGCTAAAAGTCGAAAAATCCTAAGATGGACCGGGTCCAATGAAGTCGGTCCATCTAGTACCGTTGGATGGAGATACTTTAAGTGTTTTTTATTATCTTATCCCTGGATCCAATATTATTTAGTGCAATTACTCTATTGGATCTGATGTGAAATAGAATTACCCCTAAAAGTCCTATTAATATTGAGCACCAAACACATACTAATATTTTACAAGTATTGTATGAGGTGGATCAATTTCTTGACAAGTACATTGTGGACTTGGAAAAGAAGACTTGCACCTATGGTATGTTCCAGCTATGTGGGTATCCTTGCTCCCATGCACATGCAGCCATTGCTCATAAAAGGGACGATGTGGAAAAGTATGTTGATCCTTGTTACAATAAGGAAACATACTTAAAGATATATTAGCACATGATTCATGGAGTGCCCGTGCAATGGGATTACATTAAGACTTCATTTCAGTCACTCTTGCTAGGACATCCATAAGGAAAACTTGAATTTATTACTACATGTGATTGACCTCCATCCAGCTTGATAAGTTCTTGCATGTGCAAGAACATGGTTCTGATTTTGTGCACCTATTTATTCAGTTTTTGAAAAACTATTAAAAATATATTTACAATAGTACATATAAATTATTTAAAAAAATATTACTGAAATTAAAAATGATGAGAAATGGGTAATTTATTACCTCTGACGTAGGCTAAAAATACCCTCAGATGTATCAGATCCCACCACAATGATATGGATATACCCGGTAGATAGACTAGCCTGCTTGAAATAATGAGTAAATTGATTAATTCACATTAAAAAATTTAATAAGTTTCCAGAATATGACAAAATAAAAATTAATATATTCACAAAAGTATGCTTGTGAATATATTAATTTTGGTGGCTATATGCTTGTGTTGGAGATTAGGATGCCCTGATGTTTCTAATAGAGATGAAACTATCACTTAAAGAATTTCCAAGAAGAACAGCCACTGCTTCCTCCGTTCCCGTCGCCGTCGATCTACTGTTGTTTACTGTACATATGAATATATATATATATAGGGTCAAGATCGAATACATACCCTCTCTTAGATAAGATCTAAGACCCAATATACACCATTGGATACATTAAATCCAACAGTCCAAAAAATAAGGAATAAACAGGCAGGAAAAAATGGAAAATAGGGATTAGGGGTATAATGGACAAAATGACAAAATTATACATCACCCATTTACCAAAAATAACGGCAATCATCTCCTGCAATCTCTCAAAAACTGATACCCACGAACTCAGCCATTTATTATCACAATCTCAACCCGAGATTAACGCATTCAATTTATAGAATCGTATTAACCTCAGATTTCGTTCGATTATCACAAAAAAAAAATTCGGAAACCCTCATATTCTGGAAATTCTGAAACCCACGAAAAAATTCTGAAAATCGAGATTGCAAACCCAGAATCTGAAAAGATTGAATTCCACATGTTTTCGCTTACATCATTGTTATTTGCTTTGATTTTTTATTTTTGAATGTTCTGTTATTTCTGTATATTGCTTAATTAGTAAACTATAATGGTGATATACCATATATTGTGATTTGAACACATTATACAGCTCATTATATTCAATTATACATCGTATTATATTACATTATACAGTTCATACAATAGGGATATATAACACGTGATTGTGCTCCTTTCAATAGTCAGTTGAATATATTATACATCATATTATATTACATTATACACTATCATATAAGCCATTATACAGTGAATACAATAGCTAATTAATCCATTATATAATAGTTAATAATCAAATATACAGTAAATATAAACAAGGTAAAGTACGAAAATAATGGAAATAAATAAAAATAAAAATCCGACTGAAAACGTAAAAACGCGAAAAAACCTATTAAAACGATGGAATTTGGGCCCGAGAGGGTGGTGCTCAGCATACTTATGATAAGTATATTGAGTTGTTTTTAAAACGACGTTTCCTACAAGATTGAAGTAGAGCTTGGGACCAAATTCCAAAAACAGTTTTTGCAGTGTATAATGGTTTATGTTGTAGTGTATAATGGTTTATGTTGTAGTGTATAATAATGAATCTAATCTATAATCTGTTATACCATTCTATATAGTTGTGTATAAAATTCACAGTGTATAATGATTTGTATTGTAGTGTATAATGGTTTGTATTGTAGTGTATAATGATTTGTATTGTAGTGTATAATAATAAATCTAATCTATAATTTGTTATACTATTCTATAAACTAAGATTTATAAGTTGAATCCATAAAGAAGAAGATAACACTTGCTATAAGTTCCTGTGTTAATAATATGATTTTTGTGTAATGCATATACATCATATATATTGATATGTATGTTGATAAGTTACATATATGCACGCTTGCATAATATGCCTACACTTTTTTCAAAATTAATAGAAATTGCTGTCTTATACCACCAATGAATGCCTGATAGCTGTTCACCCATCAAAACACGTCAAATAAATTCTATTAGTGAAGAAAAACAATGGTTTGTGGGAGACTTCCAATGGTTTGTATTGTAGTATATAATAATAAATCTAATCTATAATTTATTATACCATTTTATATAGTTGTGTATAAAATTCACAGTGTATAATGGTTTGTATTATAGTGTATAATAGTTTGTATTGTTGTGTATAGTAATGAATCTAATCTACAATCTGTTATACCATTCTATATAGTTGTGTATAAAAATTCACAGTGTATAATGGTTTATATTGTAGTGTATAATGGTTTGTATTGTAGTGTATAATGGTTTGTTATTGTAGTGTATAATGGTCCGTTACAGAGAAATATAGAAACTCATCTGTTCAAATTCACTCTATCTATTACATTAGATGAGTTGCTTAATGATGATTTGCAGACTCATAATTGATAACAGAAGAAGAATTCAGTAAAAATTGAATTGAAAACAGAAGAAGATGATGAATAGGGATTCGATTTCTGCATATCCTTCGATCTTTACAGCCCCGATCTTGAATTTTACTGAAAAACAATCGATTTGATGATGAATTGAATGGGAAAAAAACAATATCTCGTATCAATTTTGTTGGAAAACAACCGATTTGATGATGAATTGAACGGGTAAAACGATATCTCGAATCAATTTTACTGAAAAACAATTGATTTGATGATGAATTGAATGGGTAAAAAAATATCTCTTATCAATTTTGCTGATGTATGTGATTATGGAAAGAATATATGAAATCGGTTATGACTCGTGAAACTGGAGATTTGATTTGATACTGTGTATTAAATTGAATCTGTTAGTTATAATTTAATGACTAAAATGCCCTTTACATAATTAAAATAAATTATTAAATCAGTTAAATGTGTTAAATGTAGACCTAGGGATCAAATTGAATCAAAAACCTAGATTGAGTCTTATATCTTACTTAATGGCAAGGGATGTATTTGATCCATATCCTATATATATATATATATATATAATATAAGAGGTTAAACATAGAACATTGATCTTTATTGAGATCAATGGTTATTATTATTCAAAACAATAAATCTATAGGAATTAAATATCAACCGTATATCTTTATCATATCTGATCCAACGGTTGTAAGATTAGGGGTAAAATTGTCTTAAAAAAGTCAAAATATCATAACCACTTGCAACATGCGAGAGTGGGGCGCGTGGGGAGGTAAAGTGATTCATTATTTATTTCACGAGAAGTTAAATTGCTTATTATTTTTTTACAAAAAACTTTTTTGCTATACATGAATTAATGAGGTAAATTGCATTAACCCCTTTTACAAAATGGAGTTTGATAATTGATATTAATCTCCAAACTCTCCCCTTATTTCGAAGCCTTCTTATACGCGACTTTAGCTCAAACTCTCAAAGTCGCTATTCCATCGATTGACGGCTAACATCCATTTTCCCCTAAATCTCTCTCTCTCTCTTTCTCTAATTACTTATATGAATCCTTCTCCAACTCTCACTCTTTTCAATCATCAATCACTAATCCGCTTCTATCCTCTTCAATTAATTCATCATCCCCCCTCCCAACAAAAATTTGATTTGATCCAATTTTTTTCTAGGGTTTATGACTCATACCCCCAATTCAATTTATTTTTCCCCATGATAAAAGGGCCTTGATTGATTTCTAGGGTTCCATTTTATGCCCTAATTCTAGTTTCCCACTTTTATGCAGCCTTAATTGCCCGATTTCCTTTTATTTTTTCGAATTTAATAAATGAGATGGGTGGGGTTATTGGGGGAAGGGTGATTTCGAATTCTGTGTTGCAATTCAATTCATTTGGATGCCCTTTTCGATTTGGATCGGGCATTAATTCATTCTCAGTCGCCTGTGAAGCTTTCTCTGAACCTCTCCCTCTCTAACTCCGACCCATAATTTGTACAGTTTATATTGGATTTCACTTTTTTCTATTTTTTATTTTTTAAAATTTCTTTTGGATGAATTGTGAGAATAATTAGTGATTGCTTTGAGTAATCGGAAAAGAAATACAAAATGGAGCCTGCGGATTCTGATGTTGTTGAAATATCCCCCGACAGACGGTATATTCGGGTACGTTTTTTTTCGTTTTTCCTATTTTTGCTGAACTTTTTGTGTTTTTTAAGTCTTTGCATTTGTGTAGGTTGATAGAATTTTAGATTCATGGCATCTGAAACTTCTAGTAGATCCGATTATTTGTTTTTCCAGTCGCGTGTTGCATAGATTGTGCGAAAGCTGAAACTTTCATGAAGCAGTTGTTGAATGATCTATTTAAAAGAGTACACAGCACTTGTAGCTTATAGGGTTGGTGCTAAGTGCTAACTCAAGGATGACTCTAACGTCTAACCAGCCATATGTGGATTATAATGTAATTGGAAATGTTTTGGAGCTTATTGACATTTGTCCCAGTAGCATATGAGTTTGTTTTTATAGGAATGATCTACTGTGTGTTGATATGTTTTCTATTTCCTACTTCCTGTATAAATATGAACGTAGTACCACCGTTTATTAAAAACAAGGTCGAAAGTGTTTATCATGTCACAAGACAGACGAGTAATATTTTAGTCACGAGATAGACTAATGTTTGAGAAGTATGAGATTTATCTGGAAGTGAGAATTGTCCAATCTCCCCTCCCTCATGTACATGAATATAGATTAAAAATGCGGCAATAAAAAGTGAATGGGCCACCTGGACTAAAACCAACATAGATTCATCATAAAGTGCAGTATGAGTACTTTATCATACCACACGAGATCTTCTATTGCAAAATGTTGTTGCATCTTGTATTGTATAGCATCCATGTACGACAAGTGTATCTAATCCATATTAAATTTATATTTAAAGAAATATTTTATACAAATGGCGTTCATATGCGAAGTGCAATAGGAGATTGCAACACGGTTTGCAATAGGAGATCCAAACTTAGTTTGTGATTTGCATGGTTTGTTAATTTCAGCAATATTTTCTTTATCCGATTTGCTCTAGTTGTTCTATTACCATTTTCTTTTTCTTCCTTCAGTATAATGAAATCCTGGGAAGAGGAGCATTCAAGAATGTGTATGCTCCCTAGACTATCTTCTCTTTCCTTTTTACTTTTGTAGAATTGAGTACTCCTGTTTGAAATTTTTAAGTAGATATGAACATCATTATCAACCTGTCAAAATTTACTTGTGCTTGTTTTCATTTTTAGTTACAAGGGTTTCGATGAAATTGACGGCATTGAAGTTGCTTGGAACCAAGTGAGTATTGAGGATGCATTGCAATCACCTGAACACCTAGAGCGGTTATATTCTGAGGTTCATCTGTTAAGAACACTGAAACATGAAAACGTCATTAGGTCATATGCCTCTTGGGTGGATGATGAGAACAAAACCATCAACATGATTACTGAGTTGTTCACTTCAGGCAGCCTGAGGCAGTAAGTTTTCTCATTCTTTCACACTTGGTTCTCAACCTTTCTCTAATGCTATTGCTTTTTCATTTTTAATCTCTTGTTAAAGAAATGTTTTTACTTCTGCTTTAGGTATCGGAACAAGCATAAAAGTGTCGATATAAAGGCCATCAAGAACTGGGCCAGGCAGATCCTTCGAGGTTTAGACTATCTACACACTCACAATCCTCCTATTATTCACAGAGATTTGAAATGTGACAATATCTTTGTGAATGGGAATCATGGAGAAGTTAAAATTGGAGATCTTGGATTGGCAACAATAATGCAACAACCTACTGCCAGAAGTGTTATTGGTAGTTGTTCTACTTGGAATAGCAATGTCTCTTCTATTTAGTCACCCTTTTCCATCTATGGTTTTATCTTCACTTATCTTATTTCCTATAGGTACGCCTGAGTTCATGGCTCCAGAGCTTTATGAGGAGGAATACAACGAGCTGGTGGACAGTTATTCTTTTGGGATGTGTTTGCTAGAGCTGATTACCTGTGAATACCCATACAGTGAATGCAAAAATCAAGCGCAGATATACAAGAAAGTCACCTCTGTAAGTTTTTACCGACACTTTGTTATATTATATTCCCTCCGTTTTCTGTAGTATTATATTATTGACTTCAAAAGTGGTAGTTGAGAGTTAGTTCTATCACATCATTACCTTCATTGAAAGGGATTTTGGAAAGAAAAATTTCATTTTGAGAAATGGAGTTTTATTTTGGGACATTGGGAAAAGAAAACGAGAGCGTAAATTTGGGACAGAGGCATAATGAATTGGTTTATTTCGCAATATTCTAACACCCTGTGAAATGGTTATTCCTATTTCAAAATTGTAGGGAATAAAACCAGCTGCCCTGGGAAAAGTGAAGGACTCTGAACTGAGACAATTCATTGAAAAATGTTTGGCTCCAGCCTCTATGAGGTTGAGTGCTGCTGAACTCTTGAGAGAAGCATTCCTTTTGCCCGAAAATTCCAAGAATTACTTTTCTGATTCTATGCAGCTATCTGTCTTTACACCCAGATCAATGAACTCACAAATACCTGATTCTCCTTCAATGGATTTAGACCCTTCTTACAAAATGCTATCTGCCAGCACTTGTGGCGAAAGCATGATTGAATCTTCTACGTCAATTCTTGAACTTCGTAGATGCAATGAGAGAAATGAATTTACCTTAAAGGGTGAAAAATGTGACGATAATTCAATCTCTTTAACTTTACGGATCGCTGATTATTCAGGTACGTAAATTCTAACTTCAGAATCATTTCTCTTAAGTTGTGTTCGGATTGATGTATTTGGATTTGAGAAATGGATTTGGAATTGTAGTCATTTGAAATCCATCGGACTGGTTGAGAAATAGCTGAAAATGACTTCCTAGGGATTTGAAAATCCATTGTAACTTAAATTTATCCAAACAAACTCAATGATGGATTTGGAATCCATCGCTTTCAACTTCTTCAATCCAAACACATCCGTAAAACATTGACATTTGGTATTTGGGTTTACTATTGTGGTAATCAGAATATTTGTTAACAGGTCGGGTGCGGAATGTGCACTTTGAATTTTATATTAATGTCGATACGGCACTGTCAATTGCTGCTGAGATGGTAGAACAACTTGATTTGTTGAAAGATGATGTTGCTTTCATAGCTGAGCTTATTAACAGCTTAATTTCACAACTTATACCCTGTTGGAGAACGCCATGTGGAAGTTTGACTGAATCGAAGATCTCATTTGAGGGCTCTACTGTAATTAACAATGAACAGGTCAAAGAAGCCAATGAAAGAGGGGCTAATTCAGAATACTCTAGTTTAAAGAATGATTTGGAATCAATTTCTTGTGCTCAGAGAAATTCGGGATTTGCTGATTATGTTGTTGATAAACATAGAGGAAGTATTGGGGAGTCTTTGATGAGCGAAAGTATGAAACATTCGGGAAGCTCTTATGCGGGTTCTTGGATTACAGCATCGAATGGTATGAGTTTGAGCATTTCTTCTCTTTGTTTGACAGACAAAGAGAATGAATTGTGCTATGATCTTAAGGTAGAGCTTGATGCAATTGATATGCAGTATCAGCAGAGGTGTTGTGAACTTCTGAAGATGAGGGAGGCAGCAATTGAGAATGCTAAAAAGAAGTGGATAATGAAGAAAATTTCTGTTCTTTAATATATTTTGTGCGATTGACGATCATTTCTTGGATTAAGAGCTTTTTGGTTCCGTTTGGTTCTGTTTTTGAAAATGTTTCCAAAGAATTCCTAGGAAACATTGTGGAAAGTGTTTTTTTTTTCCGGTTTTTGTTTTAGAATGGGAATGCGTTTGGATAACTTGTTTATAGAGAATGGATTTGGTGGGAAATTGTTTGGTTTTTTTCAATTGTTTTAATTGTTCAGATTGATTGATTGTCAAATTTGAGTTTGTGATGTTGGATTGGCGTTGATAGGATGTTATGGGTGTGGAGAAATGAAATTGTTTTGTGTTTTAATTGTACAAAACTTCAAATTGTTTGTGCGTTAGTAGTACAAATTTGTATGGTCCGTCAATGAAACTTTTTTAATGATTATCTAATTTCTGTTTGTACTTATGTGTGATATTTATATATTTAAAATAAAATGAGAGAATAATGAGTAGGAGTAACCATGAGAAAACGAGATATTTGAAAGTATATTTAAATTGTGAGAGAATGATGTAAAAAATGACGTAAAAAAGTTTTCTTTGTTACTTCGTCATCAGGATGTTGAACAAAAAACAAAGCTAAACAATAAAAATAATATAAGAAAAAATAAATAAACAGATAAATTTTTTCTGTTTTTCCTTTTATGATGATTGTCATTTTGCGGTTATTATCATTGTTCCATATCGAGTTATTTTTGGGGACGTACAAGATTTTAAGCTGTCGTTATCATGTATGGTGTATATCAAGAGGAAGGGACTACATATACACGAAAGATTTGATTAACATTATTCAGATAAGGAAAAAGGTTAATTACACTAATTACCCCTCTTATTTAATGTAATTACAGTCCAGTGTACCTATTTGTGACCTATAACAAACACCCTCTTTTATAATAAACCTTATGTTTACCCCCCTCTGAGGCTCTGACTAGCGACCGTTAAGCAAAAATTACATTTTGGCAACTTACTAACTAGATTCATCTGCATTGAATTGTGATATTGCTCCTAAAACAAACTGAAACTCGATATATATTTTTATTTTTCAAAAGATAATCAAATTGGCATATATCCGATTTGCACTTCATTATCAATGTGCTAATAAGTCTTTACGAAATCATTTATTTAGGACCAAATTATAAATTGCAATTGCATTCTCTTTAATATAAAAAATTACCCCTGAAAGGGCAAAATAGGAAATTCAGAAAATACTTTTTTGATGATGTTAGCAAATTTTGTTAGTGTTTTGATAGAAGAGAGTGATTGTAAAGTTTTATTATAATTTATAAGAGTGTATTTGTTATGTGTTTAAAATAAATTGGACTGTAATTACCCTAATTAAGAAGAGAATTAGTGTAATTAACCCTAAGAAAAATAACCAGTGGCATTCTTTTATCCATATAGCTCGTAAACTCAGGAAAAAAACATTAGCAGAATGTAGCTTGTTAAATTTATCTAAGGACGCTGTGTTTTGAACTTCCTTTCCCGGTTTCAATTCACAATGTCACATCTAGGTGGACTTGTTTGAATATTCCAACCCCTCTGTTGTGCCAGACATTAATTGTGGTCTTAGGTGTGCCATCGAACTCCGGTACAATGGGTGTTGTCATGCACCACCCCCCCTGCTAAGGAGGTTCGATATTGATGCAGCCTGATTTATGTCAGATCCAGGGGACCCTTTCTATCTCAGTCTGGATCGAGTTGCACGACTATACGAGGCGAATACTAGATTATAGACTGTACTTAGATATCACTAAGTTGCATACGTACCTCCTTGAGGATCAAATCTAACGTAGTTCAAAGGTAAGAGATACGCTTCCAGTTGGAGAGTCGTATTAGCGAGCTGAAAACCCAAATTTATATTTAGGGAACTTACTCTCAAGTCTCTAATAGAAAATCAGATTGTGAACCCTTATTACTTGTTTTGAAATGATATTTATAGATGTTCATGTCGTACGGATATGATGGTGACACTCGGGGACCTAAGATCACGCCACGTGTAGATAATAGATGGTTCTGATCCCGGGTCCCACTTAGGGTTACGGGTCCCACTTAGGGTTACGGGTCGACCCTATTTGGTCCATTTAGAGACACGCGGATTCTTCGAACCTAATGCCAGAGCATAACTTGTATTTGATGAATGCTAGATTTGTATTCACTTTCACCACTCACTAGACTCGTATTAATGACCAACGTGGGAGTTTTGGTGAGGTAAATCAACGTCACCAACAGGTTCGTGTACACGAACGACCCAAGACCCAAGTTTGGTATATCATTAAGTCCCCCACTTCTTCAGTATTTAAGAAGACGCATTTATGCATATGAATTTTATACTGATGAAGTAAATATCTAGACCTGGGAGTTTTGGCAAGGTAAATCAACGTCACCAATGCGTTCGTGTACACGAACGACCCAAGACCCAAGTTTGGTATATCATTACGAACGACCCAAGACCCAAGTTTGGTATATCATTACGAACGACCCAAGACCCAAGTTTGGTATATCACCGCCTACTACTGAAGAGGGGTACGGGTCTAGTCAAACTTCGCCCTGAAAACATCACTGAAATTTATATGAAAAAAGTGAGTGATTCATGTGGACTCTTGAGGCAATGATAAATATTGATGAATAACGATCCCATAATTGAGTCTCATGTATAAATAATTGTGATTATTTAGTACTCAAAACCCAAGTCGAAGTCCCCCGCCCCTACACCAAATGTTTTTAATAGGGATAATTACACTCACACCCCCTCAATGATGGATAATTACACAAACATTCATTTACTAATTGATAATTACAAATATACTCCTCATGTTAAAGATTTCTTACAATTGCACGCCCTTTGTGTGCGGACGTGCAACAATTCTTACAATTACACCCCCGTAAGCCTTAAAAATAGACCCCCTGAAGGAGTGTGTTTGTAATTATCAATGAGTAAGTTGAGGTTTGTGTAATTACCCCATTATTGAGGGGTGTGAGTGTAATTATTCCTTTTCAATACGTCTCACTCAACATCAACGTGTTCGGATACGGCATGCACCTTGTGAAAGCAAACACTTCTTAAATGACTCTATGTTGTGGAACTCGGAGGTTCCTAGTGTAGCCCCATATGCAAATTAACGATGACGTTATAGCCAAATAAATATTAATTGTATTATGAATTTCAGTCTCTTTTGTAGATCGAGACATTTGGCCTTCTCCATGAATAATTATGTGTTAAATCAATTGCAACAGTCGGTCCAATCATAAATTATTGGATACGAACCAATCATAATCATTCATATGGTAGCAACTAGGATGAAAATGAGGCAACCTACCATTACTAACCTAGCATGACTAATGGTGAAAATGATCTATTGCACCAGATCCATTATAAAATGACTCTTTCCCCACCCACCTCCCCACCAAGGACAAGTGTGTGATTGTGCCCCAAAGTGGGGTGGGTAAGCGGGGTGAAATTCATCATTATCATTGGCATCAGTAGGATACAGCTACCCTTCAAAATAATGCATACCAATAATGGACAAATTTCAATCAACCATTACATAATTGCTCTTGCCTAATCTTTATACATACATATTTATTTGCACTTGTCTTGTGATGGGTCCGAGAAAAGAATATGTAAAATAATGTTAAGATCTTATTGAACAAAAAAAGCAACTTAAAGAAAATAAACCTTGAGCTGCAGGACTTGAAACCATTTCAAGTTTTGCCATTATTTCAAGATTTACTCTGAAAATAAGCATCGGAAGAATCAACATACGACATAATACACACACATCATTTTACTAGACTTCAAGTATCACCACATTAGAAAACTTATTCACATATTCAACAATGTCAACATGATTTACAGAACAAATACAACATACAATATGCACAAGAACAAACAATGAATTTGACGTTTCAATTTGAAGAGAATCTTCTTTTATAAAAAGGAATAACTTCGACAATCCATGAACTTATGCCAAGATTAAGATGGCAAGTCGAGAACTTTACCATGGACTACCAGTTTTCCTTGACAATTCTTGATTTCTCGAGAATGAATTTTCCTTCTTTGTACTTTTGTGTTTCCTCATAAGCTTTCTCGTATTTCCATCCCAATACCTCACGGCAGTCAAAGCAATAAACATCAGCAACGGTATGAAGGCCGGTCATTAGATGCCTATCTTCCTTGGGCCCCACAGAAATGTTCATAGCATGGGAGAATAGAAATGCACGACCGTTTCTTCCCTGTCATTCATATCAAGAAGTTATGTTAAGACCAATGTCTACCAAAGGTTATCAACAATGTTTGAACTCAGAATTTTCAAGGGCCACATTCATATACGTCGCAGGATTTGCATAATTTGTTCTTGGGTAAATTATACAAACGACCCCTTGCGTGAGACCCTAATTACGAAAAACATCCCACATTTGAGAAATTACCATAAATTCTCCTATCCAGAAAAGTGTATTACAATTTCCCTATTAGTAAAAGCAAAATTACAATTTCATGCCGTGTTTTTCTGGTCGTCAGGATCTGACATGTGGTGTCTTGGTAATCTGCAATTTACAACATCCAGAGCACTATTTGGTAATTACACAATAAGTAAGACGTTGTGCATGTAATTATCCCGTTCTTCTTTTACCTTTGTTTGCGGATCATTTATGGGACGTATCCAAGTATTAGAGAACCTTATCTCCTGAGGAAAGTATATGTCATTCTAACCTCCCTCGACTCGGTAGTCGTCGGGTAGGACCAAGCATCCATGTGATGCGACCTACATGAGGTCCATCATGAACAGATGGTTGTGATTATCCTGGAAGTTGCAACGCCAACACTCCCCTAAGAATCGTTCGGAAATTATATGTCTACTTTGCAACTACAAGCTATTAATACTTGTTATTAACCTTTAGTTGCAAAATATACTGAGATCACTAAACTTATACTGAAGGCACAACTTAACTATGAAAAACTCAGACCAAGAAAAGTGACGAGATCACTCTCAATCCCTTTGGTCTCCATATTTCGGTAATTAAGTAAACTATCATATTTACATTCGCCAATATTGGAAATCAAATCAAATTTTGATGTCTAATATGTGGATAAACTCAGATGGAGAAAACCATCCATCCTATCACAACAGAACCATACCTATATTCATATGATTTCTCGAATCTCGAATCAGAATCCGAATTGATTTCTAAGAGCAAAACGACTTATAAAGGAAATCGGGCAAGCCTAATAACCAAACCAAGAAAGAACTTATTCAACAGTATGAATGAACTTTTTCAGTGAACTAACCTGAAATGCTTTAGAGATAACATCATCATGAAGTGCAACATGATTTCTGCAATTGCAGCAACTGTACAGTCTCGGACCGATAATTTCAGCCATCTGATGATTGAAATTGAAACCACAATTGAACAGCAGCTGATTGAAACCAAGATCAAGTGATATTTTCATAAAGAGTAAAGGGGAAAAAATAAAATAAAAGAAATCTTAAATGATCATAATTTCATCTGTAGTACCAACAAATTCAACTGAAAAATAGTTTACCTTTATTTACAAAGAACAAGAAAGTGAATTTTATACTATCTTCTTGGGCTTATTTCTTTGACCAAATATCTAGGGCTACAAAAGAATGAAATCAACATTGCAGCCTATGAGCTAATGATCATGAATTAAGTAGTCAAATATATAGTGTAAAAATCAGCAGTAAACGTAAAAAAATTATGAAGAAACAAATGATAAAAACTGAATCAATCAAAAACCCAAGAATTCAAACAGAAAAACCAATTTTCAATTTAGCAAAACATAAAAAAAAAAAAAAAACAGCTGAAAATCAAGAATCTTCGTAATTTGCGTGTAATTAAAGAAATTTTTAGTGCGAATATACGCTTACCTGATCATCGCGGCACGTATCTTCAAGCAATCAGTTGAGAAATAGTGGAGGTTGGGGGGGGTGGGGGGGGGGGGGGGGGTGAGGAGTAGGATCGGTGAATGATGATGAGAAGAATCAAGAATTTATTAATTTAGCGTTATTATTTTTGTTGGTCTCCTGAAGGCAGAGCAAACACGATACACGTATGGCCAAACACAGCTGTTACTCACTGAGCTCAAGCACCGAGAGCTTGAATTTTGTACGGTGGATCGGGGAGTGTTTATCTTTTTTACAAACTGAAATATATTAGGAAAAAATATTATTTAAGAAATAGAAAAATTTCAAATTTATAAGAACACAATAATTCTTAACCAATTAAGGAGAAAAGATTCCTAAATTTTACAAATTATTAAAATGGTAAAATTCAATACAAAATCATATTTGTGTCACTTTTTCATTTTTTTTAATTATCCATATTTTTTACTTATTAATGTTTCGTTCAACACAAATTAAGTTTAACTTTTTTTTCTTATAAATTTACTCAATAAATTTATCAAAAAATGCAAGTAATATTCTATTGTAAGTTTGAAATAAATTATTAAAATGATAAATTCAATAGAAAATGATTTTGTTTTACCCACTTCATATGCTTATTAGAAAAATACAAAAATTTCATGTTTGGTGTCGAACCTACAAAAATAATTCTTATTCCTAAATTTGTAGATAGTGATGAGCAGGGTCGAATCCACAGGGATTAGTTCAGATTTAATTCTCAAGAAACGAATAAAATAAAAGTGAGAATTCTTAATAATCGATTAAACTAAAATTAAAATAATTAACAAAAATTATTAAAATCAAGAGATGTAAAATTAATCAAATAAAAAAAATCAATATGTGGTGAGATACTAGCCTAAGGAATTATCTCCGTTTTGATTCCAAAAGTTGATCCTTGATGCAAATATACTTCAATGTTCATGAATAAATTAGCTATAGTTATTAACAAACTCTAATAACCTAGTTTCTCCTTAATTTATTGATAACCAAAACAAGTTCTTTGATTACTTCTCTTATTGATTAAACAACCCTAAATAAGCTCTTAGGATTTAATTTAACAATAGCATTAAAAAATAGAGAAACACCAATTCTAACCAACAAACCCGCAAACTCGGTTCATTTAGATTAGATCACATATTCTCATAACAACAATCGAAAACTTGTCCATAATCAACGTTATTAACTGCCACAAATATGAGAATTGACCAAACAATTATGAATTTGGGATTCTAAATGACTATATACTATTCCGACAATGAAATAACGGACCCTTATTATTTAATTAATCAAAATAATAATATCAACAAATACAGAAAATATGCAAATACTCAAGAACAAAGAAGGAATAAACATAAATTAGATCTCACAACTTTTGTAGAATCAAAACTTCAATAATACTTGGCTAGAACTTTAGTTTTTAGCAATACATCTTGAAAGAAAGAAAAGCGCAGAATTTTCTATTCTTCTCTTGTCAAAAACGTGTGATGTCAATAAGTGTAGGAGATCTATTAAAATTCCAGCAATATCTAATTATTTATGCTTAGCCAAAAGACTCCTAACTGAATAAAACTCTAATTCTAATGGAATAAGAAAATTAATTCCTTAATAGAATAAAATACCAATAATACTCCTAAAAAATATGAAAGCTCCTAAAAAATAGGAAGATTCCTAAAAAATAGGACTTTCTCTTTCTCATCACACGCTTCAACACGTTTTCTTCTTTTTCTCCATCTTTTTCTTCATTTTTCTTCTTCTTTGAAATTTCACCTATCAAAATAAAAATCATAATAAATATCTATAATTTAAACTTAAATAGCAATAAAAGAATAAAGGAAATATATGAAAAATATGCATAAAATGCATACTAACATTCCACTCACCCAATTTTCTTTTATAACTAATTAATGTTTATTTATATTCATTTGTACAAATTGACCCATCACATTGATTTAAGAATGCAATATAAGTTGGGAAAATTGTAAAAGACATCTAAAAATTTAAAATAATTGAAACTAATATTATATAAGTTTATCTTTGTAAATAACAATTTTGTATTCGTGCAACACCATATTTTTTTATGACAACTTCATCTTCTATGGCCTTGTAATTAAATGTCTTTGACTATATCTCTTGAACGGTCAACCTTGATTTAATATATTTTTAATTAATAATCTTGATCTGAATAATCTTTTCACGCAACAAAGCATGCAATTACAACTATGATCATACAAATGATCGTCAAGGATAAATGTGACAGAAAACTATGCAAATTTTGACATTATTCATAAAGAATTGATTAGAAAAAATTCATGTAGGTGGTTCTTTCGATTAAGATATTATCCATGAAAGATAATTACTTACGATAATTTGATGTATCATAGAGCTAATTGTTTTAATTATTATTTTGTCATATTATGAAGTATCATATGGTTTATCAAGCATCATTTTCCGAAGTCATTTAAAAATCATAACAACATTGTTTGGTATAATATTTAATATTTTGTTAATCTCTTATTTCTTGATACATGACTGCAACTTCTGAAGTTGTTACTTGTAGATAAAATTAAATTTTTTATTTAATGTAATTTTCAATTATCTGTAAGTATTTTTAAGTGTTGTAAATTTAATTCAGACATACAATAGAATATTACTAGCATTTTTTGATAAATCTATTGGGTAACTTTGTAAGGAAAAAAAAGAAGTTAAAACTTCATTTGTGATGAACGAAAAATTAATAAGTGAAGAATATGGATAATTAAAAAAAAAGATAAAATAGGTGACACAAATATGATTTTGCATTGAATTTACCATTTTAGTAATTTGTAAAGTTTAGGAATCCCTTCTCCCTAATTACTTAAAAATCGTTGTGTCTTTATAAATTTGAAATCTTCCTATTCCCTAAAGAATAATTTTTCCAATATATTATATATGGACCCCACACATAATTATGTGAAATAGATAGACACAATGATACACCTTGAAGTAATACTCCCGGTGTACCATAAAATTACCCCAAAAGCTCCACATTTTGGACTTTAGATTATGTGAGAATTACGGCTACATTTGGCCATATATTAAAGTTTGTTTTTAGAATTTTATATTGGTTTTGAAGATTATAGGCTATAAAGCACGGACTTTCCAAAAATTATCCCTGGGCGGTGTCTGACACGACACGTCTCCAACACACCTCCTTCACGTGTCAGACACGGCTAATATGTGTCCATAGTTAAAAAATAAAAAAGCAATTTGGACACCATGTTGGATACGCATTTGGTCGGTTCCGACAAGGTGATGACACGGTTGATAGTTTTCCTAAGAAATTAAAAAGTGCGGGGTTCCAATTATAAATAGAAAAACTTCAAAAATCCTAATTCTAATTATTGAGCATTTGATACTTTGATTGTATTTGTAATTGCTTTGTAATTTGTGGCAGTTTATAATTTTGTTCTGCATTTATTAATGACTTATTGTTGATAAATAGTTGAATTTTTTCAAATATATAGAGATTTACAAAGAAGCAATAAAATATAAATTTTACAATAAACAAGTAAATTGTTAGAGTTTATATATGTTTAGTATTCCTTTTATATTAGATGTCTATTGTTATTTCCTTATTTACTATTTCCTTGTAATCTCTATATAACCCTCATTAGTTATTAATAATATTCTAGGGGATTTATACCTTAACATGGTATCAGCCTAAAACTTTCCTAGGTCTCTAACTATAAGCCACTGCCGCCTCTTCCTAACTGTCGGCCGCCTCTGTCTCACCTGCGTGCTATAGTTCTTGTTCCACCACAAAATTTTTCTTTTTTTTTCCTGTCCATATAAGTCGTTGTTCTTCTCCTCAACGCATTATTTTTTTCTTAAAAAGCCTCCAACAGCGCCAAAATCCTCTCATCTTGGATTTTAGCACCTACCACCGGTTTTCATTGGCTCATTACGGTATTTTTACTTTCTTTTCGTTTGTCTATTTTTTTTCTATTTTTTTCATTATTGTTTCGGCATTGTGCGATCCTCTACCATATCTATCGTTGAAGAATCCACATCTAACCCCGTAACCACCCCTCATCATATTCACCAGGTCCTCGCTGCCGGAAATATTTATTCCTCTTTTGGTTTTAAATTATCTGAACATGACTCCAATTATAAACTTTGGCGGGGCATATTCATGGATCTTTGTCGCAGTTACTCAGTTTTTGATCATCTTTCTGGAAAAAGTAAGCATACGGGCGAACCCGATGATCCATGGTTTTCTTTAGATTCAACTATTAAACTTTGGTTTTACTCCACAGTTGATCTTAATTTGTTAAAAAATATTGGAGTATGCCACTTCGCATGATCTTTGGTTTGCTAAAGAAAACTTTCGAAACAACAAAGCATCCCGTTCTATGCAACTTAACGAGTGATTTCGAAATCTTCAAGAAGGTTCTCTTTCGATTTCTCAATATTGTCAAGAGATGAATTTCTCGCTGACAATTTAGCTGATCTTAATAATAAAATTACGAACCAAGATTTTATTCTTCAACTCTTACAAGGTCTTTCGGAATCTTATTTACCTCTTGTTACTGTTACTACTACAAAATCACCCTTTCCGTCTTTCTCCGAAGTTTGCAATCTTCTTCTCCTTCAAGAAACCCGTGAATCTCGATTTCACTCTATCCCGTCCTCTCCTGACTCCGCCAACACCCTATTCTCCCAAACCCCATCCAATGCACAATATTGCAATAATTATAAAAATAATGGTTCAAAAAAGGGCAAAGGAAACGATAAGTTTCAATACTGCCCCGGTGGAAATTCGGGTGGTCCAAATTCCAGCAACTCAACTCGGCCCAATTATGTACAAGGCCCGCCTCCTGGATATCCTACAGCATCCAGCCCACCACTGATTTTACTATCTGTAACTCAAGACATACCTAAGAGGGGATGAATTAGGTCATTAAAAATTGTGCTAAAACGTATAGAGAAATCAATAAGTACCAAAAGGTAAAACTGAAAAATACTTATATTGAAATAACGATTGGAACTTAGAAGTTCCAGATTCTTGTACAAGATCCAAATGGAAACTTAATACAAAACAGAATGAAAAAGATAAGTGCTGAAAGATTTCAGGCACTACAAATACCAACAAGACAAAACACACTCGATTTGAAGAAGTAAGCTTTGCTCTACTATACCCTAGGAACAAAAGGACGGAACCAAAAGGTTAATCCGCAACTACGATTCCTAATGGGAATTACGAGAGACTAGACTCAAAAACACTTCTCGACCACTCGTGTTTGTCACTCCAAATTCCAAGCATTAACTGGTACCGCTCCTTCCTCACTGGAACTTAGCAAAGAAGGTACCTATGAACAAGAATAAATTGATATCAATAATATGTTGTACAAGGCTTGTAGAATTCGTTAATTCTTGCTGAATGGGAGTGAATGAGTTTATATAGATAATCAGCAATAGAAGTAAAAGGAAAGATAATCAAGGAAATCAACTCCTTTCCATGAAGAGCGCATAACGGCTTCTTACCAAAAATTGTGGAAAGAGAATAAGGTAGCAAGATCAAATCAATAGTATAAGGTAAGGGAGATTTGCATAAACATCTAGATGCCGTAAATAATAATGGAGCAAATAAGGGAAGAGACAAACATGGTACTTCCCTTAAATAAATTCCAGCCATATGAGATTTTTGACTTTCCCTATGAGAAGATGTCATTAATTATCTCCAAATTGGCAAGGATTCCTACAAGGGACGAAAGGTAAGTTAGTGATATAAAATAATAGTCATCATCAAAACGTGGAAATAGGAGTGAACCAAAAAGGTCAACACTATCAACTCATGCCCAGCTTCGGCCCACGCCCACCAGGCCAAACTCCACCTTAAGCCAAGCCGTTTGCCCACTGGGCCTCAACTCAACAGCCTGTTTCTCACTCTTGGCCCACCGTCTAGCATACTGCTTCTTCACAACTAACGCCTACAGCTCCCACTTTCGGCCCACATGACACTTCAATACGCGATCCATCAAATTCACCAGGCCGGCTTCAATTCTGTTCTTTTACACAAAATCATCATCCAATTCAATATTCTGCCAACGTGGCCTCCACCAATATGTCTCAACTCTTTCAGACAATGACTCTTCAACAACACGATGATCAATGGTACATGGATACCGGGGCAAGTTCGCACATGACACCTCACTCAGGTATTTTACACAACATGTACATTCTAGTAATTCAAATTCTATTGTTGTTGGTAATGGTGTTGTGCTCCCTGTTACTACTTTCGGTTCTTCTATTTTACCCAACTCCACTCACCCCCTTCACCTCGATAAAGTCCTCGTGTCTCCTTCTTTAGTTAAAAATCTTATTTTCGTTCGTCAATTCACTCGCGATAATCACTGTTCCATCGAATTTGACCCGTTTAGTTTTTCTGTAAAGGATTTTAGGTCCGGTGAGCTTCTCGTTTGGAGTGATAGTGACGGAGATCTCTACCCCATGTGTTCCACCCACTCTGCCTTTGAAATTTTCGTAGTTTATTTTAACAAATTATATTGAAATTAAAATCAATATCTAATTTATGTTATATATATATATATGTATTTGACATTCGTGTTGGAGCAGTGTCATGTTCTAATTTTTTGAAAAATGCCATGCCCCGTGTCCGTGTCGCTATGTCAGTATCAGTGCATCATCTATAGGTATTGAATTTTGTGGTATGTTTGGTTGTATTTTTCAAACATAGTTAGAAGTAGTGTTATGTGATATAAATATGAAATTTTATTGGGATTTGATGTAGAAAGTGATTGAGTTAGTTATAAAGTAAGAGAAATAATAAGTTTATTAGTGAGGATAAATTATTAACGATGAGATGTGATATGATTGAAAAGTGTAATAATGGATGTTTTTATACAAAAATTTGTAATAGAAAATGAAAATAAGTACTGTTTGAAGAAAATGAGTTTGAGCGTGAATTTTCATTTTTTGAAGATTAAAAATAAATAAATGAGTACAGATGTATTGGAGCCTGATCTTTTTCATGCCTATTGCAGTGGTCGCAGAGATTGAAAGGATGTGTAGGTCTTTTTTGTGGAGTAATGTTAGGTCTTAAAAGTAACATTGATTTAGTATGTTTTTACCTCATATTTGTCTTGAATTCATACCTTGAGTTGATCTTTTTAGTTGTTTTTATTTGTATTTGTGTATTTTGGCTTCTAAGTCGTTTAAATGCTTTTATAGGTAAATGACGATTGATTTGGCGAGTAAATGAAGGAATTTCTAAGCAAAGTGAAGAACTCAACTAAGAGACTTAAAGAGGAGCAAAGAAGAGTCCAAACGAAAAGAGTTGAGTTGAAGAAAAAGTAAAGAAAAAAAGTGGACAGTAGAATTGGCACAGTGGTGCCAATATTCGGCACCACTGTGCAGCGCGCAGAAATCAGAAATTCTGGTTGGGTTCGGATTTTGGGTCTTTTGTTGGGCTTTTTGTAATTAGAATTCTTATATAAATAGAAGAAGTCAGAAAAATAGGGGAGATTCTTTGAAAAGAAATAAGACGCTTTTGAGAGGAAAAGGAGAAAGAGAGAAAACTTGGAGAGAAAGAAAAGGAAGCCATTGAAGAGAAGAAAGAGAAATCTTGATTATTGCCATCAACATAAGGGTTCTTCTTAATTTTTCTTGAATTCTTCTTCTTCCCCAATTGTTCTTATTATTTTCCACCATTGTTAAACATGAGAATTCTTAATTTTATGCAAATTATTTCTTCTTCTTGTTTAAATATGCGTAGCTAAATAATTTTCTAGGGTTTAAGATGTAGTCTTGAGTATTATTATGGATTGTTGATTTTCATTGGGTTATTTCTTGTTTTAATTAATCTATCAATGAGGGTTTAATACTTGTAGATGATTGGCCACCAAATACATGATTTAAGATGAATTGAGAAGTACCGGGAGGTGAATTAATTCATTAGTTCAGATTTGATAGACGTGTTTAAATTACTCAATAGGGATATTAGTAATTGTGCATGAGGCCAGCTAACGAATTTCATGAAAATTAATGGATTCATCTAGATTAGTTATTGATCATGGGAGTGACGAGAACGAGTTTAGTTGGGTACTCATGGAGATCTCGGGAGAGTATCCATGTAATTAAGGAAATTTGGGTCTTTAATGAATGAAAGAATTTACAATCCAATGATGTTCATAATGCATAAAAATACCTTGATGAAGTCTTAATCCCTAGGCTTTCCATTTATCGAATTATTGTTTATTAATCTTGTTATTATTTATTTCTGTTTTTAATTAGTTAAAATCTAAAGTCTTGCGAATCAATAGTCTAAATAATAGGATAAACTTCGTTTGGTACTTGATAATCTTCCCTGTGGAGACGATCTTACTTACTCTTTATTATTTGTCGATACCGTGTTGTTACGGGTGTTAACAAGTAATAAAGCCAGGAGTAAAAGTCTAGCATCAGTTAAATGGCAAGATTTATGTTTGCCAATGAAAGGAGGCCTTGACATTACATCACTAGGGCAGTGGAACATAGGTGCTAGTTTGAAGTAAGTTTGGGACATAGCCTTCAAGAAGGATTCCGTTTGGGTGAAGTGGAGACGTGCCTAATTTCTCAGACATGGGAGTATATGGGAGGCACAAGCTAAACAATATGATTCTTGGTTTTAGAAGAGGCTCCTCACAATCAAGAACCAATTGATTGAAGATGTGGATGTGGTACAGAATTGCTGGAAAGATGGGAAATTCTCCATTATTAATGCATATACACATGTTATGGAGCATAAAGATGAGGTTGGTTGGGAGAAACTAGTTTGGGGAAAATGACCAATTGCTAGACATCGGTTTATCCAGTGGCTTGCTATGTTAAACAGGCTGAAAATAAGGGATAGAATGAGTGAGTGAATGGACCTTAATGAGTTAGATTGTTTGTTTTGTGCTACGGTAGTTGAGAGTAGATCAAACCTGTTTTTCATTGTGACTTTACAAGGGAAATCATGCAACTTTGCTAGGTGAAAATGCATACTTGGTGTAGGAAGAAGGACCGGGCAAAAGTGGTCGAATGGGGTACCAAAATCAGTAAAGGTAAGACGGCACTCACCTACAGGAAACATACACTTTTTGCTAGTATTGTTTATTTTATTTGGTTGTAAAGAAACAAATGATTGTTTATATACTCATAATAGAAGTAGTATTCAATATATAGTAGATAGGATTTGGTGGATTGTGCAAAGTAAAATGAGTTGTATACAAGCCCAGTTATGCCTGATTTTTTATGTAAAGTTGTTTGATGATATTTATTATGGTTGCCTGTTTCAAAAAAGAAAAAAAAATGTTCTCATCTTTAACAATATGGCCATTATATAGCCTACATTTTTTTTAACCTAAGCTTTATTACTAAAATAATTTTTTAATACTAAATGTTTCCTTTTTAAGCAAATATATGGTCACTGCAATTAATATTTCATTCAAAAACTAACAGAATCAACTCAAATTCGAGAAAATAATTTTTGTATACATGGCAATATATGTGATACAAAGCCATGTTCCTTCATCTTTTTATGTTAAAATTTAGAAAATTTCTTGAGAAATGCGTACTATGGAGATTCGTGTGAAAATGATATGATGTGTGTTGTGTTTGTTTATAAATTTTAAAATTGGTTTTGTAAAATGTATCAAATCAATAGTGAGAGGTTGATTTTTGATGTGTTGATTGATTGAATTAGTTATTTATATAATGATTATGTGAATAAAGAAATAATAAAATATAAATTAAAAATTATAAAGTATGAAAGATAAAAAGAAATAATGATTGGAGTAAAAGATTTAATTAATGATTGTGTGAAATGATAGATGTTATTGGGGATTAAAAAAGTAAAGTTGAGAAAAGATGAATTTGAATGAAAATAGTTTGTAATGTGATTTTTTAGGATTTTGTGATTTAGAATGATGAAAATGAATTTCAAAAACATAAACAAACATAAATAGTTTGAGAAATACTTTCCAAATAGTACTAATTTGAAAATTATTTTTCCTAAGAGTAATATAAGTTAATTATATGGGTCCAGACCATCACCAAGCTTTATTGATCTTTAGTCAAATTGGGCCCATAATATCTAGGTCCAAAGCCCATTAATGCCCAATGGCCTAGTCACATCATTTCTCCTTTCCTCTCGGGCCATCCAGAACCGTCTCGTCTCTCTCAATAATTTTGAAAAATAACAAGAAAACTCTAGTGAGTCCTCCCTGCTGCTTTATTACTAAAATAATCTTTTAATACTAAATGTTCCCTTTTTAAGAAAATATATGGTCACCGCCATTAATATTTCATTATAAAACTAACAGAATCAGCTAAAATTCGGGGGAAAACGGTGGAACCTCAATTCGTTTTATCATTTTAGTAAAAACTCTAAGTGTCTCAATATTTTTTTACAAAATCACACCCTTCGAACTGTAATCAATTCAAATTTATTCAAAATCTTTGTAAACCCTAATTTTTTGAAAATTCCCAATTGTGGTAACCCCTAATTACAAATTTTTCCTGTAATTTGACAAAGTGAAAGTTGACCAATTTTCCACCAATTTGAGCTCATGTGCGGCCATTCCGTTAGTTTTTTGATAGAAGTGTAACAACATGGACCTTAATGTGGGTTGAAATAGGTCTTTGGGCCAAGCTAATAGTCTAACACTTTATGGGCCTAAGCCCAATGGCATCACGGACTCGGATTCTTCTACAAGACATTATATCCAAGTCTGTCCCGCTGGAGGTTCGGTCAACCTTGACTTGCAGAGGTGGAGCATTCTATATAAGGTAAGTCTGGAGCAAGATCCGACAAGAATCAACTAAGTGATATACTTACCATATGCGGATCTGCGGAGATCATGTCGGCAGATTCACTAATTATACCATAGAAGATATAGTTCAAAGATGGAAGGATCATGATTTATTCTACTTTCCAATGTATATTTTGGATAGTTGACTTACATTTTTTTACCTGCCCTACCACAAACTTGTATATATATCAACTCCAATCACTAATGAAAGGATCGATTCTTTTACCCCGTGGATGTAGGTCATATTTTGGCCGAACCACGTACATCTTGTGTCATTTTTACTATCATTTTCGTGTTTTATAATATATTCTTATATAATATATCGCATATTATCATTGGTGTGCTTCCCACACACATCATTGGCGTCGTTTGGGGAAATTCTGAGCAAGATAAGACGTGAGGTAAATTTATTTTTCGCAATTTTTTTTTCTTTTACATTAACATTTTGTAATGGCAGAGTCGGATATGTCAGGGGTGGAAAATATGATCGAAAATGCTGGAAGTGGGAAGAAGATGATGTTATCCCCATATGGGGTCGAACAGGCCACGCTTACAACCCTGGCCAACCTGGTGAGAAGGTTAGAGGACAACCTACAGAATCACGGAATGGACAATTCTTCAACAGGACAAACAAGTGGAAATGAGGCTTCTCCTCAAAGTGTGCTAGACCTGGAACAATTCATGAGGAGAATAGAAGGTGTCATTGACATAATTGTCAATAAGGTAGTAAATTCTAAACTTGCAGGTGTGCCCAATCTGGCACAAAAAGAGGATGTGACGTCTCCCTTTCTAAAGGGAACACCTAAGGTGGCAAATGTGGAGATTGGGGGTAATGGTAACGTTATCCTCGATGGCATTTCAGGCAAGAGAATGGAACGACCAATGCCTAGAGCAAGATGGAGGAAAGGGTGACAACATGCCTCCAAAAAAGTACTTAGCTCCAGAAGTACGCTACATGCGTCGCTTAGACTTGGAAGAGGAAGATCTGGAAGGTTGGGGCTAATTTCCGCAAGGAACAACTGCAAGAGAAAAAGTCAGATCTCCAGATGCAGCACTCATGTAATGACATGCCTGGAAAGAACGATCTGCAGAAATGACAAGCACGAGTCCGCACCAAGCATGACAAGGATCTCGAGGATGATGCTAGTAGTTACGTCTCTGCCCGATCTGGGTGGGTAAATCATGGCATGAAAGAAAAAGCAAAGGTAAGACTTGAACAAATGGAGAAAATAACAAGATGGATGGAAGAACTGGTGCGTAAGGCAACATGAGGCAGGGCCTCGGCAGATCGAGGCATTCCATTTACAGATTTCATTGCAAACGAGGAACTTCCAAGGGATTTCAAGGTCCAATCCATTGCACACTACGATGGAACTACGGATCCAGAAGACCATTTATATACCTTCCGAAGTTATGCTTTGCTACACAGGTACTCTGATGCTGTCAAATGCAGAGTGTTCCTATGTACTTTGACCAAATCTGCACAACAGTGGTTCAACCAACTCCCGACGAGGTCCATCGGATCCTTCTCAGAGTTTAGCTCAAAGTTCTTGCACCAATTCGCCAGTAGCATGAGAAAACTCCCTTGAGTTTATTCAGCATCAAGCAAAGGGAGGATGAGACCTTACAAGCATATGTCAAGCGTTTCAATGCTGCAGCACTGGAGACACCAGCTTCAATATCATACTTGAAGGCGACGCTTTCACCACAGGATTAAAGGAAGAAGATCTTTTCAAGTCATTAACCAAGAGGCCTGCCCTGAATTTCGACGAGTTGCTCACCAGGGCTGAAAAATATGTCAATCTGGAGGACGCTCACATGATGAGAAGAGCCGAGTAGAAGAAAGAAAAGTAAGATGATGGCAACAAGCATAGGTCACGTAAAGAATAGAGAAGTGGTTAGGCTCCTAACTCAACCTATGTAGCATCACCTGCTCCATGAGCGCCTAGATCTAGAAGCATACCCATGAGGGGAAATTAGAGTGACCATTGAATGGCTGTGGAGGTCAAGAATCTGATTTAATGGCCTGAAGGTCCAGACCAAGTGCCCAAGAATCCGTCGAGTTCACTCTTTTGCAGATACCATCGCGAGTACGGGCATGGCACAAACGAACGCCCACAGTTGATCGATGAAATCCAGCGTCTAGCCAAAATGGGTTACCTGAAAGAATATGTGATAGACACTCATAATGCAAACAACTCAGCCCTAGCTCGAGGGGGTCATACCTGGAGAGGCCGAGGTAGAGGATGGCGAGGCAGAAGAGCCGGATCTGGAGGTAGAGGAAATTTTCCTCAGCAAATTAGTAAGGCACCAACTTAAGAGGCCGCACCTGTGGAAGTCAACAACAATAATCAAGTGACTATTCACATTATATCGGGAGGTCTAGCAGCAGGCGAATCAAAACGAAACCTAAACCAACAAGCAAGGGCTATGGAAACTCAACCTGCATTCTTTATAAACGTTAGCCAGACTCGACCTAGGCAGGAAAATACTGTTCGAACCTGAAGATGCCCAAGCTGTACAAACACCTCACTGTGATGCATTGGTAATGACTACTGTTATAGAAAATTATGATGTTCAAAGGATCTTTGTGGACGGCAGCTCAGTAGATATTTTATTCTACCAAGCATTCGAACAGATGAATCTAGGAGTTGGCAAATTGGAGGCCGTACGGACTGCATTGTTTGGTTTTTCAGGAGAAGCGGTACAACCTATGGGTATTATTTCACTACCCCTCTCCCTAGGAGAAGGCCTTAACAAAGTGACGAAGCTAACTAGATTTTTGGCCGTGGATACTCCCTTGGCCTACAATGTGATACTGGGCAGACCTGCACTGGTCCTGCTCGAGGCAGTGGTTTCAATACCACATATGAAGATCAATTTCCCAACAATCAATGGAGTAGGAGAGGAATCGGTCAATCAACACCAATCCAAAAAGTGCTACCTAGCCTCCATTAAACAAGGAGAGAAGCCAAATGAGGACAAGAAGTGCAAACCTGAACCAATGGAGGTAGAGGATAAAGAGATTCCCAAGAAGATGGTGCCATCATATGTAGAGCCAGTAGGAGAGCTTATGAGTGTGGAAATCTTACCTGGAGATAAGGAAAATACGATCGAAATAGGATCGCATTTGAGTCCCGACATGAGGGATGAATTAATAGCTATGATGCAGAAGCACGCAGATGTCTTCTCCTGGTCAGCTAATGACCTGGTAGGAATTACCCCAACAATCATACAGCACTACCTGAACGTAGACCCTAGTGCAAAGCCAATCATTAAAAAAAAGTCACTTTGGCCCAGAAAAAGATGCCATTATCAAAGCAGAGATTGACAAGTTACTCAAAGCTAAACACATTGAAGAAATACAATTCCCAGAGTGGGTGTCCAACGTGGTCCTTATACCTAAAGGCGGGTCAAAATGGAGAATGTGTTTTGACTTCCACGACCTGAATAGTACTTGCCTTAAAGATCATTATCCTTTGCCTAGGATAGACCAATTGATGGATGCTACAACTGGATATGAGTTATTAAGCACTATGGATGTGCAGAGTGGGTATCACCAAATACCCTTAGCTGAGGAGGACCAAAGGAAGGTCAGCTTCATCACCTCCTTTGGCACTTTCTGCTACATAGTCATGCTCTTCGGTCTAAAAAATGTCGGAGCTACACACCAAAGGCTTGTAGACGTGATGTTTCGAGAACAAATGGGAAAGAACATCGAAGTATATGTAGACTACATGGTGGTCAAGAGTCGCATTGCAAATACCCATGAGCAAGACCTATAAGAAACCTTTGATATACTCCGAAGATATAGGATGAAGCTGAACCCAGCCAAATGCGCATTCGGAATCAAGGGAGGAAAGTTCCTAGGGTACATGGTCACAGAGAAATGCATAGAGGCCAATCCTGCAAAGATCAAGGCTATCCAAGACATGGTGGCACCTAAAAATGTGAATGAAGTACAATGACTGCATGGGAGAATCACAACCTTAAGTCGTTTCATATTCAAATCCGCAGAACGAAGTTTGCTATTTTTCAAGATATTACGAAAGGTGGATCATTTCAATTGGTCTCCTAAATGTTAACAAGCTTTCAAGGATCTCAAGGCGTACCTAAGTCAAATGCCGTTGCTTACCAAACCTGTGCATGGCAAGCTACTAGTAATTTACATAGTTGTGGCTGACCGAGCTGTCAGCACAGTCCTAGTTCGGGAAGAAGACAAAATGGAAAAACCCTTGTATTATGTCAGCAAGGTACTTTCAGACGTCGAGTCTTGATACCCAGATATCGAAAAGATGACATTAGCACTAGTTGTTACAGCAAGAAGACTCAAACCCTATTTTTTGACATACAAAATCATTGTAAAGACTAGTCAACCACTCAAGGCTATGCTAGGAAAGGCTGAGACATCAGGACGACTTGTTAAATGGGCAATGGAGCTAGGGGAATTCGAGATAGAATACGCATCCCGAACTGCAATCAAAGCACAAGTCCTGGCAAACTTTGTTACCAAAATGACCAGACCTAAGCAGGAAGGAAAGGAAGAGGAAAAAGATTGGTTCTTACATGTAGATAGGTCAGCCACCCAAAATGGAAGTGGTGCAGGTGTGGTACTCATCACACCCGAGGGAGACTAGCTGGAGTACGTAATCAAATTTGAGTTTAAGGCAAGCAAAAACGAAGCGGAATACGAAGCATTCATCATGGGACTTAAAATGGCAATCAAAGGAAGGGCCAAAAATTTGATAGTATACTCGGATTCGCAACTCGTTACCAAGAAAATTGACGGGACCTACGAAGCCAAGGAAGAAAGGATGGTGAAATACTTGAAAACTATAGAGGCACTGAGAGAAAACTTCCACAAACTGAAGATACATCAAATACCAAGGCTGATTATTTGTCCAAGCTGGGCTGCTCAGTCATTGACTGCCAAACCCGGAACATTACTAGACAAGCACTAACCAAACCTAGCACTGAACAAGAAATTTTACAGATCGAAGAAGGAGAAGATTGGAGGACTGAGATAATTCAGTATCTCATAAAGAGAGTACTACCCAAAGAAAGAAAGGAACGACAACGGCTGGAGACCAAGGCTACTAGGTTCGTCATGATCGATGATGTGCTATACAAGAAGTCATTCGTACAAACCCACCTGAGGTGTGTTTCAATAAAAGAAGAAAATTACATACCAAAAGAAATCCACGAAGGAGATTGTGGTAGCCACATAGGCGGTGCAGCCCTAGCTGGAAAGACCTTGAGGGCCGACTATTTTTGGCCAACCCTAAAGGAGGATGCAACCAACCTGGTGAAAAAATATGAATAATGCCAAAAGCACGCTGACCTCATTCATCAACCTACGGAGACAATGCGCTCCATGAGTGTTCTGTGTCCCTTCGCAAGATGGGGAATGGACATTGTGGGCCCATTTCCCATATCAAAAGGCCAAAAGAAGTTCCTACTAGTGCTAGTTGACTACTTCAGTAAATGGGTAGAAGCTGAAGCCTTGGCTCGGATCACGGAGGCAAAGGCCATTCATTTCTTATGGAAAAACATCATCTGCAGATTCGGCATACCCAGGGAGATCGTGGCTAACAAAGGCATGCAATTTAGTGGGACCAAGTTGAGGATGTGGTGCGAGGAGTTAGGGATCCAGCAATGCTTCAGCGCTGTAGCTCATCCTCAAACCAATGGTCAGGTAGAGGTTACCAATAGAATAATAGTACAAGGTTTAAAGACCAGGTATGTCTACTACTTAGCTTTTGAAATACATATGTCCCTTTTAACCATATAATTATCATAGTCAACTCATTTATTTTATCCATATTCCATTTCTAATGAGTTCATATAAATACCCAAACCTCGATCATAAAGATTGGAGGGAGAGGATGGGAATTGGGTGGAAGAATTACTACCAGTGTTGTGGTCATATCGGACTACTCCTAAGTCCACCACAGATGAAAGTCCATTTCATTTGGTGTATGGGGCTGAGGCCGTCATACCTGCAGAGATCAGGGTACAATCCCATCGAGTCAGATACTTCGAGTCGGAGCAAAATGAACAAAGGCTAAGGGAAGAACTGAAGCTAATTAATGAAGTCAGAGACAAGGCGTACTTGAGGATTGAACAATACAAGCAATGGATTATGAGAGCTCAAGAAACAAGGGTGAAGGCCAGATCTGTCCAGGTAGGGGATTTAGTATTGAAGAGAGTGGACGCGGTGTGAACAGTAAGAGTTGCACTCTTCTTTTGTTTTTATTTTATCATCTTATGTTTTATTTGTTGCCATTTGAAGGACTCACGCCTTGCTAATAATCTTTTTGGGAAGTTATGATTGTTATATTTTTCAAGTACGACCTAGAGATTGTAAAGCCTTCTTTGCAGGGCCACATGCAAAGCTCTAATAATTTAGTAAGATTTTATTTTGCTAAAACTTTGAGATTGAGTTATGTATATATGTTAAATATGAATGGTGAATTGTGAAGCAGAGGGGGGCTGGTGAAGTGGAGGTAGGCGGAAGTTAGGGTTGTACCATCTGGGTAGGTGGCCCGGATCTGTCTAGGTAGGGACAATTCACCTACAGATCAAATGATCCCCAGGACAGGGAGAAATAAAGAGGGGTAGGTCCTCGGGAATACTTATGGGCCTACCCTAAGGAAGACCAGGGTTTGGAGCGATAAGGAGGAACGGGCAACCATAAGGATGAAGGTTAAACAAGGAGGGAAATTCGGAGAATGTGGGACATAAAGAAGGATACCTTCTGTATAGGCTGGCCACCCTAGCCCGTCAAGGAATATTTTTGGACGGAGGAAGGAAAAAGGGGATATAAGGCAGGAGGTAAATGCAAGTCTCCACGATTGCATAGTTACGGTGCAAGTCCCCATGATTGTACGGGCCTAATGACGGGAGTTCGATCCCATGTGAAAGTCTCCACGATTGCACAGAGGTGGTACAAGTTCCCACGATTGTACGCATCTGGAAGAGAAAAGTACGAATGCAAGTCCCTATGATTGCATGAGAGAAGAAAAACGAGTGCAAGTCCCCATGATTGCACAAGTGACAATACAAGTCCTCACGATTGTATGTGTCAAGCAAGTTACTAAGAATCGACGGGTGAGGAAATGCAAGTCCCCATGATTGCAAAAATGTGGACTACCTGACCCAACTGGAGCCATAGCGCAGTGTAGATCTAGTAGGTACCACCTGGGAACTAATGAGTTTTTGCTTGTTATTTTTTGTAAGGAATATTGGGTAAAGGGCCCTATCAACGGGCACTGGATAGAGTCTTAGAGGTCATGGGCCTCTTACCGAGAGCCCTCTTCTGATTAGGGCGCGACCTGGAAGAATCACCCTAACCTGAGGAAGGTGAAATCAGAGGAGCTGAAGGAGTGACCGAAGATGGAGGAGTGTCTTGCGACTGCATCTGTGGAGGTGGTGGTGGTAAAACAAGTTCTTCAGAAGGAGGAAGTTGCTTCCGGCGACTGACAAACTCTCTAGCACGAGCTAAATCCATTAGTTTTTCTGCAAAAGACCCAAACAAGCACAAAACATCAAAAATCCAAAACATGAGAGGATGGATACATCATACATCAATAAAAGGAACAATCTGGAAGTACTACCTAAAGTGACACCCTTCAGGTCAGCCCCCACAGGGCTGTAACCAATGTTGTACAACAACCTGCTATCAACAACTTGCCAATATGGCAAGGATAATAGTTCAAGAACACCACCACCTGACGATGATAATGTGACAATCGGAGAGGAGGGTAAGGATGGGCACCCTCCAATCGCTCCAGAAAAGTTCGACGAAAGTTCCACGCCACACCTGGAGGCGGTGCAATAAAGAAATAATTGTTTTTCCACCATTTGTCCCCAGGGTGGGCAGCAAGAAAAATGGCGGGACCTCGGGCGGTTAAGTAAAAAACTCCACTATCTGTAGCTCTAGAACGGGGGTAAAAAAGAGAATAGAAAAACTCGGCAGTAGGCTCAATTCCATGGTAATGAAGGAGGACAACAAATCCAACCATCATTCGAATGGCGTTGGGTGCAAACTAATTCAAGGGCATTCCGTACCTATTGGCTATGGCTGTAAAAAGGGGAGGAATGGGAAACGTGAGACCTGCTCTAAAAAGGGCAACATGAAAAAAAGTATGTTGGCGAGAGGGACGATGAGCCCTGTTCTCTAGAGATGGCACTATTATGGAGTAATCATCAAAAACACCATACATACGGCGGGGGTTCTTCAATATTTGCAAAGTAAAGGTGGAGGGAGTTTCATTCCAAAAGTTTGGGTTTGGTTCTTCCTCCTCTAAATCAGGGTCAGGCTGACGCATACCCTCACCCCCTGAGGATGCCCCAGCCTGCCCAACCCTACCCTCAGCACTCGGAGATGAAGGAATAACGGTGGTATTCCGACCATCAGACTCAGTATCCGACGAGGACAAGTCTACAAGTTTTTTACGCCCCAAAACGTGAGGCTCACTGTGCAAATCACGCACATAGGAGGAAGTGTCACCCACAGAGTCATGCTCAAACATATTATGGTGCTCCTCTCTATTTTGAGAATCCGAACCCAAACTATTAGACATCTTTACAAAGAGGGAAAAGGAAGAACAGGAACGAGAGCAACAATTTGCAATAAACACAAGTTTCTACAAAAATAAAAACAACAAGCAAAACAACAAAGATAAAAAAGAAAGAGGAAGGAGACGCAGTACCTGAAAGAAGGGCGAAGAAGACGGAGAAACTGCAGCTAAAAATTAAAGAAGAGAGATGGGGGAATTCTGATTTTATCACAACAGACACGAAGGAGAAAAAGGAAACAAAATCTGAAGTTTTTTGGCAAGTTATTTTTTGAAATTTGATTTTCAAAAATAACTGAAATAATTAAGGAAAAAATGGGATCTTACCTTGACCATACACGTGGCAGAGATCAACGGTCATTAAAGCACGAGATTGGCGGCACCAACTGCAGAAGGTAATAAGTGGCGCGATTTTCCAAGGCACGACTCCATAACTGCAGGCATGGGAAAGTGTAACCATCACGTCAGGTTTAGGGTTTCTCTTGAGACCCACCTGAGGAAAATTCTTCACCAGGGGTTATGCTTCAATGACCTTTACCTGGGCAGCTCAAGAGTACTCTCAGCTCGGCCTAAAAAATTATCTTTTCTCAACTCCCGCAGCTTGACTACATCAAACTGCAGAGTTGCGGGGGGGGGGGGGGGGACTATTAATGTGGGTTGAAATAGGTCTTTGGGCCAAGCTAATAGTTTAACAGTTTATCGGCCTAAGCCCAATGGCATCACGAGCTCAGATTTTTCTAGAAGACATTATATCCAAGATTGTCCCGCTGGAGGTTTGGTCAGCCTCGACCTGCACAGGTGGAGCATTCTATATAAGGCAAGCCTGGAGCAAGATCCGACAAGAATTAATTAAGTGATATACTTACCATATGCGGACCTGCGGAGATCATGCCGGCAGATTCACTAATTATACCAAAGAAGATATAGCTCAAAGATGGAAGGATCATGATTTATTCTACTTTATAATGTATATTTAGGATAGTTGACTTACCTTTTTTACCTACCCTACCACAAACTTGTATATATACCAACTCCAATCACTAATGAAAGGATATTGACTCTTTTACCCCGTGGATGTAGGTCATATTTTGGCCGAACCACGTACATCTTGTGTCATTTTTACTATCATTTGTGTGCTTTATACTATATTCTTATACAATATATCGCATATTATCATTGGTGTGCTTCCCGCACACATTTATGACTATTTTAGTCGAATCCGATATTTGGACTAAAATTGTTATAACGGTAAACTTGAGAGACCAAAAGCGTAACTGTCCCTTATTCTCTATTCCAATCTTTGTTCTTAGATGGCATGTTATTTGGTATTGCACATCATGTAAATAAAAAGGCACACCATATTATTACTTTGTATTCTACATCGCGTGTATAAAATTCATTTATTTCTATATGTTGTTTCACTTTGTATTTCAAATTATGTGTGTATATAATTCATGTCACTTATATATTTTAAAATTTTTATGCACATATCTATATGTATGATAATAAAATACAATATTTGTTGAAATGTATTTATTTAGTTATCAGTTGTACTAGTAGCTTAGTTGATTGTACCTTGACAGCTGGATTAGTTAGCTTTCCTAATACGCAGATTAGTTAGTTAGTTAATTGGTTAAGCTTCTATATATAACTTTGTAATTGTAATCTTCCAGTAAGTGTGATAATGAAAATTGATTTCTGCATTTTTACAATTCAACATGGTATCTAGAGCTTGGGAAGTCCTCTCAAGATTCTTCCGCAAATTTCTTTGAAATTCTTCATTCTGTGTTCAATTTTTGGATATTCTTCGCAATTTTGAATCGATTCTTCATCAAATCGATCATTCAATTCAATTTCAATCAGCTAATCGGCAGCTTCACGCGTTTAATCAGCGATTTCTGTGTAGAGTTCTTGAATCAATTCTTTTCTTCTTCGCACAATCAAGATCAATGGATTCAGATCATCATGAATCGGAATCCTATAATCCGAGTTCTTCTTCTTCTTCAAATCAGCTTGTATTTGATGTCAACGATCCTCTGTACGTACATCCATCTGATATTCCAAATCTGCATCTCGTTCCTCATAAATTGCGCAGATTAGAGAATTATGGCGTCTGGAGCAAAGCTATGAAGTTAGCATTGAAATGTAAGAGTAAGCTACGGTTTATTGATGGAAAATACCCAAAACCAAGTGCAGATTCATCATATTTGGATCAATGGGAGAAATGCAACACACTTGTACTTTCATGGATATTAAAATGTGTTAGCCATGAGATATATAATGGATTAGTGTATTGTGACACGACATATGATGCCTGGAATGATCTCTATGATCAATTCAACAAGATGAATCGTGCAAGGATTTTCTCACTTTTTAGAGAGATAAATTCTCATGTTCAAGGAGAAAATTGCTTCACTAAATATTACTCAAGACTTAGACAAATGTGGGAGGAGTATGACTCACTCCCCAACTTACCTCATTGTGAATGTGCAGCATCTAAGGCATTCAGTGACTACTCACATAAACACAAACTCATGCAGTTTCTTGTTGGGCTTAATGATTCATACTCAGCCCTGAAATCTCAAACACTCATGATGAATCCCTCACCAACACACAAACAAGCCTACTCCATGATATGTAATGAGGAATCACAGAGATTGATGCAAGGTCCACATATCACCATTGATAGTTCAGTAAGTCTATATTCAGATTCTCAGAAACAAAAAAGGCTGCCTATTACTTGTGAGAACTGTGGTATTAGAGGACATTCAAAAGACTCTTGTTATAGATTGATAGGTTTTCCACCAGGATTTGGTAATAAAAGAGGAAGAGGAAGAAACGGTACTGGGATCAATAGGGGTAATGGCACTGGTGGTAGAAATGGTGGGAGAAACTATCACTCCAGTCATGCCAATTTTGTATAGAATGCACAAGAAAGTCCATCTCCAACTTCTATAGAAAATTCCACTGAAATCAACTCCTCTTCATCATCAACAATGTCACTAGCACCTATCTTGACCCCTCAACAATACAAACAATTTCTCAACATGATCAATTCTCAGAATGTTACTTCACAATCTGCTCTTGATCCACCATTACAAGCAAAATTTGCCACTGCGTCAATGGCTTCTTCCTCACAATCAGATAACTTGTCTGAATTTTTTGCTTTACTGGCTAACACATCAAACAAAGAATGGGTGATTGATATTGGTGCAAATCAGCATATGTCTTATAATTTTGATATGTTTGAACCATCAGCACAAATGGCACCTGCTCATGCATCTATTAAATTGCTAGCTGGTAACATGGCTCAAGTTGAGAAGATTTGAACAATTGAGCTTGCTAATGATATGTCATTGCATAATGTCCTATACATTCCTAATTTTCAATTCAATCTTCTTTCTGTCTCAAAAATCACACAAGACAACAATTCCTTTGTTGCTTTATATCCTTATTTCTGCCTTTTCCAGGACCTTTGGAGTGGCAAGATCAAGGGGATTGGTAAAGTCAAGAATGACTTGTACATACTTGGTCCCCCGACTTCAAGTTCCACAGTTCACAATTTCACTCTCAATTCTTGTAATAAATTTGCATAGCAGTTTACATCTTTGTGTAATTTTTGAACTCCTTTGTCTTTGTCAAACAATGTGATGTGTAATAATAAATCTGTTGCTTGTTCTAGTTATATGGATTCTACTTTGTGCCATATTCGAACAGGACACATGTCTCATCTAGACTTTCATTTTTACCTGAAATAGGCTACACTCTATCTCACAAGACTACTCACTGCACTATTTGTCCCTTAGCCAAGCACTCCAGAACACCTTTTTCTTCTAAAACTCACATCTCCAGCTCCATTTTTGAACTCATTTGTCTTGACATATGGGGCCCTTATAAAACACCAACATACTCTAACCACAAATATTTCCTTACCATAGTAGATGATTATTCAAGAGCTACATGAGTTTTTTTTATGCAACTCAAATCTAATGTTTTACCTATTATACAAAAATTCTTTACATATGTTAAGACTCAATTTCAAACCAAAATCAAAATTATCAGAATTTATATGGCTTGGGATTTCTTCAAAAGCCCATGTACTTCATTCTTTACCTCTAAAGGTATTGTTCACCAAAGTTTCAATTGCATACACACCACAACAAAATGGTTTAGTAAAAAGGAAGCGTAGACACGTCCTCAATGTTGCAAGAGCTCTTATGTTTCAATCCCATACAACCATTCAATTTTGGGGAGAATGCATTAAAGCTACTGCATACCTCATTAACAGAACTCCATCAGTTCTTCTTCACCACACAACTCCATATGAAGTCCTATTTCAAAAACCACTCTCTATCAAACACCTTAAAGTATTTGGCTATTTATGTTATGCCAAAACCCTTCCTGTTCTTGATAAATTTTCCCACAGATCTATTCCTTGTGTTTTCTTAGGATATGCCATCACACAAAAGGGATACATATTACTTGATCTTGCTACTAACAAATTTCTTGTTTCCAGGGATGTTATCTTTCATGAACATATATTTCCTTTCAGCACATTATACTCTACAAGTTCTGATTACCTCCTTGTTCAAGATCCTCAATCCTTTTATGATGATCTCATCTTACCATACAAACCATACTCTCCTTCATCTCTTCATCTTCGTGATATTTCTCCTATTCAATTTCCTATTCAATCTTATATTCATTCTCCTTTATCTCTTTCTCCTGATGCAGTTGCTTCCCTTCCCAGGAGATCTCTTAGCATTTCTACTAAGCATGCCTGGACTAAGGATTTCCTATGTCCTACTCTCACTTCTAATTCTGTCACTTATCCCCTCTCTTCTTCTTTTTCCTATTCTCATTTGTCTCCATCATATCAAGCACTTGTTTGTTCTCTTGATTCTCAACATGAACCTAAAACTTACCTTGAGGTAGTCAAGGATGTAAGATGGAGGGAAGCCATGAGTGCTGAAATTCAAGCACTAGAAATGAATAAGACATGGACATTGGTGGATTTACCCCCTGGTAAAAAAGGCTATAGGGTGTAAGTGGGTACATGAAGTGAAATTACATCCAGATGGTTCTATGGATAAGTTCAAGGCAATATTGGTAGCCAAGGGCTACACTCAACAGGCTGGCTTGGATTACACTGAAACTTTCAACCCAGTGGTTAAAATAGTCACTGTCAGAACCATTTTAGCTCTAGCAGCTATGCATCACTGGCCATTAACACAGATGGATGTTGTTAATGCCTTTTTTCAAGGTGATTTGTCTAAAGAGGTATACATGGTTCTTCCTGAAGGATTTGGCAATCAAGGGGGGCATAGGGTATGTAGATTGCTCAAATCATTATATGGATTAAAGCAAGCCTCAAGACAATGGAATTATAAGTTTAGTGAAGCATTAACCAGGACAGGATATACACAGTCTATGCATGATTAGTCTTTGTTCACAAAAAGACAAGATGACAAAGTGGTTATACTATTAATAAATTTTGATGACATAATAATTACTAGAAATGATGAAGATATTATTAGAGAGTTCAAAGTATATCTGCATACAACTTTCATATAAAGGATTTGGGAAAGCTGAAATACTTACTAGGTATAGAAGTAGCAAGGAATAAATATGGTATATGTTTGAATCAAAGGAAATATGTACTAGATCTTCTGAAGGAAGCAGGCATGACAGGTTGCAAACCTGTGGAAACACCAGTTGAGCAAAACCTCAAACTCATAAGCTATGAGTATGATCAACATATAAATTCTCATGAGAATGATCCTTTATTGAATGATATAAGTGAGTATCAAAGACTAGTGGGCAAACTGATATATCTTGGAATGACTAGGTCAGACATAAGTTATGTTGTCCGGTCATTAACTCAATTCATGCACAAACCAAAGGAGTCACATTTACGGGCAACAATGAGAGTATTAAGATACCTCAAAGGTACACCTGGACTTGGAATATTTCTCACCAGCAAGAAGAATTTGGACTTAAAGGCTTACTGTGATGCAGATTGGGCATCATGTTTGATGACTAGAAGGTCACTAACTGGATTTATAATCAAGATGGGAGATTCTCTAATATCTTGGAAGACCAAGAAGCATAAAACAATCTCAAGATCATCTTGTGAAGCTGCGTATAGATCCATTGTAGTTACATCTTGTAAAATTGTATGGTTGATTGGACTGTTGAAGGATTGGAATAGAAATGAAGAATCTTGTTATGGTTTACAGTGATAGTAAATCAGCCATGAATATAGCCAGAAATCCAGTTTTCCACGAGAGAACCAAACACATAGAGGTGGATTGCCACATGATCAGAAATCTACTCTAAGACAACACTATTAATACAGAATATATCAAAAGTGAGAATCAGCCGGCTGATTTGTTGATCAAGGGCTTAAGCAGAGATCAATACAAGTACTTGTTAAGCAAGTTTGGTGTCATTAACATCTTTGACAGAAACCAAACTTGAGGGGGGGGGGTGTTGAAATGTATTTATTTAGTTATCAGTTGTACCAGTAGCTTAGTTGATTGTACCTTGACAGCTGGATTTGTTAGCTTTCCTAATACGCATATTAGTTAATTAGTTAGTTGATTAAGATTCTATAAATAACTTTGTAATTGTAATCTTCCAGTAAGGTGTGATAATGAAAATTGATTTCTACATTTTTACAAGTCAACAATATTAAACACCAAATTAGAATGGAGAATATATGCCTGTACCTGTTTGACCTTAGCTAAATTATAGCTGATGATTGAGCAGATTGAGTTTGAAAATTCGAATGAAATTTGATCAATTTGTCCACGGTAAATGAGATTTGGCCCAAAAATAAGAGCAATTCATATAATAGTTTGGAAAAGTTATAATACAGGCAATTGTCACATGTACCTCGCATTTTACTTTTGTCCCCCAAATTTAAAATGTGCAGAGATCATCCTTCAACTTTCAAAATCATCTCATTTTTGTCCCCGAGGTCAAATATTCATTAGAAATGGAAGGAAAATTTTATTTTATTTCCAATTTTGCCCTTGCATGTAGGAATATTTCTTCAAAATGAGAGAATGTTCATTCCAAATATGGGAGTATTACTCCAATTGCTAATGAATTTTTGACCTGAGAACTAGGGATGACAATGAATTCGGGTAGAGCGTGGACCCACGAACCCGCCCCAAACGTCCAATTAAATGGGGAAAAGTCCGAGTCCGTGCATCAAAATTCAAGACTCGGTCAATGATAAGAGGCATTTTTACGTGTTTTTAAGCCCCTTTGCGTTTATGTCTTAGGTTCATTTATCGCTTGATTCTTGCCACATGTGCGTTTAATTCGTGCATTAAGTGATTTCAGGTCTTAAATGGATACAATCAAAGAACGGGATGAAAAATGACGTATAAAACAAGTTTAGGCCAAATTGCTATGCACCCCTACGCCTAGGCGCCATCTTGCCCACGCCCGGGCGCCGTATCAGCACCACTTTCCACGTTCGAGCGCTTTTTCCGTATGTTTAGAGACCGAATTGGATGAAGTTTCCTTCTACAAAGTTGTAGAACTATGTGTTAGCTTCAAATGAGGACTTGAATCATCCAAATCGGAGTTTTGTGGAGAGAGTTATGAAGGAAATATAATTACTGCGCCAGACAGAGGCAAATACTCCCAACATTCTGATTTGGGCGCCCGAGCGCCATAATTCCCGCGCCTAGGCGTGGCCACATCCGAGATTTGATTCCTTTCAGCCAAAAGATCATCATTTGATGGGGGAATGGAACATTTAAAGCCAAGAGGTCATCACATGTATGGGGGGGATGTCATAAGTATGTTTCTTACTAGATCTACTTTAGGGAATTTTATACTACTCACTTTAAGAGTAGTGGAGGACACACTAGGGGGGACATACACATGAGGAGCTGATTTGTGGTGGTCTTCTTAAGGATATTTCAGCACAATTGACCGATCATCTTGAGGAGGAGAGGGAGAGAGGCATTTTGGCCATCACTTTTCACTCATCATCATTCATCACCATTTTCTTCATCACTTTTGGAGGAGAACAAAGAGAGAGGAGCTAAGGATTGAAGATCAAGAGCAAAGATCCATCATCAATCAATTGAGGGAGTTTTAATTATTTGCATTTACATGTTTATTTCCATGAGTATGTATATGTTTGTATTAGATTTTCTTAAGGCTTTGATGAGAGGCTAATATTGTAGAACTAAGGCCATGTGAAGGCCAAATTTATGAATCAATATATGTGAAGTTGATCTTTGTATTAATTCTCCTATTGCTTTGTGTGTTAATTCTATGCTTTTATTCCAATCATGTGTTTGATCACCATATGCTTGCTATCTTGCCTAATCTAGTTGTTCGAAAGAAAATAGATTAGGGTGCAAGAGAATTAACACATCATCCGAAACAAATGAGGGATTGCCCTAGAAATAGGTAAAGATTCCCGGGTGTTGTTAGCCGGATTCGTTCGGGGAAGCTCTAGAACGTTAATGCGTGATTTTTGATTAGATTCTCGGATAGACATATTTAGAGAACCGTCAATTAATCATAGGATTATTATGTGCCGAGACATCGGGTAATAGTTAATTTAGGAGTCTCCACCAAAGCAATAGGAGTCTAATAATTCGAAGAGTAGCTCATATATATTGACGAGTAGATTCGGTTGTAGCATGTGCTTTAGTCATTTTATCATACGTGAGATTAAATCTATAGTACGTTTCTCTTTGGTTCTTCGTTTGTTTAATCTTTTTCTTGCACTTTACTTTAATTGTCTTATCTTTTATCGAAAAATCATTAACTAGAATTCAAGTCCTTGTGGTTCGACAACCCGGACTTTTTGTCCACTTATTACTACACACGTCTAGTGCACTTGCTATCATAGCACGTTAGCTTTTAGCGTGTCAGTCAAGTCTAAGGCAGGTAACGAGTCCAGCAAATACCCAGACCAGGACTCGCCCCGATTATTAATATATTATATTTTATTTTATATATCTATAATATTTAAATGTATTAATAAATTGTAAATAATGTATTACTTAAAGTATAAGAAAGGGACAAAAAGTGGTCTTTTCAAGTAGCAACTTAACTAGCTGTTGTTAAAAAAAAAAAAAAAAGAATGCAAATGAAACTCCTCTAACAACAGACCCTCATTTGACTTGTGCTTTTGGATGGGTTTACATTGATTTGATGTTTTTATATTTATTTTAAATGTGTTTATGAGAACAGGATAGACCAAAAAATGACCTGAAATAGAAGTTTGTCGGTCTGCTGGGTAGGACCCGAACCCACTAGGTACTCGGCGGGGTGAGGCGGGGCGGGGCCGGGTAATGACCGGGTATTAAAAATTGTTAATGGGGCGGGTCTCGTGTCCTGCAATATCCAACTTATACTCGCCTCGTTTCCATCCCGACCTAGGACCGTAGTGAGACGACTTTGAAAGTTGATGGACCATCCCAACACATTTTAAATCTAAGGAATTAAAGTGGGACAAAAGTAAAAGTTGAGAGACCACTAATACAATTTGGCTTGATAATATAAAATTTCTTGTGGCAGAATAGAGTCAATACCATTGTCACGATACCAAAATTGGGTTGCGTGATGGCCATGTCTTCAAGCCCGAAGGACTCAAAGACACGAAGTCTAGAGTTTAAAGCATTACAAAATAGGATTCAAATCCTTCTTTGTTCGAAAAAAAAAAAATGTTCAACAAGAAATCTAAAACAAGGTTCGAGGTAACAAGAAAATTTAATACTAGTAATCATTCTAAATTAAAATATTGTCATCGTAGTATTTTAATTTAGAATGATTACTAGTATTAAATTTTCTTGTTACCTCGAACCTTGTTTTAGATTTGTAGTTGAACATTCATCGTAGTATTTTAATTTAGAATGATTACTAGTATTAAATTTTCTTGTTACCTCGAACCTTGTTTTAGATTTGTAGTTGAACATTGTTTTTTTTTTCGAACAAAGAAGGATTTTTTGGAATTTGGAATCTTATTTTGTAATGCTTTGAACTCTAGACTTCGTGTCTTTGAGTTCTTCGGGTTCGGGAACATGGCCATCAAGCAACCCAATTTTGGGGTTGTAACAAAGTGTTTGTCATGCTACGGGCCCACGAGCCTGTTAGACCAGAGAAATTCCATCTAACCCATTAAGTGTAATTGGAATTGAGAATTTAAATCATGGTCCAAAATAAATATCCCTTGTTAAACTTGAACCCAGAGTTCTCTTTATATAATAATTCAATTTCTTTCATTTTCCCGATGTGGGACATCACACAACAAATATCGCTTTATCAACTTGGAAAGAGCACCAAACCTTTTTAAGCTAATTTACAATGGTGCAAGTGTAATTATCCCCATCTTACCGTGTTACTTAAAACCAAGAATGAGAATGACTAATAGCACTACAGACTGAAAAGAAAATCATTAATCATCTATTTCCGAGTTTTTAATTAGTCGGAGGTTCCAAAACCTATCTTTCCAGCTTCCTAAGTGTTAAACCAAATTTATCTAACCCACAGTTTATACTTATGGTCTTGTGGCAAGTTTTCCCTAACTTGAATCTATTAATTCGAAGATCGGATCCTATGCTCTGATACCACTCTCACACCCCGGGCCAACGAGCCTATTGGACCAGAGAAGTCACATTGAACCACTGAGCGTAACCTTGAGCTGAGCATTTAAATTACGGTCCAAAATGGATATCCACTATTATACTTGAATACTAGGGTTCTCTTTATAAATATTTCATATATCCTTTCTTTCCCGATGTGGGATCATTACAATCACCCCTCCTTCGAGAAGTGACGTCCTCGTCGTCGCATGACTCAGTCCAGGATCCGTCACTAGGCGTCGGGACTCTAGCGGTGGCTCCCATGCGCGTAGCACTTTGTGCTGCAACCTCAAGAGGTGGCTCCAGCAACGTGTAGCATTTTGTTTTAAACTATTTTATTCAAAACTCCATGTTTGCTTGGCAAAACTATTTTTGATAAAACTAGGTCTTGAGCACGCTAGTTTAAGATTTCTTATATAAAGTTTGCCATGTGATATCCGTTTTGTGAAACTAATAAAAAATCTCTTATGTTAAAAGTTTTCTTTGAAATTATAAATGAACAACAGTCAATTTATATGCTCTGAAATTATTAAAATCTGTCAGTAGGAACTAGTTCCAAGCCTTCCGTAGGGCTTTAAATATACAGTGCTCTGTTCTGGCCTATCTAACAGGATAAACAGCTAGGAATCTCTGAGCCCTAATGTGGCTAAATTATTTGTTCTAGCCTATCTAGCACGATAAATAGCTAGGACTTGATCAAGTTATACTGACTAGGTTCTGAGAAGTTCATGAGGATTAAAATACTCTATGATTGATTTGATTTATTTGAAATATTTGATAAAGTGATACTTCTTCTATGACTTGTTTAAAAAAATTGATCACATGCCATATGTAGAATTTATAAACCTCAAGGTATCCCCTACCAAAGAAGTAGTATGTTTTGGAAAGTGCGAGAAACTGAACCCACGATATATAGGACCTTTTGAAATTCTTGATAAAAACAAGAATTTTCATAATTTGCGTGTAATTAAAGAAATTTTAGTGCGAATTTACAGTTACCTGATCATTGAGGCATGTATCTTTTAAGCGATCAGTTGAGAAATAGTGGGTTAGGGGAGTAGTATTATGATGAGAAGAATCAAGAATCTATTAATTTAGTGTTATTATTTTTGTTGGTCTCCTGGAGGCAGAGCATACACGTACGGCCAAACACAGCTGTTAATTGAGCTCAAGCCCCAAAAGCTCCACATTTTGGACTTCAGATTATGGGAAAATTGCGGCTATGTTTGGCTATATATACAAGTTTGTTTTTAGAATTTTATATTGGAAATGAAGATTATAGGTATTCGTACAAGAATATTGAATTTTGTAATATGTTTGGTTGTATTTTTTATAAAATATAGTTGGAGGTAGTGTTGTTGTGACATAAATATGATATTTTATTAGGATTTGATGCAGGAAGTGATTGAGTTAGTTATAAAGTAAGAGAAATAATAAGATTAATAGTGATGATAAATTAATTAACAATGAGATGTAATATGATTGAAAAGTGTAATGATAGATGTTTATATAGAAAAATATGTAATAGAAAATGAAAATGAGTACTGTTTGGAGAAAATGGGTTTGAGTGTGAATTTTTATTTTCTGGAGATCCAAAAAATAAAAATTTTAATCTTTATAACCAAATATAGCCTACATTTTTATCCCTAAGCTTTATTACTAAAAACAAACAGAATTAGCTCAAATTCGGGGGAAATTGGTGGAACCTCACTTTATTTTATCATTTCACCAAAGCCTTTCGAACTGTAATTCAACCCAAATTTATTCAAAATCTTTGTAAACCCTAATTTGACAAAACCTTAAGTTTTTGAAAATTCCAAATTTTCATAAACCCTAACTATGAATTTTTCCCTATAATTTGACAAAATGGAAGTTGACTGTGCAAATTGAAGTTTTCAGCTCCAAAATTGACTAATTTCCCCCAATTTAAGCTCAAGTGCAGTAATTCCATTAGTTTTTGGATGGAAAGGTAATGACTGGTACCTAATCCATTTTGGAACATTTAAAACTATTTTAGTTGAATTCGATATTTAAACAAAAATTATTTTAGCGGTAAAGTTTAGAGACCAAAAGCGTAACTCTCCCTTAAATTCTCTATTGTAATCTTTATTTT